>CAWUFW010000855.1:3000000-3475000 GCA_963921515.1 Calotriton arnoldi | reverse complement strand
GCAGCTACCTCACTGCGATCTATTGAAAGTCATCCTCTGAGCCAAGCTTTTGTCTCTCCGTGGGAGGGCGCCCGCGGACGTCCTCCTCCACCACACCCAGGGGTGGGTCCCTCTGCCGCCGGGACGGCGGGGAGGGATGGGGAGGGGGCGACGCGGGCCTGCGGGAGGCCACCTCCACCACAAGCTCCTCCGGCACGGGGGCCTCCCCCTCCTGTCCCTGCCCCACCAGGGTGTGGGGATGGGGTCCACCATCCCTTGCGGGTCAGCAGGGTGACCAGATGGCCCTTCCCCCTGCTTCCAAACAAGTCGAGCAGGGAGGTGAGCAGCCCCGGGGAAGGAGTCTCCCGAGCAGCGGCCTCAGAGCACCTGGCCACCCTCGCCTTCGTCGGACGGCAAGGGTGACTTGGTTCGGCTGTCTCAGGCCATCTGGGTGCTGGGTCTTCCCGGGACATCTGGTCGCCTGGCTGAGTGACCAGATGCGCCCTGCGGGCTGGGCGACCAGATGGCCCTGCGGGCCGGGCGACCAGATGGCCCTGCGGGCCGGGTGACCAGATGGCCCTATGGGCTGGGTGACCAGATGGCCGGCCTGCTGGCCGGCCGGGCTATCTCCGACTTTTGTCCTTCCCCAGGGTTCTGTAAGACTCTCACTACGTGGGGGCTTAATAGTCGAGGAAAATGGGCTCCCGGGCAGGCCAGCGGGGAGAGGACGTGGCCTGGGCTTAACCCTCCTTGGTTCCAGCCGGGGTCCGGGCGCTGGGGATGGGGGTCCACCGGGGCCTGGAGAGGCTCTCCCGGCCTGGCTAAGATTCAGAAGCTGGGACCGGGCCCGGGACTTGAGCTCCGTCCGGCGGGCCCTGGGGTGCGGGAGCCCCCATCCTTCAAGCCAGCCGAGGGTCCGGGCGCTGGGGATGGGGGTCCACCGGGGCCCGGGAGGCTCTCCCAGCCTGGCTAGGGCTCGGAAGCTGGGACCGGGCCCGGGGCTTGAGCTCTGTCCGGTGGGCCCCGGGGTTTGGGAGCCCCCCGTCCTGCAAGCCAGCCGAGGGTCTGGGCGCTGGGGACGGGGTCCACCGAGGCCCGGGAGGCTCTCTCCAGCCTGGCTAGGGTTCGGAAGCTGGGACCGGGCCCGGGGCTTGTGTTCCGTCTGGCGGGCCCCGGGTGCGGGAGCACCCTGTCCTGCAAGCCAGCCGAGGGTCTGGGCACTGGGGACGGGGGGTCCACTGGGGCACGGGGAGGCTCTCTCCGGCCTGGCTAGGGTTCGGAAGCTGGGACTGGGCCCGGGGCTTGAGCTCCATCCGGCGGGCCCCGGGTGCGGGAGCCCCCCGTCCTGCAAGCCAGCCGAGGGTCCCGGCGCTGGGGATGGGGGTGTCCATCAGGGCCCGGGAGGCTCTCCCCGGCCTGGCTAGGGTTCGGAAGCTGGGACCGGGCCTGGGGCTTGAGCTCCATCCGGCGGGCCCCGAGGTGCGGGAGCCCCCGTCCTGCAAGCCAGCCGAGGGTCCGGGCGCTGGGGACGGGGGTCCACCGGGGCCCAGGAGGCTCTCCCGGCCTGGCTAGGGCTCGGAAGCTGGGACTGGGCCAGGGACTTGAGCTCCGTCTGGCGGGCACTGGGGTGCGGGAGCCCCCATCCTGCAAGCCAGCCGAGGGTCCGGGCGCTGGGGACGGAGGTCCACCTGGGCCCGGGAGGCTCTCCCTGGCCTGGCTAGGGTTCGAAGCTGGGACCCGGCCCGGGGCTTGTGCTCCGCCTGGCGGGCCCCGGGTGCGGGAGCCCCCCATCCTGCAAGCCAGCCGATGGTCCGGGCGCTGGGGACGGGGGTCCAGCAGGGCCCGGGGAGGCTCTCCCCGGCCTGGCTAGGGCTCAGGAGCTGGGACCGGGCCCAAGGCTTGAGCTCCGTCCGGCGGGCCCTGGGGTGCGGGAGCCCCTCGTCCTGCAAGCCAGCCGAGGGTCCGGGCTCTGGGGACGGGGGTCCATCGGGGCCTGGGGAGGCTCTCCCTGGCTTGGCTAGGGTTCAGAAGCTGGGACCGGGCCCGGGGCTTGAGCTCCATCTGGCGGGCCCCAGGGTGCGGGAGCCCCTCGTCCTGCAAGCCAACCGAGGGTACGGGTGCTGGGGACAGGGGGGGTCCTGGGGAGGCTCTCCCCGGCCTGGCTAGGGCTCGGAAGCTGGGGCCTGGCCCAAGGCTTGAGCTCCGTCCGGCGGGCCCCACGGTGCGGGAGCCCCCCATCCTGCGAGCCAGCCGAGGGTCCGGGCGCTGGGGATGGGGGTGTCCATCGGGGCCTGGGTAGGCTCTCTCCCGCCTGGCTAGGGTTTGGAAGCTGGGACCGGGCCCGGGCTTGAGCTCCGTCCGGCAGGCCCTGGGGTGCGGGAGCCCTCGTCCTGCAAGCCAGCTGAGGGGTCCGGGCTCTGGGGACGGAGGTCCATCGAGGCCTGGGGAGGCTCTCCCGGCCTGGCTAGGGTTCGGAAGCTGAGCCCCCGAGCCCCGCCAAGGGCAGGCGGGATCCCTTCCGTTAAGGCGCCGATTGAGCAGATGCGAGCGGGCGAGTGGATTTGTTGAGCCCTGGCCCCAGCCAAGCAGGGGTGGAGCCTCCCCGTGCCAGACAGACGCACCCCAGGGCCCACCGGAGGCCATGGGGCAGCATATCCCCAGCCCTGGTGAGCTGGCAGACTGGGACCTGCTGGCTCCCTGACCCTGCCAAGCCCCAGTTCTCTCCCAGGGCTCAAAAATCCACTAGCCCGCTCGCCTCTCCTGCACGTCCGGGCCCGGTAGGACTGACGTTGGCCCAGGGAGGCGAGCAGCCCCATGCCTGAGGCCCAGCTGGGGTCTCCGAGCCCCCGGGACGCTGAGGTACTGAGCCCTGCAAGGGCAGGCGGGAGCCCTACCGCGAAGGCTCTGGGTGGGCAGATAGGCATCCTTCGGTCCCGACCATCTGATCGTGCCCTTTCCCCTCGGCCATCTGGTCGCGCGCAATGCTTTCCAATGGGGCGACCAGATGGCCGGGCTGGCCTGGAAGTCCCGATGAGGGCTCGTCTGCCTCCCCAATCCCACCCAGGGCTCCAGGAGGTCGGGCGCCTCCGCACCCTGAGTCCCCTCCGTCACTCGGTGCGCACGGGTTACCAGAAAGAGGGGTAGCTTTCCTCTGGATTACTAGGGGCAGGGTATGCCAGGACACCCCTCTCGGGCTGGCGGTTCTCAGCCGGGGACCAGATGGGCTATGCCCGGACAACACCTCCCCACCGTCCGGAGCTCCCTCCTCCGGCCCGCCGGGTGGCAGAGTGCCCGGGACGGGCTCCATCGGTCCTGGGCAGTCCTCCCCCGGGCGTCCGGGCCTGAGAGCTCCTGCGGGCCTCCCCGTGCCTGAGGCCCAGCTGGGTTCTCCGAGCCCCCGGGAAGCGGAGCCCCCCAGCCCTGCAAGGGCACGCGGGAGCCCTACTGCGAAGGCTCAGGGTGGGCAGATGGGCATCCTTCGGTCCCGGCCATCTGATCGTGCCTTTTCCCCTCGGCCATCTGGTCGCGCGCAATGCTTTCCAAGTCCAGATGAGGGCTCGTCCACCTCCCGATCCCAGCCAGGGCTCCAGGAGGTCGGGCGCCTCTGCGCCCTGGGTCCCCTCCATCACTCGGTGCGCACGGGTTACCAGAAAGAGGGGTAGGTTTCCTCCGGATTACTAGGGGCAGGGTATGCCGGAACCCCTCTCGGGCTGGCGGTTCTCAGCCGGGGACCAGATGGGCAATGCCCCGATAGCACCTCCCCACCGTCTGGGGCTCCCTCCTCCGGCCCGCTGCGTGGCAAAGTGCCCAGGACGGGCTCTATCGGTCCTGGGCAGTCCTCCCCGGGCGTCTGGGCCCGAGAGCTCCTGCGGGCCTCCCCGTGCCTGAGGCCCAGCCGGGGTCTCCGAGCCCCGGGAAGCAGAGCCCCCGAGCCCTCCAGAGGGATGGCAGGATCCCTCCCGGGAAGGCTCGGGCGGGCAGATGGGCGTCCTTCGGGCCCAGCGATCCGGTCGCACCTTTCCCTCGGCCATCTGGTCACGCGCAATGCTTTCCAATGGGGCGACCAGATGGCCGGGCTGCCCTGGAAGTCCCGATGAGGGCTCATTTGCCTCCCCGATCCCAACCAGGGATCCAGGAGGTCGGGCGCGGCCGTGCCTAGGGTCCCCTCAGTCTTGCGGTACGCACGGGTTACCAGAAAGAGGGGTACCTTTCCTCCGGATTACTAGGGGCAGGGTATGCCGGGACACACCTCTCGGGCTGGCGGTTCTCAGCTGGGGACCAGATGGGCTATGCCCGGACAACACCTCCCCACCGTCCGGGGCTCCCTCCTCCGGCCCGCGGCATGGCAAAGTGCCCGGGACGGGCTCCATTGGTCCATGGGCATCCTTCGGTCCCGGCCATCTGATCGCGCCTTTTCCTCGGCCATCTGGTCGCGCGCAAGGCTTTCCAAAGGGGCGACCAGATGGCCGGGCTGCCCTGGAAGTCCTGATGAGGGCTCATTTGCCTCCCCGATCCCAGACAGGGCTCCAGGAGGTCGGTTGCGTCCGCACCTAGGGTCCCCTCAGTCTCCCGGGGCGCACGTGTTACCAGAAAGTGGGGTAGCCTTCCTCCGGATTACTAGGGACAGGGTACTCCGGAACCCCTCTCGGTCTAGCGGTCCTCAGCCGGCAGCTGGACGGGCCAGGACGCCGCACCAGCCCGGGGTCCGTCCTCGGGCCTGCCGTGTGGCAGGCTGCCCCCGGATGGGGTCCTGCGGGCACGGGGAGTCTCCTCTGCTCTTCTGGGCCCAGGAGCCCCGGCTGGGTCCAGGGGCCCCACCCGGGTCCCGGGTCGGGTGCTCCAGTCCTGGGCTCCATCGCCCTGCCTGCCCCTCTGCCAAAGGCCCAAGATGGGGTGCCGTGGTGCATGGGGAGCCTCCCCTGCTTGGCTGGGTTGAGGAGCTCCGGCCGGGGCCCCTGAGGGCCCCGGGAGGGCAGCCTCCCCACCCTGGGCTCCGTCCTCGGTCCTGCTGTATGGCAGGGGACCGGGACGGGGTCCCGCGGGCCCGGGAGGCTTCCTCTTCACCTCTGGGCCTGGGAGCCCCGGCTGGGTCCAGGAGCCCGGCCGGGCCCCGGTCGGGTGCTCCAGCCCTGGGCCTTGTCCTCCGGCCTGCCGCTCCACCAAGGGCCCGGGACAGGGGTCTGTCGGTCCCGTGCGGGCCTCCCCCACTTCCCCGCTTGTCAAGGTGTCCGCGGGCCCCGGGTCGGGCGGCCCGTCGGCTCCTCCTGTCAGCCCCCAAGGCTGAGGCCCAGCTGGGACCCCGGCCTCTGACCCCTCATGCTCCGGTGCCTGCTCACTCTTTGTTGCGGCACAGAGCGACCAGATGGCCTCCCTTCTCGCCCGGCCATCGGGTCGCACCTATCCCTCGGCCATCTGGTCGCATCTATCCCCTCGGCCATCTGGTCGCACCTATCCCTCGGCCATCTGGTCGCACGCAATGCTTTCCAATGGGGCGACCAGATGGCCGGGCTGCCCTGGAAGTCCTGATGAGGGCTCATTTGCCTCCCCGATCCCAGCCAGGGCTCCAGGAGGTCGGGCGTGCCCACGCCTAGAGTCCCCTCAGTCTCCCGGTGCGCACGGGTTACCAGAAAGTGGGGTAGCAATCCTCCGGATTAGTAGGGACAGGGTACTCCGGAACCCCTCTCGGCCTAGCGGTCGTCAGCCGGAAGCTGAACGGGCCAGGACGCCGCGCCAGCCCGGGTCTGTCCTCGGGCCTGCCGCATGGCAGGCTGCCCCCGGACGGGGTCCGGCGGGCCAGGGAAGGCTTCCCTGCGCCTCAGGGCCCGGGAGCCCCGGCTGGGTCTAGGGGCCTGTCGGGCCCCGGGTCGGGTGCTCCATCCCCGGGCCCCATCCTCCGGCCTTCCGCTCTGCCAAAGGCCCGAGACAGTGTTCCGTCGTGCCTGGGGAGCCTCTCCCTGCTTGGCTGGGTTCAGGGGCTCCCAGGAGCCCCGGGTAGGGTGTCCTCCCCACCCCGGGCTCTGTCCTTGGGCCTGCCGCATGGCAGGGTGCCTGGGACGGGGTCCCGCGGGCCTGGGGAGGCTTCCCTGCACCTCTGGGCCTGGGAGCCCTAGCTGGGTCCAGGGGCCCCACCGGGCCCCGGGTCGGGTTCTCCAGCCCTGGGCCTCCGTCCCCCGGCCTTCCGCTATGCCAAAGGCCCGGGACAGTGTTCCGTCGTGCCCGGGGAGCCTCTCCCTGCTTGGCTGGGTTCAGGGGCTCCCAGGGGCCCCGGGAGGGCGTCCTCCCCACCCCGGGCTCCGTCCTCGGTCCTGCCGCATGGCAGGGTGCCCGGGACGGGGTCTGGCTGGCCTGGGGAGACTTCCCTGCGCCTCTGGGCCTGGGAGCCCCAGCTGGGTCCAGGGCCCTGCCGGGCCCTGGGTTGGGTGCTCCAGCCCTGGACCCCGTCCCCCGGCCTGCTGCTCTGCCAAAGGCCCGAGACAGGGTTCCGTCGTGCCATGGGAGCCTTCCCCTGCTTGGCTGGGTTCAGGGGCTCCCAGGGGCCCCGGGAGGTCATCCTCCCCACCCCGGCTCTGTCCTCAGGCCTGCCGCGTGGCAGGGTGCCCGGGACGGGTCTCGCGGGCCCTTGGGAGGCTTCCCTGCGCCTTTGGGCCTGGGAGCCTCGGCCGGGTCCAGGGGTCCCGCTCGGGCCCGGGTCGGGTGCTCCAGCCCTGGGCCCCGCCCCGGCCTGCCCCTCTGCCAAAGGCCCGAGACGGGGTGCCGTGGTGCATGGGGAGCCTCCCCTGCTTGGCTGGGTTCAGGAGCTCCGGCTGAGGGTGGCCTCACCACCCTGGGCTCCGTCCTCGGTCCTGCCGCGTGGCAGGGTGCCCGGGACAGGCTACCCTTCGCCTCTGGGCCCAGGAGCCCCGGCTGGGTCCAAGGGCCCCGCCGGGCCCTGTCCCCCTGCCTGCTGCTCTGCCAAAGGCCCGAGACGGGAATCCGTCGTGCCCGGGGAGCCTTCCCCTGCTTGGCTGGGTTCAGGAGCTCCGGCCGGGGTCCCTGAGGGCCCCGGGAAGGGCGGCCTCCCCACCCCGGGCTCCGTCCTCGGTCCTGCTGCATGGCAGGGTGCCCGAGACGGGGTCCCGCGGGCCCGGGGAGGCTTCCCTGCGCCTCTGGGCCCGGGAGCCCCGGCTGGGTCCAGGGCCCTGCCGGGCCCTGGGTCGGGTGCTCCAGCCCTGGGCCCCATCCCTCTGCCTGCCCATCTGCCACAGGCCCGAGATGGGGTGCCTTGGTGCATGGGGAGCCTCCCCTGCTTGGCTGGGTTGAGGAGTTCTGGCCGGGCCCCTGAGGGCCCCGGGAGGGCGGCCTCCCCACCCTGGGCTCCGTCCTCGGTCCTGCTGTGTGGCAGGGTGCCCGGGACGGGGTCCCGCGGGCCCGGGAGGCTTCCTCTGGGCCCGGGAGCCCCGGCTGGGTCCAGGAGCCCCGCCGGGCCCCAGTCGGGTGCTCCAGCCCTGGGCCCCATCCTCCGGCCTGCCGCTCCACCAAGGAACCGGGACGGGGGTCCGTCGGTCCCGTGCGGGCCTCCCTGCTTCCCCTGCTTGTCAAGGTGTCCGCGGGCCCCGGGTCGGGGGCCCGTCGGCTCCTCCTCGCAGCTTCCATGGCTGAGGCCCAGCTGGGACCCTGGGCCTCTGGCCCCTCATGCTCCGGTGCCCGCTCACTCTTTCGTTGGGGCACAGAGCGACCAGATGACCTCCCTTTCAAACCCGGCCATCTGGTCGCACCTATCCCCTCGACCAACTGGTCGCACCTATCCCCTCGGCCATCTGGTCGCACGCAATGCTTTCCAATGGGGCAACCAGATGGCCGGGCCGGCCTGGAAGTCCCGATGAGGGCTCATTTGCCTCCCCGATCCCAGCCAGGGCTCCAGGAGGTTGGACGCGGCCGCGCCTAGGGTCCCCTCAGTCTTGCGGTACGCACGGGTTCCCAGAAAGGGGGGTAGCCTTCCTCCGGAATACTAGGGACAGGGTACTCCGGAAACCCTCTCGGTCTAGCGGTCGGCAGCCGGACGGGCCAAGACGCCCCACCCCAGCCCGGGTTCGTCCTCAAGCCTGCCGCGTGGCAAGGTGCCCGGACGGGGTCCCGGGGGTGGGCCGGAGCCCCGGCTGAGTCCAGGGACCCCGTCAGGCCCTGGGGAGGACGCTCCTGCCCTGGGCTCCGTCTCCCAGCCTGCCGCTCTGCCAAAGGCCTGAGACGGGGTTCCGTTGTGCCCGGGAGCCTCCCCTGCTTGTCTGGGTTCAGGAACTCCATCCGGGGCCCCTGAGGGCATTGGGGAGGGCGGCCTCCCACCACGGGCTCTGTCCTCGGTCCTGCCGCATGGCAGGGTGCCCGGGACAGGGTCCCGTGGATGCTTCCCCTGCGCCTCTGGGCCTGGGAGCCCCGGCTGGGTCCAGGCACCCCGCCAGCCCCCGGGAGGGCGCTCCCGCCCTGGGCTCCGTCCCCGGCCTGCCGCTCTGCCAAAGGCCCAAGACGGGGTTCTGTTGTGCCCGGGAGCCTCCCCTGCTTTTCTGGGTTCAGGAACTCCATCCGGGGCCCCTGAGGGCATTGGGGAGGGCAGCCTCCCACCACGGGCTCTGTCCTTGGGTCTGGCGTGAGGTAGGGTGCCCGGGACGGGGTCCCACGGGGCTGGGGAGTCCTCCCCTGAGCGCCCTGGCCTGGGAGCTCCGATGGGTTCCAGGGCCCCGCCGGGCCCTGGGGACGTGACCCTCCGCCTCCAAGGGCTCCGTCCCCCGGCCTGCCACTCTGATGAGGGCCCGGGTGGGTCTGTCGGTCCTGGGCGGGTCTGTCGGTCCTGGGCAGACCTCCCCGCTGAGCCTGATTGCCAATGTGCCTGCAGGCCCCGGGTCGGAGGGCCATCGGGGCCCCTCGCAGCCCCATGGCTGAGGCCCAGCTGGGGCTCCAGGCCCCCAGGCAGCGGGACCCACTTGCCCCTTCGTTAGGGCACAGAACGACCAGATGGCCGCCCTTCGAGCCCGGCCATCTGGTCGCGCAGTTCCCTCGGCCATCTGGTCACGCGCAATGCTTTCCAATGGGGAGGCCAGATGGCCGGGCCGCCCTGGAAGTCCCGATGAGGGCTCATTTGCCATCATCAGACTTGCACGCTCCGGATCCCGTTGGGAGCCCTTCCTTACGGGATCGGCAGCAGCCCCTTGGCTGGGTTCAGGAGCTTCAGCAGGGGCCCTTGGTTGCCCTGGGGTGGAGGACCCCTCCCCATCCTGGGCTCCGTCCTCGTGCCTGCCGCGTGGCATGGTGCCCGGGACGTGGGTCCGGGAGGCCTCCCTTGCATGTGCCGGCGCGGGACCTCCGGCCGGGGTCCCAGAGGACCGAGCTCCATCCCCCTGCTCCGCCATGGGCCCAGGACGGGGTCCGTTGGGCCCGGGCAGGCCGCTATGGGCCCGGTTCGGAGGTCTGTCGGGGACTCACAATCGCAGCCCCGTGCCTGAGGCCCAGCTGGGGTCTCCGAGCCCCCAGGACGCAGAGCCCCCGAGCCCGCCAAGGGCAGGCGGGATCCCTTCCGTTAAGGCGCTGGGCAGGCAGATGCGAGCGGGCGAGTGGATTTGTCGTGCCCTGGACTTGCTGTAGGGGGCGCGCTGGACTTAGGAATAGTATAATTTACTAATCCAACTCCAGCAGGCCACCATACCTGGGAGTCGCAAAATAATCGCAATTTGCGAGGCGCTATTTTGGCCGTCATACATCTGGCCCTATGTCTTTCAACTAACTCGTTCTTTTTTCTTTTTGTACTTTACATCCAATTTCTTCACAGCCTCTTTACATTCATCAACGTCCTCATCGTCTCCTTCATCCTCTTCAAGTGAAGGTAACATCTCTCTACCTTCTGTATCCAACCATTATTTGAGAAGAGTTCATTTTCTTTTCGCTGTGAAAATGTCACCTATAGCGTCGAGATCAGCTGAGAAACATTCTTTCCTCTCTACGTTTCACAGGCACTATGAACACTTCTTTCCATTTGATCCACTGAAGGTTTGGTGGACCTGGTGACTATAAAAACAGGGCTGGAGCAGTTACCCCTTCCATGTTGCGTACAATTAGAATGCTCCCTTATAGTTTCTTGAGGATAAGTACTCAAGAGTTAAAAGTCACTTACTGTTCAGTGAATGCCTTGGAGAGAGTGTCCTATGACACTGATGCCAAGCCACTTGATGCTGTGCTGTTTAATTTACAGAGTGAAATCCTGGTAAGCAGGCAGCCTTAGGAACTTTCTTTTAAGGTGTACACATCACCGCGCTGTATTTTGCTTTAGAAACAATTTCCACTACATAGCAGTCAGCCGGTAGACCATAGGCTTAAGGATTTCCTTTAAGGTTTGCGCGTCACCACCAGGGCCGGACTGGGAACAGAAACCGGCCCTGGCAAACTGCTTCAGCAGGCCTCCCTGGGGTGAGGGGGAGTGCAGCCGAGCAGTTTGCGAGGGGCCGGTTTCGTGCCGATTTTGTTACAGGGGGCCGATATTGCCGACCACCGGTAACAAAACGGCCTCCCTGGGGGCCCAAAATCTGCCCCCACCCTAGCGGCCTACTGGGAAACGCCCGGTGCCCGCTATGGCCAGTCCGGCCCTGGTCACCACGCTGTACTTTGCCATCCAGAAATCAATCTGAAACACACGACAATCCCTTTAAGGTGTGCGCGTCACCACGCTACTTCCAAGGACTCCCTCCGTGAACACACCTGCATCCAGTATCGGCTGACATAAGATAAATGTGGTGGGCGAGCTGGGCAGCGCGGAGGGGGAGGGGAGCACTGGGGAGAGCGGGGAAGTGCAGGGCACGGGTGGGTGAGGGGGAGGGGGTGGGGGCAGCGCGAGGGGCTAAAATACTTTTTTTTAAAGAAATTTACCTGCTGGTCTTCCACTCGGCGTGCTGCTCCCCAGGCTCCTCCTTTGGCACAGTCTCAAGTTCCCAGCTTCCCTGCGGCCAATCCCAATGCTTCTCTGTAGGGTTTGGGCAGAGTGCACTGGTTTTTCGCTCCATCTGGAGCTTAGAGACCGTGCTCTGCCGATCTTTCCACCCAGAAATACAGCTGGGATGGAGGGATGTCAGTGCACATGAGGGTTTGGCCAGCCTGAGAAGGCCGGCCAAACCCTCATGCACACTGACAGCAGGGCCCAGCACTCCTCCTCTCCCCGCTGCAATGCTGTGGCCCCGCATCCCAAGACTCAGCTGCAGGACTGAAAAATAAAATGATCTGCATTAAGATAATTGTATTATTCATTTGCCCCTGCGGGCAGTGGGTCGACGCTCCTGCGCTGCACCAATCACCAGGATACTTCAGCGGTCCTCCTGCGTTCGCCGCACATCGCCACTGTAATGAAGTGACCAGGTAGGAAGAGTTAATGTTCTTTATATAGTATTCGACACAGGAGGACCAGCCCATCTTCATCTGCGCCCAGCTCCAACCGACCCCACCTCGCATCCTCCTCGAGCTCTGGCTGCAGCTTCCGACCGTTCTACATGGAGCACGAGGCGAACGCGCGAGATACTACACACTCCCTCTACTCTAACACTTGCAAACTACAAATGCGAGCTTTGCTTACAACCAGTCAAGGACAAGGCAATGGAAAACCACGCACATGATACACCTCCCAGATTATCCCTATTAGGTCATAGATTGGAATACAAACCTGCGAGGCCCTGATTATGAGTGTCTAAGAAGGTGAAGGTTATTTCAGTAAATATCATTACTCCGAGGGGAGTGTGTTTACCTGTTGTGTGTAAACACCAAGGGGCAGATTTATCAAAATGTCACATAAAGCAGCGCAGCAAGACACCTTACTGCGCTGCGGTGCATGACAGGGATGCGTTGCATGACAGGGAGTGGACAGGAATGAGCCATATTTAACATTATATGGCACAGTCCTGTCCTCCTCTGTGTTGACGCACTATGTGCTGCCTAGTACCAACGTACACCATAGTGCAAGAGTGGCTGCGTTGCAGGCAGGAATGTTTTTGTGCAAGAAGGGACACCTTACTCTTTTCCTAAATGCAGCATATGTAGAGCTTAGTAAAAATGAGGAGAAATAAAGATATTTCTCCTCGTTACGCTTCCCTGGGAAGGCGTTGCATTTTGATGCATTCCCAGGTCTACCACTTATGGTAAATCTGGAATGCAACCAAATCCGTGGGTGGATGGGTGGGAAGACCCACGCTCTACCCATGGAACGCCTCCCTGGGGCAGAGCAATTCAAGGGAGAGACGTGCGCTGCGTTGCATTTCTCCAGATTTAACAAGCCACGCAGGACCACGCGAGCCAGGCTTGGTGCAATCCTTTGATAAATGTGCCCCAATTATTCACAGCATCACCCATAATAATGGATAATGACATGCCAGATTGGTGTGTAGAGCACCAGATTCCATAGGTAACAAAAGGTACCTTCCATTTTCCCTTGTCTGTCCCATGAATATCCTGAAGCCACCGCTGCTGAAAGTGATTACGTGCCTAACCCTGCCTGTGCTTCTTAGCCCTAAGGGATTCAACCTCCCCATCTGCTGTATGCCCGCGGTTTAAAAGCCCCACTTGTGCCAGGGTTTCAGTAAGGATGGCAGCGGTCGGGGGTGAGGGGGCACAGGACAGGTGCAGGATGTGTGCACTCTGCAAAATACAGGCCGCAGCGCTCGTCCCTGGTTCGTGTGCGATGAGGTGTGCCCCAGGGCAGGGCACCTTAGCTGGATGGCTGATGCAATAGTGTCTTCTGACTGCAGCCTGCAGCTGCCTGCAGCCTCTGGAGCCCTCCTTGGCCCCTCTTCACCCAGGAAGAGTGATGCTGACAAAGGGCATCATTTTGATGCCAGTCGATCGGCCTGCCAGCCGCTATTGCGGTGGGCAGGAGACCACCGACAAGCACGCGGACAGTCAAACAGCCCTATTTGCATCCGACCTCCGGGCTGGCGGTTGGGAACACGGCGGGGGCATGCTGCGGCCGTAGGAGAGGTCTGCAGCACATGCCGACGCCGTGCATGCACATCCGTGCACTAAGTGCCATACACCATGTTGTGCATAGCACACAGTGCACAGAGGTGAGTGGGGGCACTACAGATGCCCAGGGCCGGACTGGCCGTGGCAGGCACCGGGCGTTTCCCGGTGGGCCGCCAGGATGGGGGTCGGTTTTAGGCCCTGAGGGGGCTGTTTCTGTTACGGGGCCCACGATGGGCGGGGGCCCTGTTTGGAGCCCCCAATCTCCCTTTTCAACAACCTTTTCATGGCGGTGTTCCCGCCATGAAAAGGATGACAGAAAGGGATATTGTAATTCCGATGGCGGTGCCTGCCTTGGCTCCGCTGCCATGCTTGGACGATGCTCAGACCGCTGCCCCATCAGGATCTCTGATGCTGGCGGAGGTCAGTCGAACACTGACGGTCAGTCGGTGGCCCGACCGTCTGACATCAAAATCAAACCGTAAATTGTGACTGCTGAACAGCAGATCCAATAATTGTCAAGTGTGTAAGTGGCTGTACTTGGCCACGCCTCCTGAGCTACAGTGTGATGGATTCTGGGACTTCAGAGGGAAACTAAATCAACCCACAGGGTTGAGGCCCAGTACAGCCTGCTTACCCCATCAACACGTCTAACACCCAACTTAGTTAATAGCTGTGCGAAGCTTTACCAACCTAAAGACACATATTATGTTAGGGGGTCTGGCAGTCTTATACAAAAATATTTAATGCCCATGATGACTGTTTAATAATCCTTCTCCTTCTTAAAATAAAATGTACACCTTACTACGGCCAAGTATTTAGAAAATGCCACGCCTGAAAAGTAAAGCCAACAGAAAGGCAGAGGTTAGATTCTCTTGACAAAATTATATCTAGTGCCCTGAATAGTTAAACTTTTATAATCAATACTTACACAAAGAAGTAACAATCGAGACAGAAAAAACAAATACATTTTAAACATGTAATATCGTGCATCAAATGCCAACACTGCTCCCCTGTCCCCCTGCCCCCCTGCCCCCCTGCTCCCCTGCCCCCCTGCTCCCCTGCCCCCCGCCATCACATCGATAAGAGAGTGAGAATAAAAATACTAATTTTACCACCTATCGATCTCCAAAATAAATCACTGAACCATCCTATCAAAAGAATTTTTTTCTAAAACATGAATTAGAGTCCAGTGGGATTAGTTGTTGGGTTAAAAAATGAAGTTATCAGATAGGTCGTGAAGCATGGACTATTTTGCAGTCAGAAAAGTATGCAATATTAATTGTTATAATATCCTTCATTATTAGAAACAAATACAGGAACTTCAAATGAAGTATTATGCAATTTCTATTGAAATAAATATTATTTAAACTTTTTTACAATGTAAGTTTAATATGTGAACATATTTGTTTTTCATCTGAACAAAAATAAAAATAAACCTGTCTTTGCCAGTGCACTTCATAAGAATCCTTTTTGCCGTTTATCTTGGCTGATTATGTTCATCACCGGTACATGATGTGCAAGTTATAAGCTTCCTCTGGTATAAACACAGGGTCCTCACCCATGGCCCGAGAGCCCATTCTTGGTCACTTATGTTATAAATAACAAAACAGAAATCGACTTAATTTTCATGAAAGTCAGATGTTTATTGAAACATTATGCATTATTAGATTTTTACATACATTTAAATTAGAAAAATAGGAACAGTCTACACCCCATTCTTATAGATGATATAGAATAATATAGGAATTGTGTCACATTAACGCATAATGAAAACTTGTTTAGAAATATAAAATATTTGCAGAGCAACAATCTTTACCCAAACGCCACACGTACAAACCTTGTCAAATTTTTGAAATGTCTAAAGAAGTAAGAGTCATTGGGAAAGATGTATCAAGCGTTTATCGCTCACAAACGGGCCAATTCGCAGAATTTGCCCGCTTATGCAACTAGTAAAGCCTTTTGGGATGTATCATCCCAAAAGGCATTCGCAAAATAGGGAATCGCAATTTTTACGATTACCTATTTTGCCAATGCATTTAGGGAATCGCAATTTGCGATTCCTTAAATGCAATGCAGGAAGCAAGAAAAATTGCGACCTGGCTTTAGGAATCGCGAAATTACCACCAACTTCAAGTTGGTGGTAATTTGTAAATTCCTAGAAAAATGCACATTCTTGCATTTTTCTAGTGTCATGTGGCGCACACACATGCCCTTAGGGCATGTATGTGTGCCACATTAGCATACTTACCTTTTTGGGGTGCATCAGAGTGGCCCTTTGGCCCTCTTGCACCCTTGAAATTGCATGCACAATTTGCGAGTACCTATTTGGTACTCGCCAATTGCGAATGCGATCCTATTCATTCCTATGGGCCGGTAAACAACGTTTACCACGCAACAGCCACAACGCGGTACTTTACAACGAGGTCATTACAACGACCGCAGTAGTTACACATGCGTTCATTACATCGCAAGTCGTTTCAACGACTTGCTCTAGGGCGCGTGCAGACACCAGGGAATGTGTTGGATTTTAGATCCAACACCTTCCCTGCTGTTGCGCAAACTGGAGTAGGAATAGTAATTAATATTATTCCTAAGTCCAGCGCCTCCCTAGAGCAAGTCATTCGAACGACTTGCGATGTAATGACACGCGTTGTAACAACGCAGTCGTTGTAACGCCCGCGTTGTTAACTACCGCTTTGTAAATGCACGCGTTGTAACGTGGTATATTCCTATGGGCCTCTAGGCCCATAAGAGTGAATGGAAGGTATTCCTTAATAGCGAATCGCTTATTAAGGAATATGTAGGAATCGCAATTTTTTTTGCAAATCCTACATACATTGCAGTTTACGATTCATAAATAGCGAATCAGTAAAATTCGCCATTTAAGAATCGCAAAGCAATTCTTGATACATCTGGCCCATTGGCCCTTGCAGGACATTTGCAACAACATTGGTGAAGCAATGCTTGTCATCACAGTTGGCCTGTACATTGTTCTAATAAGTTTGCTTCCTGTTCCTACACAGATGTGTCGTTGCTGCTGGTGGTCCCAGGATCACATGAGTGCAGCTATGGAGCCAAGACATACAGAAGAAGAGCCGTGTGATACAACTGTGCTCACCTGGCTGCTGTTCTTGTCCAGGTTTTGCACATCTGATGCACCGGGGCCTTGTTTTGATGCTTCCTCCAGAACAAGTGGCAGGGAGGCAGGCAATGCATTCTGGGAGCACCAGCCGCTGCAGCATGTGTGTTCTGGAAAGTTCCAGAGGCTAAAAGCTGGAGTACTGGCATTACTTTACCATGCACTGGTACATCATACGATGCTCCAGGGGTGGGCTGGGGCGATGTCACAGCTTGATCGAGGACCTATCTCTGCCCAGCCTATATTTCCTTACAAGTCCTCTCACACACTGGTCAAACCGTGTGACCCTCTACCTGAACATATTTTCCTTCCTCTGTTTTCTTCCTCTTGTAAATGAAAGTAAATGTCTGTGTTATTTTTTGCACGTATTTGATTTTCACTTTTGTAGATAGCTGTAGCACTTGTTTTGTCGACGTTTTGTGCAGGATCCACCCTAAAACACCCATTGTGCACACATTAACATTCATTCAGAATGAGGTAAACAAATGTTGGCCTTAAATTATAACGCAAATAAAAGTTAGCATCAGAAAGTGACTGCTTGCTTCACACGAAACTATAGTACATCTGTCCACTTGTGTTCTGCTTGTGATGTTATGTTGTGTTATGTTATGTTATGTTATTGCTATTTTTGAGCGCAACTGTTACCCGGAGGTGTCCTGGCGCTGAGTGAAGTCCTACAGAGGCCTAAACTAAAAAACAGGAGGAATAAAAAGTTGGAAGTTATGTTGAAAACAGCCAGGATTTCAAAGCCTTCCAGAAGGCAAATAGGTTTGTCATGCCTCTAAGATGCAATGGCAGCCGTTCCATGCCTTGGCTGCTCCTACCACAAAACGTCTGCCACCCCAGTTGGCTTTTTTGCAAAGGGTACCGTTGCCAACTTGGCCTCCGAAGAATGCAGCCGTCTTATTGGTGCGTACCAGTGAAGTAGCGATTTAAGATAGTCCGGCCCAAATCCATGAAGGGCTTTGTGCACTATGCAGAGAGTGATGCTGAAAGCATGTGCACATATAAGTACACGTTCTAGCTACCCACCTTTGTGTTTTCATCATGTTTCACCAGTGCATGCCTGCTTCACACGAGCATGCTCACTCAGGGGCAGATTTACAGGACTGGCGCATCTCTGCATATTAGCAGGGATGCGCCAGTAAAGATGCGACACGCAAGAATACCCTTGCGCCACCATGGATGCGCTGCATTTACAATGCAGCGCACTGTGGTGCAAGGATAGACAGATGCGTGTCGCATCTTTCGGCGTAAAGGTGACGCAGTGCTGGAGTCGTGTCGCAAGCGCAACGCAGCTCTAGCACTGCTCAGGGGCGGCCTATACTTAACGTGCTGCGTCACTCCTTACACCTGCTTGAAGCAGGCGTAAGGTTTTGACGCAGCGGCAGTCGCAAAAGTGACTCAGTGAAATCTTGTAGATTTCACTGCGTCACTTTTACGAGGCTTTCTTGCGACGGAACGCCCAGCCTGCATACATTATACCTGATGCAGGTATAATGTAGCGCAGGGCTTTACAACGTGATGCATCTCCCTAGATGCGTCATGTTGTAAATATGTCGCAACGTGGCACATTAGTTTACAACGCCGCTGCGTCACAGAAGTGACGCAACGGCGGCGCAAATGTGTCGCAAGGGGCTTGTAAATCTGCCCCCAAGAGTTCATTTTTCAGTGTCTACATCCAGACAATACTGATACTGTTCTGCTTTCTATCATGTGCAGGTCACATCGCTCACCACCAGATGTCACTAGCACCAAAGGTTACAACCCAATGGGACTCTACAAGTTATGAAGAGCGAGGAATATTTGCTCTTCCCTGCACACCCTCGTCTTCTCTCTCTCTCTGAGAGACTTTAACAAACATAGCTGGGCATTTCCTTGGCGAAGTTACAAGCCAGCATAATCTAACAGGCAGTTAATGATAAAATATCTTTTTCATGGTGTACCATCTTCTTGCAAAGATTGTGGGGCCTATTTATGAGAGCCCTGCATCACTTTTGCACCACGTAAAGTAGTACGTGCGTGACGCAGGGCTCAATCAAAGCCTCAATCAAAGCCACTCTGCCTGGCTTTGAGTGGCCTCATAAATCATGAGTAAGGCGATGCAGCGCAAATCGTTGCGTCACCCTACTCTGGGCCCGAGAAGCGTTCCGTGGGGTTGCGGTGGGTTTTCCGATGAAACACTCATGGAATTCGATGCTTCCCCAGATTTACAAAGTGATATAAACCTGGGAAGCATCAAATCCGTACGCCTCCCGAGGTGAGGCGTAACAAGGAGAAATATGTTTTGTTCCTCATTTTTCCTCTTTCCATGTGTGCTGCATTCTACAGTTCACATAGAAAGGGAAAAACACCTCAACGGATTGTTTCTGTGCAGGAAGGTGTTCCTTCCTGCATGAAAACAATCCTGCCTGCAACGGAGGCACCCTTGCACCATGGTGCATTGGTGCCTATATTGGTGCGAGGCTGCCAAAACGGCACCAGTGCAGGGAGAAAGGGTAGGAATGCACTGTATTGCTTAAATACGGTGCATTCCTGCCCTTTCACTTAGCTAGGGCAGCACAGCAAGGTGCCTTGCTGCGCTGCCGTACACCAAAACCCCATAAATGAGGCTCTTAGGGGCATATTTACAGGATAATGATGCAGCGTGGCGTTGCAAGCCATCTTGCTGCACTGAGCTGCGTCATTAGGAAAGTGAAGGGATGCGTCATATTTACAACAATACGATGAATATAGCATATTACAACGCATTCTATTATATCGCGTTCCTTTACAATGCGGTCGTTACAACGACCGCGTTGTTAGAACGCAATACCTTTACAACGCAAGCCATTAGATCGATTTGCTGTAGGGGCGCGCTGGACTTACGAATAGTATGATTTACTATTCCAACTCCAGCCTGCGCAACAGTAGGGAAGGTGTTGGAATAGTAAATTATACTCTTCCTTAGGTTAGAGCGCTCCCTACAGCAAGTCGATCTAATGACTTGCGATGTAAAGGCATGGTCGTTGTAACAACCGCATTGTAAAGGAACGCGATGTAACAACCGCGTTGTAAATGCTGTTTCCCCAATACAACGCATCCCTGTGGTTTCCTCTGCACTGGCGCTGAATTTGGTGCCTGGCACCAATGCAGGCACCTTTGCACCATGGTGCAAGGGTGCCTGTGTTGTAGGGATGATTGTTTTTGTGCTGGAAGGACAGCTTCCTGCACTAAAACAATAATTGAAGGTGTTTTCCTCCTTCTATGTCTGCTGCAGAATGCAAAGCGGAAAAGGAAAGAAAGAGTAAAAACGAGGAGAAATAAAGGTATTTCTCTTTGTTGCGCCGCCTTACGCCTCCCCTGGGAGGGGTAGGATTCTGACGCATTCCCAGGTTTACGAAACCTTGCAAATCTGGGAATGCGTCAGAATCCATGGGTGTTGTGTGGGAACACCCACAGCAACTCTCACGAACGCCCCTTTCACACAGAGTAATGCGTGAAAGGGGGCCATATTTGCAAGGCCATGAAAAGCAGCACAAGGTGGCTTTGCAAGGCCTTGTAAATATGGGCCATCACACGGCGCCACCGGAGCGTAAAAATAAAGTGACCCTGCGGTGGTGCAAGGGCTTGGGAATATGGGCCATCACACGGCGCCACCGGAGCGTAAAAATAAAGTGACCCTGCGGTGGTGCAAGGGCTTGGGAATATGGGCCATCACACGGCGCCACCGGAGCGTAAAAATAAAGTGACCCTGCGGTGGTGCAAGGGCTTGGGAATATGGGCCATCACACGGCGCCACCGGAGCGTAAAAATAAAGTGACCCTGCGGTGGTGCAAGGGCTTGGGAATATGGGCCATCACACGGCGCCACCGGAGCGTAAAATAAAGTGACCCTGCGGTGGTGCAAGGGCTTGGGAATATGGGCCATCACACGGCGCCACCGGAGTGTAAAAATAAAGTGACCCTGCGGTGGTGCAAGGGCTTGGGAATATGGGCTCATCACACGGCGCCACCGGAGTGTAAAAATAAAGTGACCCTGCGGTGGTGCAAGGGCTTGGGAATATGGGCCATCACACGGCGCCACCGGAGTGTAAAAATAAAGTGACCCTGCGGTGGTGCAAGGGCTTGGGAATATGGGCCATCACACGGCGCCACCGGAGTGTAAAAATAAAGTGACCCTGCGGTGGTGCAAGGGCTTGGGAATATGGGCCATCACACGGCGCCACCGGAGTGTAAAAATAAAGTGACCCTTCGGTGGTGCAAGGGCTTGGGAATATGGGCCATCACACGGCGCCACCGGAGTGTAAAAATAAAGTGACCCTGCGGTGGTGCAAGGGCTTGGGAATATGGGCCATCACACGGCGCCACCGGAGCGTAAAAATAAAGTGACCCTGCGGTGGTGCAAGGGCTTGGGAATATGGGCCATCACACGGCGCCACCGGAGTGTAAAAATAAAGTGACCCTGCGGTGGTGCAAGGGCTTGGGAATATGGGCCATCACACGGCGCCACCGGAGCGTAAAAATAAAGTGACCCTGCGGTGGTGCAAGGGCTTGGGAATATGGGCCATCACACGGCGCCACAGGAGCGTAAAAATAAAGTGACCCTGCGGTGGTGCAAGGGCTTGGGAATATGGGCCATCACACGGCGCCACCGGAGTGTAAAAATAAAGTGACCCTGCGGTGGTGCAAGGGCTTGGGAATATGGGCCATCACACGGCGCCACCGGAGTGTAAAAATAAAGTGACCCTGCGGTGGTGCAAGGGCTTGTGAATATCGGACATCACACGGCGCCACCGGAGTGTAAAATAAAGTGACCCTGCGGTGGTGCAAGGGCTTGGGAATATGGGCCATCACACGGCGCCACCGGAGTGTAAAAATAAAGTGACCCTGCGGTGGTGCAAGGGCTTGGGAATATGGGCCATCACACGGCGCCACCGGATCGTAAAATAAAGTGACCCTGCGGTGGTGCAAGGGCTTGGGAATATGGGCCATCACACGGCGCCACCGGAGCGTAAAAATAAAGTGACCCTGCGGTGGTGCAAGGGCTTGGGAATATGGGCCATCAGACGGCGCCACCGGAGCGTAAAATAAAGTGACCCTGCGGTGGTGCAAGGGCTTGGGAATATGGGCCATCACACGGCGCCACCGGAGCGTAAAAATAAAGTGACCCTGCGGTGGTGCAAGGGCTTGGGAATATGGGCCATCACACGGCGCCACCGGAGCGTAAAATAAAGTGACCCTGCGGTGGTGCAAGGGCTTGGGAATATGGGCCATCACACGGCGCCACCGGAGCGTAAAATAAAGTGACTCCTGCGGTGGTGCAAGGGCTTGGGAATATGGGCCATCACACGGCGCCACCGGAGTGTAAAAATAAAGTGACCCTGCGGTGGTGCAAGGGCTTGGGAATATGGGCCATCACACGGCGCCACCGGAGTGTAAAATAAAGTGACCCTGCGGTGGTGCAAGGGCTTGGGAATATGGGCCATCACACGGCGCCACCGGAGTGTAAAAATAAAGTGACCCTGCGGTGGTGCAAGGGCTTGGGAATATGGGCCATCACACGGCGCCACCGGAGCGTAAAAATAAAGTGACCCTGCGGTGGTGCAAGGGCTTGGGAATATGGGCCATCACACGGAGCCACCGGAGCGTAAAAATAAAGTGACCCTGCGGTGGTGCGAGGGCTTGGGAATATGGGCCATCACACGGCGCCACCGGAGCGTAAAAATAAAGTGACCCTGCGGTGGTGCAAGGGCTTGGGAATATGGGCCATCACACGGCGCCACCGGAGCGTAAAAATAAAGTGACCCTGCGGTGGTGCAAGGGCTTGGGAATATGGGCCATCACACGGCGCCACCGGAGCGTAAAAATAAAGTGACCCTGCGGTGGTGCAAGGGCTTGGGAATATGGGCCATCACACGGCGCCACCGGAGTGTAAAAATAAAGTGACCCTGCGGTGGTGCAAGGGCTTGGGAATATGGGCCATCACACGGCGCCACCGGAGTGTAAAAATAAAGTGACCCTGTGGTGGTGCAAGGGCTTGGGAATATGGGCCATCACACGGCGCCACCGGAGTGTAAAAATAAAGTGACCTCTGCGGTGGTGCAAGGGCTTGGGAATATGGGCCATCACACGGCGCCACCGGAGCGTAACAATAAAGTGACCCTGCGGTGGTGCAAGGGCTTGGGAATATGGGCCATCACACGGCGCCACCGGAGTGTAAAAATAAAGTGACTCCTGCGGTGGTGCAAGGGCTTGGGAATATGGGCCATCACACGGCGCCACCGGAGCGTAAAAATAAAGTGACCCTGCGGTGGTGCAAGGGCTTGGGAATATGGGCCATCACATGGCGCCACCGGAGCGTAAAATAAAGTGACCTTGCGGTGGTGCAAGGGCTTGGGAATATGGGCCATCACACGGCGCCACCGGAGTGTAAAAATAAAGTGACCCTGCGGTGGTGCAAGGGCTTGGGAATATGGGCCATCACACGGCGCCACCGGAGCGTAAAAATAAAGTGACCCTGCGGTGGTGCAAGGGCTTGGGAATATGGGCCATCACACGGCGCCACCCGGAGCGTAAAAATAAAGTGACCCTGCGGTGGTGCAAGGATTGGGAATATGGGCCATCACACCACCGGAGCGTAAAATAAAGTGACCCTGCGGTGGTGCAAGGGCTTGTGAATATGGGCCATCACACGGCGCCACCGGAGCGTAAAAATAAAGTGACCCTGCGGTGGTGCAAGGGCTTGGGAATATGGGCCATCACACGGCGCCACCGGAGCGTAAAAATAAAGTGACCCTGCGGTGGTGCAAGGGCTTGGGAATATGGGCCATCACACGGCGCCACCGGAGTGTAAAAATAAAGTGACCCTGCGGTGGTGCAAGGGCTTGGGAATATGGGCCATCACACGGCGCCACCGGAGTGTAAAAATAAAGTGACCCTGCGGTGGGGCAAGGGCTTGGGAATATGGGCCATCACACGGCGCCACCGGAGTGTAAAAATAAAGTGACTCCTGCGGTGGTGCAAGGGCTTGGGAATATGGGCCATCACACGGCGCTACCGGGAGCGTAAAAATAAAGTGACCCTGCGGTGGTGCAAGGGCTTGGGAATATGGGCCATCACACGGCGCCACCGGAGTGTAAAAATAAAGTGACCCTGCGGTGGTGCAAGGGCTTGTGAATATGGGCCATCAAACGGCGCCACCGGAGCGTAAAAATAAAGTGACCCCGCGGTGGTGCAAGGGCTTGTGAATATGGGCCATCACACGGCGCCACCGGAGCGTAAAAATAAAGTGACCCTGCGGTGGTGCAAGGGCTTGGGAATATGGGCCATCACACGGCGCCACCGGAGTGTTAAAATAAAGTGACTCCTGCGGTGGTGCAAGGGCTTGGGAATATGGGCCATTACACGGCGCCACCGGAGTGTAAAATAAAGTGACCCTGCGGTGGTGCAAGGGCTTGGGAATATGGGCCATCACACGGTGCCACCGGAGTGTAAAATAAAGTGACCCTGCGGTGGTGCAAGGGCTTGGGAATATGGGCCATCACACGGCGCCACCGGAGTGTAAAAATAAAGTGACCCTGCGGTGGTGCAAGGGCTTGGGAATATGGGCCATCACACGGCGCCACCGGAGCGTAACAATAAAGTGACCCTGCGGTGGTGCAAGGGCTTGGGAATATGGGCCATCACATGGCGCCACCGAAGCGTAAAATAAAGTGACTCCTGCGGTGGTGCAAGGGCTTAGGAATATGGGCCATCACACGGCGCCACCGGAGCGTAAAAATAAAGTGACCCTGCGGTGGTGCAAGGGCTTGGGAATATGGGCCAACACACGGCGCCACCGGAGCGTAAAATAAAGTGACCCTGCGGTGGTGCAAGGGCTTGGGAATATGGGCCATCACACGGCGCCACCGGAGTGTAAAATAAAGTGACCCTGCGGTGGTGCAAGGGCTTGGGAATATGGGCCATCACACGGCGCCACCGGAGTGTAAAAATAAAGTGACCCTGCGGTGGTGCAAGGGCTTGGGAATATGGGCCATCACACGGCGCCACCGGAGTGTAAAATAAAGTGACCCTGCGGTGGTGCAAGGGCTTGGGAATATGGGCCATCACACGGCGCCACCGGAGTGTAAAAATAAAGTGACCCTGCGGTGGTGCAAGGGCTTGGGAATATGGGCCATCACACGGCGCCACCGGAGTGTAAAAATAAAGTGACCCTGCGGTGGTGCAAGGGCTTGGGAATATGGGCCATCACACGGCGCCACCGGAGTGTAAAAATAAAGTGACCCTGCGGTGGTGCAAGGGTTTGGGAATATGGGCCATCACCCGGCGCCACCGGAGTGTAAAAATAAAGTGACCCTGCGGTGGTGCAAGGGCTTGGGAATATGGGCCAGCACACGGCGCCACCGGAGTGTAAAAATAAAGTGACCCTGCGGTGGTGCAAGGGCTTGGGAATATGGGCCATCACACGGCGCCACCGGAGTGTAAAAATAAAGTGACCCTGCGGTGGTGCAAGGGCTTGTGAATATGGGCCATCACACGGCGCCACCGGAGTGTAAAAATAAAGTGACCCTGCGGTGGTGCAAGGGCTTGTGAATATGGGCCATCAAACGGCGCCACCGGAGCGTAAAAATAAAGTGACCCTGCGGTGGTGCAAGGGCTTGTGAATATGGGCCATCACACGGCGCCACCGGAGCGTAAAATAAAGTGACCCTGCGGTGGTGCAAGGGCTTGGGAATATGGGCCATCACACGGCGCCACCGGAGTGTAAAAATAAAGTGACCCTGCGGTGGTGCAAGGGCTTGGGAATATGGGCCATCACACGGCGCCACCGGAGTGTAAAAATAAAGTGACCCTGTGGTGGTGCAAGGGCTTGTGAATATGGGCCATCACACGGCGCCACCGGAGTGTAAAAATAAAGTGACCCTGCGGTGGTGCAAGGGCTTGTGAATATGGGCCATCACACGGCGCCACCGGAGTGTAAAAATAAAGTGACCCTGCGGTGGTGCAAGGGCTTGTGAATATGGGCCATCAAACGGCGTCACCGGAGCGTAAAAATAAAGTGACCCTGCGGTGGTGCAAGGGCTTGTGAATATGGGCCATCACACGGCGCCACCGGAGCGTAAAATAAAGTGACCCTGCGGTGGGGCATGGGCTTGTGAATATGGGCCATCACACGGCGCCACCGGAGCGTAAAAATAAAGTGACCCTGCGGTGGTGCAAGGGCTTGTCAATATGGGCCATCACACGGCGCCACCGGAGCGTAAAAATAAAGTGACCCTGCGGTGGTGCAAGGGCTTGGGAATATGGGCCATCACACGGCGCCACCGGAGTGTAAAAATAAAGTGACCCTGCGGTGGTGCAAGGGCTTGTGAATATGGGCCATCACACGGCGCCACCGGAGTGTAAAAATAAAGTGACCCTTCGGTGGTGCAAGGGCTTGTGAATATGGGCCATCACACGGCGCCACCGGAGTGTAAAAATAAAGTGACCCTGCGGTGGTGCAAGGGCTTGGGAATATGGGCCATCACACGGCGCCACCGGAGTGTAAAAATAAAGTGACCCTGCGGTGGTGCAAGGGCTTGGGAATATGGGCCATCACACGGCGCCACCGGAGTGTAAAAATAAAGTGACCCTGCGGTGGTGCAAGGGCTTGGGAATATGGGCCATCACACGGCGCCACCGGAGCGTAAAAATAAAGTGACCCTGCGGTGGTGTAAGGGCTTGGGAATATGGGCCATCACACGGCGCCACCGGAGTGTAAAATAAAGTGACCCTGCGGTGGTGCAAGGGCTTGGGGATATGGGCCATCACACGGCGCCACCGGAGTGTAAAAATAAAGTGACCCTGCGGTGGTGCAAGGGCTTGGGAATATGGACCATCACACGGCGCCACCGGAGTGTAAAAATAAAGTGACCCTGCGGTGGTGCAAGGGCTTGGGAATATGGGCCATCACACGGCGCCACCGGAGTGTAAAAATAAAGTGACCCTGCGATGGTGCAAGGGCTTGGGAATATGGGCCATCACACGGCGCCACCGGAGCGTAAAAATAAAGTGACCCTGCGGTGGTGCAAGGGCTTGGGAATATGGGTCATCACACGGCGCCACCGGAGCGTAAAAATAAAGTGACCCTGCAGTGGTGCAAGGGCTTGGGAATATGGTCCATCACACGGCGCCACCGGAGTGTAAAAATAAAGTGACCCTGCGGTGGTGCAAGGGCTTGTGAATATGGGCCATCACACGGCGCCACCGGAGCGTAAAAATAAAGTGACCCTGCGGTGGTGCAAAGGCTTGGGAATATGGGCCATCACACGGCGCCACCGGAGTGTAAAAATAAAGTGACCCTGCGGTGGTGCAAGGGCTTGGGAATATGGGCCATCACACGGCGCCACCGGAGTGTAAAAATAAAGTGACCCTGCGGTGGTGCAAGGGCTTGGGAATATGGGCCATCACACGGCGCCACCGGAGCGTAAAAATAAATTGACCCTGCGGTGGTGCAAGGGCTTGGGAATATGGGCCATCACACGGCGCCACCGGAGTGTAAAAATAAAGTGACCCTGCGGTGGTGCAAGGGCTTGTGAATATGGGCCATCACACGGCGTCACCGGAGCGTAAAAATAAAGTGACCCTGCGGTGGTGCAAGGGCTTGGGAATATGGGCCATCACACGGCGCCACCGGAGTGTAAAAATAAAGTGACCCTGCGGTGGTGCAAGGGCTTGGGAATATGGGCCATCACACGGCGCCACCGGAGTGTAAAAATAAAGTGACCCTGCGGTGGTGCAAGGGCTTGTGAATATGGGCCATCACACGGCGCCACCGGAGCGTAAAAATAAAGTGACCCTGCGGTGGTGCAAGGGCTTGTGAATATGGGCCATCACACGGCGCCACCGGAGCGTAAAAATAAAGTGACCCTGCGGTGGTGCAAGGGCTTGTGAATATGCCCCTTAGATAGCGCTGGACATTTTGCCTTCATATAGTCACACTCATATTTGCTTTCATTTTCCATATCATGGAGCCGCCTTTTTGTTCCTTTTGCCTTCTGAGTTTGCTGGCTCCAGTATTTGTAGCGCCACGAAGCAGGAGCATCATTTCATTGCAATGAATAAGCTTCAAGGCGCCTGGGGACGATTAACTTATCCCTGCATGTGCTCTTGTTAATACATCGACACTTCTCTTTCGCATCGAGTCGGATCTTGCATTTGCATCTTAAAAATGGATGTGTTATTAGACTTGTCCGCGGGGAGCCTGTGAGCCTGGAGCTTCCGTCCCTAAATCTTATTTGCCTGAAGATTTATTGCTCACTTTAATGAAGAAAGATCCCAAAGGCAATTTTAGGGATTAATGAATGCTGTCAGTTAGTTCCCTGTGTCCTTCCCTCCAAGTCTATATAGTTTGCACTTTTATCTACTTCAACTAATTTATTCGCACAAACATTCATATAAAGGGAATGAGTTTGTCTGGTGCTCTTGCACACACACCAGTGGTTCTAATACCCCTACTTCACGTAGCTCATGTGAGGGAAATATGTTCGATAATTTGTGACCATAAAATCCTGCTTTCTTTTTAACAAATGGGAGACCTCACAAGGGTCCGAGTCCCTTCTCACCTGATAATTGGCTTCTGGGCGTGAAAATGCTTTTAAATAATTCCAAATATAAAACACAGTGCCCAGGTTAATCACCGCTCTTTATTTAATCAATATTCTCCCCAGGAAGGTAAACAAAAAGTGAATATTCTAATTACAATTGGCAGCCCTTTCACAGCTCCAGGGTGCTGAGCGAAGACTCAATCAATCATTCCGTACCTGTAGAGCGCGGCTTATCACCGGTGAGGGTATTGTTGGAATGAAAAATGGTTTTGGTCGACTTCCCTTGCATTGTACGCTTTAAGTTAGCATTTGCGGCACCATTTTGTATTCAGCCGCCATTTTGTACCATGACCGAAACTAAACTTCTGTCTCATTCTGTTTGCCTCAGCAGAAAGCAACCTCAATGTTTTTTTTTTATTTCTCCAAGGTTGAGCTTCGCTGCACTAATGAATAGACTGTCTTGTCATTGCATACCTTTCCCATTAGATAGGCCTGCTCCCACCCTTAGAGTGGCGGGCACGGGCAGAATAACCTTGGAACTGAGATAGCATGTACCCGGTCTTAGGATTGTAGCTCATCCTTCTGTGTCTCCTTTGTTCACCAGCTACTAACTGGAAAATTCCAGTCTGGGCGTGTCCTTAGGGTTACTGGAAATGTATATCATATATTACCATGTTGGCAGGGGTCAGTCCCTCTGCTGCAATCCAAGGAGGCTGGTCAGACTGGACTCCGCCGAGTGTATGACTAATAAATAACTTTAGTTTGTATTCTCTATTGTCTGACCGACTCTTCATTTGTTTGGAAGGCTGAGAGGTGGTCGCGAGTGACCCGGGTCACTTCCTTCAGTATCCAGGCGCTGGGTTGCTGGGCTTAGTTGAACAGCCAGGTCTTGAGTCTGTTCCTGAAGTCCGTCAGCTAAGGTGATGTTCGGAGGTGGAGAGGGAGGGCGTTCCAGGACTTTGCGGCGAGGTGGGAGAAGGAGTGGCTTCCGCTGTGGCTACGGCAGATACGCGGAGTCTGTGCAAGGGCGAGCGAGGCGGAGCAGAGGTTTCTGGATGGTTGGTGGAGGTTCAGACGGTGGTTTGATGTATGCTGGTCCTTGGTCATTTAGGGCTTTGTTGACGTGTGTCAGTAGTTTGAATTGCCATCTTTTCTGGACGGGGAGCCAGTGGAGGTTCCTCTTGTGTTGGGTGATGTGGGTCCGTTTGGGCAGGTTGAGAATCAGACTGAACAGCTTATCCCATTAGTGTGCAACAGACCACTCTAAAACCCCGCAAAAGGTGAAGGGTCGAAGACTTGCAAACAATCTGTAATGCTTCCTATAGCCATTGCTAATGGCTTAGACTTTCTGTACACATACATCGAATCACCTTTTGTGTATCTGATCTCTAACACCCCACATGCTGACTAATAGATTGTAATCCAGTGACGCCATCTTGGGGTTCTGGGGACATGTACAAAGCACTAAGCACGGTGTTTCATTACTCTGTTGTGAGAAGTTGGCCTGGTATATGCTGTCCACTTGTTAGAGTGGGCACCTTGCACCAGAACAATTCGACTCTTATGGTTGGTAGGTTTAAGACAACCTTTATAGAAAGCTATCCTAGTGGTAGCTGTGGAGAGCAGCCTTCAGGCTAAGTCTTGGAGGAATGTAAAGCAGCTTGTTTTACCACACAATCTCTTAAATCGCCAAATGAAAAGACACTCACACAGGTATATATATCAAATATATATGTATTTATTACTAAACAACTCTCTACTAATCTCTTTATGAGATTAGAAGTCAGGAACATATGTACAAATCAATTGTTATCAAAAATAAGTTAGCACAAGTAAATATCCCAATCTTATCTTGGCTAGACCGGGTCTAGAGCGTATAGAATCGAGGGACCCCAAAGAACCACCCTAGGTAGTTGTAGGAGACCCACAGGGGACGGACGCGGTGTTCAGACACTGGTGCGAGTCCTGTACGAGTCTATGCGAGAGAACGCGATTGAGTTATCAATGTTACAGGTCCCTGGCGTGTTCGAGGCGAACACACCGATCGGTCAGTCCGAGTCGAAGGACGCGGATACTGGTAGAGTTACAAGGGGAGTTGGACGCGATGTGTCTAACACAGACGCGAACCCTGTACGAGCCAGTACGAGAATCGCACGGGGAAAATAGGAGTTTTAGGGCACTTCTAGGGTAGCTACAAGCAAGCCACTTACAGGGTAAGTAGTTCTAGGGCCCACACCCACAGGAGCACCGTAGTGCTGAAGTTACCTCACCCAGGGGAGCCGGGTGCATAGGTGTCCTTTGGTGTCGGGTCGCGGCGTCGTTCTCAATGGGAGCCAGTGAAGACTTGCTGCTTGCGACGACAGAAGAAGTGTCCGTTGGAATCCAAGCCTGGATTCGGAAGGAGGAAGACCTGAAAGCAGAGGGGACAGTGTTCACAGTCACTTGGCAGTGACCCGGGGCAAGGAAGATGAATGCCCACCATCGTCTACAGGATTCAGATCGTTCACTGATGTCTTGACTCTTCGACCACGAGGTCCAGGAGGCGTCGAGGATGGCCAGGAGCTGGATTCAGCGTGTCCCACAAAGTCTGCAGCTGACTGCGGTAGTCGGCGACCCGATTGGAGCCAACAAGCCTTGGTAGCAGCAAGTCTTGTGGAAAGGACGAAAAGTCAATGGTGCAGACCAGCAAGGTCTGGGGACTTACCCAGCGAGGGTATGTCAGGGCAGGCCTGGAGCAACCAGGAGAGCCCTTTGGTTTTGTTGAAAAAGTCTTCTGGGGACCCACAAGCTGGCTGGCAAGGGATCGCGAAGATGCCTTGGGAGGATTCACTCAACAGGGGCCCACGGTCACTCGGGATGGTGTAGGCCTCTGATTTTGGGAGGGATCTCTGCTTGAGGCTCGGACCACACGTGTTCTAAAGCACAAGTTCGTAGAACGTCGTGAAGGGGTTGCACTCGACAATAGTGTACGGTACCCAGGGGCTGCGGTTCCTCATCGCTCGTGGGGTCCACTTGCCTCAGCTTTGCTGGGGACTCACGATGGCCTTGGAGAAGTCAGGAAATCCTCTTCCTGGGCTGCAGGGACTTCGGGCTCCGGCGGGAGCGGCATAGTTTGCGACCGTTGTTGTAGTTTTTGGTGCCTGCCAAGCAGGGGAGTCACTCCTTGACTCCAAGGGAGATTCTTCAGTCTTCCAGAGGTAGTGGAACGTCGAAGGTCCAGGATTCTTCTTAAGAGCGTTGTCCAGGGGTATCTAGGTTGCAATGCACAGGTTCCCCCTCTTATACTAAAAGAGAGGGAGGGACTAGCTCTATGACCCCACCTATGGGAGGGTCAGGGGAGTGGGTGGCTACACCCACTTCCCTTTGTCCAGTTTCACGCCAGAGCAGGGGCAGGTAGCACCTGAGCTGGTTTGAACTGGCATATGCACAGAGGAGCCTTCTGCTCCCCCAGTGCAGGACTTCAAAGCACTCTAAGAGTGCACCCACCCAGCCCCAATACACTAAACCCTGTCTGGGAGGTGGTCACACCCCTTGGGACAGGATATCTATTGTTGGGCCTCCTCCACTGCGAGTGTTGGTCATCAGCAGGAGGGCAGCCCAGTAGTCTGTGAGTGGCATCCATTTTGTGATGCCAGGGCTCTTCAGGATTCTACCGTGTTTCCACAGTAGGTACATGTCTATCCTCTAGAAGGGTGGAATGTTACCTCCGCCGCCAGAACTGGCGGGGGGTAGTATTCCAAGATGTTTGACACCAAACACGACATGTTTCCGTGCAGCCATCCCAAAGTTAGCATTTAACGCGAGGTTATAATGCGCTTAAGAGTATATGGTCAGGTTGCACTACAAACAGCCTCAGAGAAGGGTCTCCGAATGCTGCAGAGGGGCTCTGCTCATGCAGGGGCACCCTCTCACATAGGAACCAAGCACTCTGCCTTCAGGATTGATAAGGCCTGCCATAGGAGTGACTTAGAGGTTTATATGTGTGTATATCTATGTAGTGATATAGGTAACCTCATATCACAGTAAGGGGTGCATGCACCACCTTACCCAGGCTGCAGTAGCAGACCTGTGGTGTCAGATTTAGTCTGCTTCCCAGGGGTGGCATAATACATGCTGCAGCCCCTGGTAGGCCTGTGAAGTACCTATGCCCTTGGTACCTAAGGTACCATATACTAGGGACTCATAAGGTACCACAGTATCCAATCACTAGTGCACCTAGAGTGCACTCCAAGTTGTTTAGAGAGAACAGAGAGGCTGGGGCCCTGATTAGCAGGGGCCCAGCCAGACTATAGCCAGAAACCAGTGTAAACATCAGAAAAAAGTGGGGGCAACATAAGAGGCAGATCCTACTCTCCTACATCTGTCCTGCGAACCCCTGGATGACACCATTGGCCATAGTGCACAGGTACTGGTTATGAATCCTTTATCTTTACCATCACCGCTGTATTTCCAAGTTCTCTCTCTCAGCCGTAATACTGGTATTTGTATTTTTCTGCCTCTTGTGCTGCTTCTTTAATTCTTATTCTATCCTTAGAATATACAGTGCGTTCTGGAGTCCTCTTGAGCTGTGGCTAGTTGCTGAGGACTCTTGGACTGGCTGGGATTGTCTTCTGTCGTGGGTTGACTTCCCTGAGAATAAAAAAGCTTCCTAGCATTGGATGTGTTCTTGGAGAATCTATTTACCATTTGATGAACTTATGCTCAACCCTACATGCTGTGGTGCCAGCAGTGGGGTTTGGAAACATCCCAAGCAGACACGACACACCGACTTGCAGACGATGCGCAAATTTATTTGGAAGCAAACGTTCAAGAAAACAATTTTAAAACTATCTACAACATACAGAGGCAGCTCTGATCTAGTGCTACATTTCAGCACCATGCTACATGAATAATAGAGCACGTGGCTTAAGTACTGTTCCCAGGAGTCATCGCGCCACATGTGGTGTGCGTGCATCTGACATTAGACGCTGGTGGCCATCTTGGATTGAAAAGTCTCGGCAAAAAGTGCAGAAATACCCTTGGGAGCAACTGTCCATGTTGCCACCCAAGAAGAAAAAGAAAATTGAGCTGGTCCCAGAGACAAAACTTCTTGGACAGAAGAAAACTAAGAGAATTTATGAGAGTGAGGACACTGGATACTGCCTTCCCTTGCTTTTCAGACGCAGTTACTGCCTCAGGCTTACTATGGCCAATCGCTGCCTTCTGGAGTGACTCTCTCGGCTACACAGTTTTGGCCGGTAATTATTTCTACACAGACCGCACTTGTTGCTTTCGACTCCCATTTCTGGAATTAACATTGAGAGGCTCCACTCTTTTACCATTGATGAATTTATACTCAACCCTACCTGGGCACCCCTGATACGCATTAACGTTTGGCAGTCCCCATTCCACCTGCATGCAGTAGAAACACTGGTGTTTGGCCCTTTTCCTTTCATATCATGTCTAAATTTGCAGAATTCTGCCATTAACAATAAAGGTAGCGTATTCAAGCATCGTAAACTGGTTGGTAAATATTTATTATTATAGTTCTATTCCTAGGTCCCACCTACAGGCAGCTTTTAGCTGTCTGATGTCGAAGGACATATTGTGGGCTCTACCAAATGTACTGTGGGTTTGGGCCAGCTCAGTACTTTCCATTGGTTTGCAGTCTTGTCACTCCACATTTGCTTGCTTCTTATTCAATAGCTCTCCTTCCTCTTCCTTGTGTTAGTCCCTCCTTTGGGGCATACCTTCTTTATCCTCTATTTGATTGGATAATTTACAGTGCTTAATTTGAGCTGGTAGTTTTGGTGCTCAGCACCGGCACTTAATTGTCAACACTGGCGCTTGTGACAGTCTGCCACAAGGTGGCACTGTCTGACTAATTTAGAGGTCACCACAACAACAGTTAGTTATTAATTAAATATATATTAAAATTACTATTGCCTGCCACCGAAGCCACTCTTATAGCTTTGGGGCCTGAAATAGTCCGATTTGGACACACTTGTAGGAGTGCGATGGTCAGTAGTTATATTGTTACTATCATTAGCAGCATAGCAGTAGCAATGTGTGGTGCAGGCTGCAGAGGCCTCCTGACACGAGCCCTGGCACTTATTGTTTTACAATTTAAGCACTGGTGATTTCTATCCTTCCACTGTTTCCATTCAGTGGAAGGATACATGATTTCTTGCTCTCTTTCTCGTGTGCTGCTTCCTTCTTCAAATAACCCCTCCCCACAGGCTCCAGGTTGCTTCTTCCTCCTCTGACCCAGCCCGCCAATCCTTCCCCATTCCACCCTGGCTTTTCATTTTTGCTCTTTAAATTTTGTTCACCCCTTCCCCCACAAGGGCCTCCGTTGCTCCTGTGCCCCGCACACTCTTTAGTGCTCCTTAGGGTGACCAACCGTCCGTAAATTTCACGGACCGTCCGTCATTTTGGTGTCATGTCCGTTGTCCGTAATCATTCCTTATACGGACGCCTTTTGTCCCTAATTTTGGAGATTAATTACAGCGAGCTGTGCTGTTCCCCTGCGAGAAGCCTCAAGAGATTAAAAGTTCTCAGGGGCCAGCTCACACTTCTCTGTTGAACTCCAGAGGCTGCAGCAGCCTCTCACTGAGCTTGCACAGACTGTGGACAGGCCCATTCTCATTCTGACTGAGGCTGATTATCCCCTTTCGAATGACAATGCGCCCTGTGCAAAGCATATCATGTGCGAGTGAGTGCCTTGGAGGCCAGTGACTCACTTGGAGCCAGTAGATCGTAGTTAGTGATTACAGAGGAGCTTTCCACAAACAGAGTACTGTGGGAAACTTGCGGCCTTGTGTAATTTCCCAATGTTGTTCATTGAGAGTGACGGAGCAGGAGCAGTGACGGGGCAGGAGCAGTGACGGGGCAGGAGCAGAGACGGTACAGGAGAGCTGATCGGGCATGAGCAGGAGTGCTGACCAGGCTGGAGCAGTGAACGGGCAGGAGCGGTGAACGGACAGGAGCGGTGACGGGGCAGGAGCGGTGACGGGGCAGGAGCGGTGACGGGGCAGGAGAAGTGACAGGGCAGGAGAAGTGACGGGGCAGGAGAAGTGACAGGGCAGGAGAAGTGACGGGGCAAGAGAAGTGATGTGGCAGGTGCTGTGATTAGGCAGGAGCAGTGACCGGGCAGGAGCAGTAAGCGGGCAGGAGCAGTGTGCGGGCAGGAGCAGTGTGCGGGCAGGAGCAGTGACTGGGCAGGGGAAGTGACCGGGCAGGAGAAAGTGACCGGGCAGGAGAAGTGACTTGTACTTATGTTCTTTGTCTATTTATTTATATACTATTGCATGACATCCACTGATGTGTCTGTAAAGCATACCTTTTGTCTGTAATTTTTGTCTTGAATTTTGACCTCCTGTCCTGAATTTTTGTCCTGAATTTTGACCCTTTGTCCTGAATTTTTACACTCACTGTCCTGAATTTGCGCCCATGCCAGTTGGCCACCCTAATATATATATATAGTAGGTAGTTATAGTTAGGACCTAGTTTCCATAGGAAAAGCGTTTTTTGATTTGCCAAAATCTTTGGCGCCGTTTGACGAATCTTCGCGAAATTTTCTAAACTAATGGTTCACGCAGGTCAGAGCGGGGGCTGATAAAAAAGGGGGGGGTCCCAAAACGCGTTTTCTCCATGTTAATTTCCATAGGAAACTTTAGACAAAGCTACAGCCTGAACTGCTGAACGAAATTACACCAAATTTGGCAAAAAGGTAGCTCTTGGTTCAGAAAGCGACCTTTTCTTTAAATGGTGTATATCCGTTCAGTTCAAAATATCGATATCTGGTGGCCGAGGAGGATTCGCGAACTCTCCCGAGCACGAGCTTCATTCTGATTGGCTGCCAACACTCCAACCAAAATGTGTTGGCAGGCATTTTGTGACTTGGTTGAACCTTGTCACAAGGGTAAAGGTAAAGAAATGTTATAAATGAAGGAAAGGGGGCAGGGTAGAAACACCCTGACCCCCTAGGTCTGGTCAGGGGGTCCCACAGGGTAAGCAGAAACAGCTTTATTGACATTCTTCCTAGCTTTCTCAATCTGTGGACAGAATTGATTTGACCACTTCCATTTCTGTCTTTGGCATATATTAGAGTATACAAAGACAGTTTGAGGCAAAAGCAACATCAATTGTGCAAAGGTGTCCTTCATTAGCATTTCCAGACCTACCCCAGTCAATGTGCCTAGGTCATTGCCACCACAGTGCACAATCATGAGGTCAGGGGTTGGAGATGCAAAAGGTTTTAACCAAAGGCATCAATTGATGGCACTTTAATCCTCTCTGTGCAATCCATTTAATGTCCACATTTTGCAAAGCTAGGTCTTTGTCAATACCTCTGCGTTCAGCATACCTTTTGCACCAGAGAACATAGCTGTGCCCAACAATCCATACTGTAAGCATGTTGAAGGGATGTCTGGAAGTAATGAAAAGATGTCTGTAGCTGAGGTAGTCAGTTGGTAGAATGAGAGGTATCTAAAATGGTGACAAGATGCTGTTTTTTAAAAGTAGATAATTGATTGGCTGTTTATGAACATTGTACACTCAAAAATAGGGTGCATGTTACTTTCTTTAAAAAGCATGTTTCTTATTGGTTATTAAAAAATGTTTGAAAGGTACAGTAGATAGGATAAGGAAATATTTTGCAAAAGTCAACCACACCTGCTGTTTGCATTTGTAACCTTGTGTGCTGAACTTGAAAATATGGTGAACTTATGACCTGCCTGTTCAGTTGAATGTTGCAGAAACTGTTACTATGGAAACTAGGATTAAGCAGAATGGGGGAAGGGTTGAATCTTAACTGTGGTATTAAAATATGGAATTGTAATTTATATATAAGTGATATGTTATTAAAGTAAGATTTCCCAAGTCAGTACTGTGTTTAGAAGTGGTTTGTTCTTAAAAAATAGTGCTATTATTAGTAGTAATATATCTTTGAACTCCCGTATGGATTCGCGGCTCCATCGCGATGGTGCACGGTGGAGTTGCGACTCTAGAAAATTCCAGAACCAGTCTTGGCACTTTTAGAAGTCAGTTGGTAAGGGTTAATATGTCTAACCAATAGAAATGTGTTTTACAAGTTGAAATTATGTAGGAAGTAATGTGATTTGTTACTTACATTTATTTGTGTGGAGAAAGAGAGGGAAAGTTTGCCATTACTGATTTTACCTTGTTGAGAGTGGTGCATTACATTGATTTTGTGCATAAGAAAATCTTTAATGAGTTTCTGATATTTTATATTTTTCAAATCTATTTGAAAGGTGATTTATAAATTTGTGAGGTGTATTATGTATTAGCTTTATTTTTAAACTTTAAAAATTATTCAAGAACTGTGATGTTTGAAATATATTATTAAATGTAGAGATGTGTATTGTAGTTTGTTTTATTGTACTTAAATGTTGTTTGAAATATATTGTGTATTGTAATATGTGTTTATTGGAAGATGTATTAGTGATTATGGTAGTTTGTTTTAGTGTGTGGAAATGTACAATTGAAGTATATCGCATAATTGTAGGTGTCGCTTTCAAATTGGAAGTGCAGTCTCAAGTTTTAAGGTGTGCATGGACTTGTGACTGAAGTATGTCTCTACTTGTAAATGTATTTTCATATGTCTTATACATTTGAAGGTGCATGATGTATAACAAAGAGGTGTTGTTGCTTTGTATGTGGTAGGCTCAAGACTGTGAGTAGTAGTAGAATGGTGAAGATGCAGCACAAAAGTGTGGTTTAAAAGATGTTGACATAAGGTATTAGTAATTAGGCTACTTTTTATAAGTCTCTAGAGAGGTACAGTTGAAATATGACACATAATGTTTGGTGTTTGCTTGAAATTGGAAGTGTGTTCTGTGAATTTTTCAGGTGTGCATAGTGTTGTGATTGAAGAAAGTCTCTACTAGGAGATATATTCTGATATGTGTTATGTATCTGAAGATGCTAGATGTATAAAACACGTCTGCATCTATTTGTATATTTCTTTTATATATGATGCTGCTAGCAAAAGGTACAGACATATGCATGCATGGTTTCAGGAATATGGTGAGACTTACAGCAGAGACATGTGAAGGGTTCCTGCTTTGTATTTGACCAGGTGTAACATTCTAAGTAGTTGTAGAATGGTAAAGCTGCAGCACAAAAGTGAGGTTTAAGACATGTTTGAAGAGAGATTAGTTATTAGACTAATTTGTATGAGTGTGTGGAAAGCTACACTTCAAATATACTGCATAATTTGCAGTGTCTGTTTGATATTTGAAGTGTAGCCTGTGAAGTTTTAAGCTGTGGATGGTGTTGTGACTGAGGTATGTCTCTACTTGCACATGTATTATGGTACGTGGTATCCGTCTGAAGATGATAGACGTATAAAACACAGGTATACATCTATCTGTATATTTCTTTTATATATGATGCTGCTAGCAAAAGGTACAGACATATGCATGCATGCTTTCAGGAATATGGTGAGACTTACAACAGACACATGCGAAGGGTTGCTGCTTTATATTTGGCTAGGCCCAACACCCTAACTAGTAGTAGTATGGTGAAGCTGCAGCACAAAAGTGAGGTTTAAAACATGTTGGCAGAGGAATTAGTGATTAAGCTATTTTGCATGAGTCTGTTGAAAGGTATGGTTGAAATATATCACATGATGTTAGGTGTCTATTTGAAATGAGAAGTGCAGATTTTTAAGTTTTAAGATCTGCATGGTTTTGTGACTGAGGTATGTCTGTGCTTGCAGATGTATTTTCATATGTGTTATGCATCTGAAGATGCTAGATTTATAAAATACAGGTATATATCTATATGTATGTTTCTTCTATATATGATGATACTGGGAAAGGGTACATATATATGCATACATGCTTTTAGAAATATGGGGAGACTTTCAACAAAGATAAGTGAAGGGTTGCTGCTTTGCTGCTAGCTATGCTAAATACCTGATTAGTAGTAGAATAGTGAAGCAGCAGCAGTAGAAAAGTGATGTTTAAGATATGTTGGGAGAGGAATTAGTGATTATAGTACTTTATAAGAGTCTGTGTAAAACGTCACTTGAACTATGCCGCATAAATCTAGGTGTGTGTTTGAAATGTTAAGTGTAGTCTGTCAAGTTTTAAGGCCTTTATGGTCTTGTGAGTGTGGTTATGTTTCTACTTGCACATGTATTCTGATATGTGTTATGCTTTTGGCAATAGGTACAGATACAAGCATGCATTCTTTTAGGAATATGGTTAGAGTTATGGTAGAGACATGTGATAGGTTGCTGCTTTATTTTTGGCTAGGCCCAATATTCTGAGTATTCGTAGAATGCTGAAGCTGCAGCACAAAAGTGAGTTTTACGACATGTTGGCAGAGGGATTAGTGATTAGGCTACTTTCTATGAGTCTGGGGAAATGTACACTTGAAGTACACCGTAGAAATGTAGGTGTCTCTTTCAAATGTAAAGTGCAGTCTGTCAAGTTTTAAGTTTAAAGTCTGCATGGTCTTGTTATTGATGTATGTCTGTACTTGCACATGTATTCTCATATGTGCTATGCATCTGAAGATGCTAGATGTATAAAATAAAGGTATACATCTATTTGTTTATTTCTTTTATATATGATGATGATTTCAAAAGGTAGACACATATGCATGCATGCTTTCAGGAATATGGTGAGACTTATAGCTGAGTCATGTAATAGACTGCTGCTTTATATTTGGCTAGGCCCAACATCCTAAGTAGTTGCAGAATGGTGAAGCTGCAGCACAAAAGTGAGTTTTAAGACATGTTGGGAAACAGATTAGTGATTAGGCTAGTTTGTATGAGTGTGTGAAAAGGTACATTTAAAGTATGACGCATAGCTGTCTGTTTGAAATGTGAAGTGCGGTTTCTCAAGTTTTAAGGTGTGCATGTTCTTGTGATTGGTGTATGTCTCTACTTGCACATGTATTCTCATGTGTTATGCATCTGAAGATGGTAGATGTATAAAACATAGATATATCTCTATTTGTATGTTTCTTTTATATATGGTAGTACTAGTAAAAGGTACAGACACATGCATACATGCTTTCAGGAATATGGTGAGATTTATAACAGACTCATGTGTAGGTTTGATGCTTTATATTTGGGTAGGCCCAACATCCTGAGTAGTTACAGAATGGTGAAGCTGTAGTACAAAAGTATACACCAGGTCATAAACCTCACTTTTGTGCTGCAATTTCACTATTCTGCTACTACTCAGGATGTTGGGCGTACTCAAATATAAAGCAGCAACCCATCACATGTCTCAGCTGTAAGTCTCCAATCACCACCGATGCAGTCATCCATGCACTGAGGCACTATGTATGCAGTCCCTCAATCAGCCAGGCACTACCCCTGCACTCATGCAATCACCCAGGCACTGCCTATGCACTCCTCCAATCACCCAGGCGGTACTTGTGCACTTATACATTTACCCAGGCACTACCTATGCACTCCTCCAATCACCCAGGCACTACCCCTGCACTCCTGCAATCAATCACCCAGGCAGTACTAATGCACTGATGCAATCACTCAGGCACTACCCATGCACTCATATATGCACTCAGCCACTACCCCTGCACATATGCAATCACTCAAGCACTACCCATGCAGTTCTCTAATCATCCAGGCTCTACCCTGGCACTCATGCAATCACCCACGTACTACCCATGCACTCTTCCAATCATTCAGGCACTACCCATGCACTCCTCCATGCACCAAGGCACCATCCATGCACTCCTCCAATCACGCAGTCATTACCCATGCACTCATGCAATCACCCAGGCATTACCTATGCACTTCTTTAATCACTCAGGCAGTACTCATGCAGTCATCCAATTTCCCAGGCACTAGCCCTGCACTCATGTAATCACTCAGGCACTATCCATGCACTCAGTCACTACTTCTGCACTCATTCCATTTACCGATTCACTCATCAAATCACCCAGGCAGTACCTTTGCACTCATGCAATCAGCCAGTCACTATCCATCCTCTCCTCCAATTACCCAGCCAGTATCCTTGCACTCATACAATCACCCAGGCACTACTGTTGCACTCATTCATTCATGTAGGCACTACTCATACACTCACCTATGCATTCAGGGACTATTCATGCACTTATCCATGCACACAAGGTGTACCTCTGCACTCATGCAACCAGTCAATCAGTATCCAATCTTTCCTCCAATTATACAGACAGTACCCTTGCAGTCATACAATTACCCAGACACTATCCATGGAGTCATGCAATCACTGAGACACACCCATCATATATCTTAGCTGTATGTCTTACCATATTCCGGAAACCATTTATACATATGTCTGTACCTTTTGCTACCAATATAATATATAAAAGTAATATACAAATAGATATATACTTGTGTTTTATGTGTCTAGCATCTTCAGATGCATAATATGTATCAGAGTACATGTGCAAGTAGAGATATACCTTAGTCACAAAACCATGCAGACCTTAAAACTTGACAGATTGCTCTTCACATTTGAAGCAGATAACGAAAATTATGTGGTATACTTGAAGTGTAGATTTCCACAGACTCATACAAAGTAGCGTTATAACTAATCCTTCTCCTAATATGCCTTAAACCTCACTTTTGTGCTGCTAATTCATCATTGTACGACTACATAGGGTGTTGGGCCTAGCCAAATATATAGCAGCAATCCTTCATATGTCTCTGCTGTAAGTCTCACCATCTTCCTAAAAGCATGCATGTATATGTCTGTACCTTTTGTTAGTAACATCATATATCAAAGAAACATACAAATAGATGTATACCTGTGTTTTATATGTGTAGCATGTTCAGATGTATAAGACATATCATAATACATGTGCAAGTTCATACATATCTCAATCAGAAGACCATGAAGATCTTAAAACTTGAGAGAGTGCACTTCATATTTCGAAGAGACACTTAGATTTATTTAGTGCACTTCAAGTGAATTTTTCCAGAGACTCTTACAAAGTACCATAATCACTAATTCCTCACCCAACATATCTTAAACATTACTTTTCTGGTGTTGCTGTTTTACCATTTTACTACTAGTTAGGTATTAAACATAGCCAAAAAAAAGCAGTAAGAAGCTACAGAAGTGCAGAAAGAGGCAAGAGGGGTGCAGCAAGATGCAAGAAAAGTGCATACAGAAGCAACAGGGATGTAGAAAGAAACAAGAGAACTGAAGAAAGAGGCAAGATAGTTGCTGAAACAGGCAAGAGAGGTCCAGAAAGAAGCAAGAGCAGTGCAGAAAGAACCAACAGAGGTGCAGAAACAGACAAGAGGGGTGCAGAAAGAGGTAAGAGAAGTGGAAAAAGAAGCAATGGAGGTACAGAAAGAGGCAAGAGGGGTGCAGAAAAAGGCAAGAGGGGTGCAGAAAGAGGCAAGAGAAGTGCAGAAAGAAGCAACAGAGGTGCAGAAAGAGGCAAGAGAATTACAGGAAGAGGGGTGCAGAAAGAAGCAAGAGGGGTGAATAAAGAAGCAAGAGTAGTGTAGAAAGAACCAACAGAGATGCAGAAGGAAGAAAAAGATGTGCCGAAAGAAGCAAGAGTGGTGCCAAAATTTGCAAGAGAGGTACAAAAAAGAAACAGCAGTGCAGAAAGAACCAACAGAGGTGCAGAAACAGGCAAGAGGGGTGCAGAAAGAGGCAAGAGAAGTTCAGAAAGAAGCAACAGAGGTGCAGAAGGAGGTAAGAGAACTGAATAAAGAGGCAAGAGAGTTGCAGAAAGAGGCAAGAGAGGTCCAGAAAGAAGCAAGAGCAATGCAGAAAGAACCAACAGAGGTGTAGAAAGAGGCAAGAGAGTTGCAGAAACAGACAAAAGAGGTGCATAAAGAAGCAAGAGCAGTGCAGAAAGAACCAATAGAGGTGCAGAAGTAGGCAGGAGGGGTGCAGAAATTTGCAAGAGGTGCAGAAAGAAGCAACAGAGGTGCAAAAGGAGGGAAGAGAGCTACAGAAAGAGGCAAGAGTTGCAGAAACAGGCAAGAGGTTCAGAAAAAGGGAACAGGGGTGCAGAAAGAGACAAGAGGGGTGCAAAAAGAAGCAAGAGAGGTGCAGAAAGAAGCAAAAGAAGTACAAAAAGAAGCAACAGAGGTACAGAAAGAGGGATGCAGAAAGAGGCAAGAGAGCTGCAGAAACAGGCAAAAGAGGTGCATAAAGAAGCAATACCAGTACAGAAAGAATCAACAGAGGTGCAGAAGTAGGCAAGAGGGGTGCAGAAAGAAGCAAGAGCATTGCAGAAAGAAACAACAGAGATGCAGAAAGAGGCAAGAAGGGCTTATAAAGAGTCAAGAGTAGTGCAGAAAGAAGCAAAAGAAGTGCAGAAAGAGGCAAGAGGGGTGCAGAAAAAGGCAACAGAGGTGCAGAAATTTGCAAGAGAGGTTTAGAAAGAAGCAACAGGTGCAGAAACAGACAAGAAGGGTACAGAAAGAGGCAAGAGAAGTTCAGAAAGAAGCAACAGAGGTTTAGAAGGAAGCAAGAAAACTGAAGAAAGAGGCAAGAGAGTTGTAGAAACGGGCAAGAGAGGTCCAGAAAGAAGCAAGAGCAGTGCAGAAAGAACCAACAGAGGTGCAGAAACAGACAAGAGGGGTGCAAAAAGAAGTAAGAGAAGTGGAAAAAGAAGCAACAGAGGTGCAGAAAGAGGCAAGAGAAGTGCACAAACAAGCAACAGAGGTGAAGAAAGAGGCAAGAGGGGTGCAGAAAGAGGCAAGAGAAGTGCAGAAAGAGGCAAGAGAGGTGCAGAAAGAGGCAAGAGAAGTGCAGAAAGAGGCAAGAGGGGTGCAGAAAGAGGCAAGAGAAGTGCACAAACAAGCAACAGAGGTGAAGAAAGAGGCAAGAGGGGTGCAGAAAGAGGCAAGAGAAGTGCAGTAGGAAGCCACAGAGGTGCAGAAAGAGGCAAGATAACTGATAGGCAATTCTTTTGCATTTGAAAAAATTAGGAACCGTTCAGCCTTTGATGTGAATGGTCACAGAAAAATTCTTGTGAAAATGAATGGATTTAAATCTGATTAAACTGGATTACTTAACATAAACAATGGAGTCTTTGGAACATTTCATAATTCAGCTGTGCGACTTGTATTGGAGCGATATGACGCTCCATATATTTTAGAATCACACATCCCTCTGTACCATGCCTGCAATCCACTGCCTGTGGCCTAGGTAAGCCACCCCTCTAACAGGTTGGGTGCACTAGACCACAGGTGAGGGCACAGTTGTCTGAGCACTGTACCCCTACAGTGTCTTTTTCCATTTTTAGACATTGTAAGTGCAGTAAAGCCATAAAGAGGATATGGTGTGGGAGTTGGTCATTACGAACTCCACAGCTCTATAATGGCTTTACTGAACATTGGGAAGTTTGTTAGCAAACTTCTCAGCACGTTAAACCCCTACTGATGCCAGTGTGGGATTTAATGTAAAATGCACACAGAGGGCATCTTAGAGATGCCCCCTGAAAAACAACCAGCCCTGGTGTGGTTCCTGAATGGCTGCCTGCCATTTGCCAACACCAGACAGGTTTCTGGACCTCTGGATAGAGAGCCTCCGTTGTCAGGGTCCAGAAACAAAACTCATCCTGGGCAGAGGTGTCATGCCTCCTCCCCAAGGAAGGGCTGGGTCCACGAAGAGGAAGCTTCAAAGCCCTGCTGCCTTTGTAAGATGTCCCTGCCTTTTGCTGCCCCCAGCAACTGGCTCCCACCAGTTCTGACCCCCACTTTGGGTGGGAGATTCCACTGAAAAACCAAGTTAGGAGGAGAGGTGTGCCCACCCTTGCCAACCCCACCCCTCAGGTGGGAGAGGGGAGGTGAAGCACACAACTCAGTCCCCTCCATCTTGAAGATGATGGGACCCAGCCAATTAGGAAGAGGCTCATGCCCCCTCCCACTGGAGGGTGGCATAATAGGAGGTGTACTCACCTCAAGGAAGGGTCCCATTCGTCCCGACCTGTACACCCCTGTGAACACCCCTACATTTACTATTTAGTGGTGACCCCGAACCTTGCCTCCTCAGATTCAAGGAAGAAAGAAGAAGGACCAAGGAGCTGTGCTGACCCAGGAAGAAGAGGACACCAACTGCTTTGGCCCTAGCCCTACCGGCTTGTCCCTACTCTGACCTGACTACAGCAGAAACCCCGTCATGTCCAGCAGCCCCCCAGAGACTGGAGGACCTGCCCTGCACTCACCTTACAGATTATGTCTCCCATGAGCACCGGACTTGCTCAAGCAAAGACTTCTAACACAGAACCAGTCGGCTCTGGTGTTCTGCACCAGACGCCCATGGCCCGAGTTCGAGTGGCTGAACACCACAAGGAGGTCTACGCAGTGATCCTGACCTGCGATCTGGTGATCCCTGACCTCCCTCAAGCTTCCCTCAACCTGAAGGATCCTCCCAATTGCGACAGGAGCTGGTAAGAAGATCCAACGCCAAAAGACTCCCCTGCACCCTACGCCCCACGGCCTTGGGTGGCCCAACCGATGATGTCCAGGCATCCCCCAAGCACCCAACTAACCTCTCCAGCCAGTGGTTGCCTTCATGAAGCCTTTCTGATCGAGCCTGCAGCATCTTTTCCAAACCAGAGATCTTCATTGAAATCCACAGGGTCCCCGATGCCTCCTTGGCACGCTGCACCCGGCCGCCCCTGTGCCGCTGGTGGACAGCTCCTGTGCTGATTGTTGGCCCCTGCAGTGCTGATCCTAACCCCAGTGTGGGAGTAAGCCTTTTCAGAGGCCCACTGGTGCAGGGGTTCGCCCTTCTTTGTACTTAAGTCCTTAGACTAACAAAATAGAGATTGGCACGGAAGCTGTAATATCAAAGAAAATAGATTTATTAACCTCACATGAGGGAGACTACGTCAATACAGTACCCTCAGGCCACTGTAGGAGGTAGTTCAAGGAGTACAGAAACTAGGGGCCTTATATATACATTTGTTGCATAGTCAGCATGGAGACTCAAAGGGGAGGTACTGGCACATACAAGAATAGTTATTGACTAACATGGGTATACAAAAATTGCTTCCTCAACAAAGTGGGAGGGGAGACATTTCTGCTTACATCAGTTAAAACAGCCTGACAGTTCTATTCTAAAACAGGTGTATTCTAGCAGCTACAGGCCTTTCTGATCATACATTGCTCTGGCTCAGTGCTGAAGGAGTTAACTGTAACTGATGACTCAAGCAGAATAGAAAAGCAGGCAACAGTAAAGAGACAAGAAGCACATGGCCAGCACATGGCTAACTAAAATGGCTGCCATAACCAAAATGGCTTCAGCTCATGCTAACAGCGATTTCTGCTAGTTTCCACAGATGACCCTTTTAGCATTAGCTGAAGACATCTCTATGATCTAGAAGGAATATAGAAAATATCCTGCACATCTATTCTCAACATATTGCTAACTTCTTGGTCTAATACATATTGGGCGTTCACATTCTTAACGTTGCGCTTGGTAGGTATACAAGTAGAGACACAAAGGGAACAAAGCATCGGGCCACATTGTATGCATAGACAGCATGACAGTAGGATCGCAAAGAATATACATAGAATTGTCAACAGTTTCCAGCCCCAAGTAACAAACAATGTTCCTAACCTAACCAGCCAATTAAAGTCTAAGTTCCTATATCGGGATGAATTTCAGTGGTTGTTTTAGGCCGATTGGAAATAGCCAACAGCACATGTTGGATGCAATGTCTACATAAAAACATTTTTAATAAACCTTCCCGTGTTCTTCTTTATGAGGGCTAGGGTACCAATGATATGTTCGGGGGGAGCGGAGTAGTATTTATCAAAGACTGCACAAAACGTTTCTCTTGCAGAATGAACATCACTCCAAATACTAGTATTAAAGAGAGTATACAGATTATCACAAAAACAATTTTCGCTTCAGGGGACCGGGAGGACCAAACAGGGCCATGGGAATTAGGACGAGGAGCCGCAAAGGGCTGCTCCTCCTCAAAAATGGGACGACCAAAGGGGTACATTGCTAAAAAGTACTTGAAGAATAGAAGCCGCTGTACAACCAGCCAGAGGGGAGTCTTCTCCCTGTGTCCGTCTGAGCCTCACAGGCAGGCTCTTATTGTTCATCAAGTGTTCAGTTCTCCCACCGTGTAGCTGCACAACTTGCAACTCAAGAAAACAATCACGGCCCAGTTTTAAGGGGAAAGTTTCTTCTTTCAGGATAGGGCAATCACCTTCCAGGGCAAACACCCTCAACAATCCTGTCCAGTGTCTTAGGCAGTGCACCAGTATTCTTCACTTTAATCTAACAGGCACCAGAGGCACAGCACCTTTACCCTGAACTCAAGTCCTTCCCTAACTCCTGTGTTGCTCCGCTGGCGCACTGCTCTTTCGTCGGGCCACAGATTGTACCTAGTATGCCCAGGCACCTCTCGATCAACAAACAGAGGTGCAGACTTGCATTCACTTGAGGACCAGGACTCAGAGGCCTAATGCTGGAGTATCTGAAGCAACCCTTGTTTCAAAGGGGGTCACCTCAAGCAAAGCCTCCTTGCCGTCCTTGTCTGTCTGTGACTCTCTCAGCTGGGCATCAAAAACTGGATCGACGCAAAGAATTCTCCGTCCTGATTTGTGACCCCGTCTTTCGTCCAAGACAGTGGTAGGGGTACACACTTCACGTCGCTTTCATGGGCTCAGTGCTTCCGGCCTTCTACCTTCACTGCGGTCCTAGTTGCCAGCAATGCCTGTGCTCGTTCCCTTTACCTCGGCTCCAAGCTGGATCGGCGCTGACTCCCCAGGCTGGATCTGATGTCCGGGCCCCTCTGGCAATGGTTGTAGGGCAGCAGATATCTATTGGTGGTCAGAACAAAAGATCTTTAGACAAGGCATACAAATAATATATCAACAGAGAGGATACTCTATTTCAGAAAACTTCTTTAGTCTCTGGGCGCCCCATACATTAGCAGGGCACCCAAGAACCACTTCATCTATCTGAAAGTAAAAAAACACCCTGGACCTATTAGCGAGTATAAAAGGAACGTTTGGTGAACTGACAAGAGTAAAACGTTACACGATTTGATTTGTTTCTCCCAATCCCAAGTAGCCAAGGAAGTCTACTTATGAACCTTCCATTACTTGTACAGGACTGCAGACACTTCTAAAATTATTTTTCTTACTTGAAAACACCTACATTTTACGCTTAGGGCCATGCTCTCATGTTATAGGCGCGGCGGGAAAATCTAAAAACTGCTAATTTAACAGGGATCCTTACTACATAAATAACTAACAAAACCTCAACATAGTGGGTACATGAATTTCTCCAGCAAAACATGTTGTGGCAAACAAACTCCTATAAAGCAATATTTTCCTTAAAAATGTTTGCTGAGGATCACACGGGCGTCTTTCCTAAGATTGTGAACCCTGTGCATTCTACTTTTCACGATCTGGACTATGTAACATCACTTTCAGAGAAAAAAAAACCTATTCACCAGCTCTAATAAGGGCTGTCAGCTCAATTAAAGCGAGCCCAACCAATTATCTCATGGCCGTTCCTAGACAGCTTAAACAGGCTCGAGAGAGAGTGAGAAAAAGAGAGAGAGAACATAAATTTGCTTACCCTTAATTTGCCCAAGAGCTAGCCTCCTTTCCCCCATTCGACAGTAGGTAACCTAAACAGGTGACCTCCTGTCGACAATATTTACCCCCCTTTTTAGCAGTTGGGCACAAACAGACTTGTAGGAGGTAAATAGCACATTGAGCTAACTAGAAAACATTAATAACCAACTACCAATTCCTTTAGCAATTGTACTAGTTTAACATGAGGGCGCATGAAAGCAAACTGAATTTCATTGCCTCCTTATTTTAGCCCTTGCACAGTAATCTTTAAACTAAAACCATTATTTCTATATGCCTGGCAGAGCTGTTCTCTACACAGGACCCATATACGCTACTGCCTCTCCTTCTCTTCTTATGACTTCGCAGAACCTGCCTGGTCTTTTGCCAAAAATAATAAGCAAAGCTTCTCTTTCTCTCTCTGCGCTGTCATCCCTTCCTTCGGAATCTTTTCCGAGGTCGAAGTGCCAGAGCAAGCCTTGCCCTTAGCCCTGCTAGTTTGCTAAATACAGAACTCGACCTCTGACCCTTAAACCTTCTGTCCCATGTCTGTGCAAGGCTATTCCCACGTGGCTATCACAGCAAGTAACTCTCGAGAAGAATGACTAAAGGGCATCCCCGCTCCGTGCCTGCGTGCAGATATTTTTAAAGGTAGGATGCAACTTGTATTCTTTATTATTTATTTATTTCTTGTGCACTGTGCGTTGTAGCACCTAAAAAATTGGCTCAAAATTTCAGTTTTCAGAATGCCATAATTCGCTCAGAACTATCGTGCATTAAGGCGCGTAATGTAATTCACATGTCTGTACAGCTGCTCTATGCATAACTTTTAATAGCTTTTGTATTTGAGACTGCAGCCATTAGGCCATACTACATTTTAAGTTTGTCACTAAGAGACAGTAATATTGGCGTTGTTAGATAAACTAATATTCAACCTTTTAATGTGGTGCAACAACATATTTTAACCAGTTGGAAATAGAAATAGGGCAGTAATTATTTACCATCAGATCCACAGATGTGGTTATTAGAAAAGCAACAAGAAAGAAAGTCCTTACTTGTATCCTTTCTGTTTTATCCAAAATAATGAAACTGTATTTCTAACTTTCAAAATCAGTAGTCTTTAATGCATGTGCCTTCATACCATATTATACTAACTTAAAACCTAGTCCCCACAGCTTGATCTGTAGCTTGTGCCCGGGCATAGCCATGTTTTATTTACTCAGCTGTGTTTTACGACCAGCAGGCGTCAACTTTTACGCTTTTTCAGGAGAAAAAAGCCTTGCTATATTCTAATGTCCTCACAGAAACCCCAACAAGTTGAGAAACCTTTCATTACCTCCGTCTGTTCCTTCGGACAGACAGCTTTGAGCAGCTATTAAAAGCTCTCTTTCTGGTGCTGTGAATTGAGCACGGTTCAGTCTATTTAAAACCCAGGCATTGCAAGCCAGTCAAAATCTATCGTTTTGCAATGTGGTAAAAGAGGCGCTTTTATTTTAGCAGCAACTAATTGCTCCGATAATGTGAATGCCTTTTAATATTTAATATAATGTATCTAAGAATAATGCTGTAACATTTTGTATTGAGTCCTAGGTGTGTAAAACACACAAATTCGTTTTTTTTCTTTCTGTGAGGCCTATTTTTTCCCTATATAGTGTTAATTCTAATTTTGTGTTTTACCACTGTGGCGATATAATAATTGAAGGTTCAGACATCTATACTTTGTTACTGCTTTACTTTAAATAGTAGCGGGCAGCAATTTAGCATATGTTATACAATTTATTCTTTGAATTTTAAAGTGTAATTCTTCCAATGACATCTGCAGAACACAATGACGACAACAAACCAAATTGAGCTCATTCCAGACATTTTCAAGAACGGGGCCACACACTCAGAATACACAACACTGCTTGCTAAGACAAGCCATTCTTACACAAAAAACACAGTCGCTACTCACTCAAACAAATACTTCACAAGCATCACCACCGGTGTCAGTCCACAAACCACATAGACACTCAAAAAAACCAACCCACAAATCAACACTTAGGACAAAAGCAAGAGGCAGCCCACAGACTGTGCCATGTTCTAAAAGACAGGCTCTAGCCCCAGACCTTTTCCAAAATACACCGAATTACCAATGGAGCTGGTGGAACACTCAAAAGCGCTCCGTATCACCATTTACGAATTTTACTAAGTGCGTAGATCAGGATCCTTTTTAGTGTATTTGTTCCACAGTGTACTATACATTATGGAAGAAATACCATATTTAATGTACATAAACCTAATTAGGTATCCCCTCTAGGGGAGTCAGCTGAGTACTTTGTAAATCCATATTGGTACCACCAAGACAGCAACACATTCTACGAAGTGTGCTAGGAGCAGGCATGCCAAAAATATTACAATGCGATATAATATTATAATCAAAGCGTATTTATCCTGAGAATTATCCAAAAGTAGAGAAAAATCTCCTCATTACCTGCCTTTATTTGCTGCAGCAAACAAACAAACAAACCAGAATCTTGGCCAAGCTAATCCAAAATAAGAGTGTTGCATTGCGACCTTACCAAACAAAAGTCTCCAGCTTCCAACTGCCAAGTTCTGAATCGACCTAATGGTCACTTTGAGACGAACGCCAAAGGGATCTCAGTCAGGGACCGGTCACCACCTGGAGGGGAAAATCGGAAAAGCACTTTGGTCTGCAAAGACAAGGGTCTCATCGTGCAGTGTACATCCTCAGCGAGATTCCAAACCTCCGTCAAGACCACTCCTTTGGGCGACTGCGTCTCCTGATGAGCCCCACGTGACGGGCGCCAATTTGTGGGAGTAAGCCTTTTCAGAGGCCCACTGGTGCAGGGGTTCGCCCTTCTTTGTACTTAAGTCCTTAGACTAACAAAATAGAGATTGGCACGGAAGCTGTAATATCAAAGAAAATAGATTTATTAACCTCACATGAGGGAGACTACGTCAATACAGTACCCTCAGGCCACTGTAGGAGGTAGTTCAAGGAGTACAGAAACTAGGGGCCTTATATATACATTTGTTGCATAGTCAGCATGGAGACTCAAAGGGGAGGTACTGGCACATACAAGAATAGTTATTGACTAACATGGGTATACAAAAATTGCTTGCTCAACAAAGTGGGAGGGGAGACATTTCTGCTTACATCAGTTAAAACAGCCTGACAGTTCTATTCTAAAACAGGTGTATTCTAGCAGCTACAGGCCTTTCTGATCATACATTGCTCTGGCTCAGTGCTGAAGGAGTTAACTGTAACTGATGACTCAAGCAGAATAGAAAAGCAGGCAACAGTAAAGAGACAAGAAGCACATGGCCAGCACATGGCTAACTAAAATGGCTGCCATAACCAAAATGGCTTCAGCTCATGCTAACAGCGATTTCTGCTAGTTTCCACACCAGGAGCTTTGCTCACACAGCTGAGTGAGCTGCTCGCAAGCAGTCGCTGACCGAAGGTCTTCTTAGCCCCATTGGCTAACATTGGGCCCCTGATCTCATCTCTGCACCTGGTCGCCCCAGTGCCGCTGGTGGTGCAATTTGAGTGCCCAGCTGGACCTTGGGGAACCTTGGTCCTAACCCCAAAAACTCCTACTCGTAAGTCGTTTACTTACCTGAGAACCGTTAACACTCTTTTTCCCATAGGAACCCATGTTGCGAGTTTTGTTCCTAAAAAATGACTGTTGATCAATTGTTTTGTATGAAAAGAAAGTAACTATGCATTAATTTAAGAATTGTTGTACTTACTTGTAAGTGACAACCTCCAGTGTGTGATATCTTGGCATATCACCTCAAGTACTGAAAGTAACTGAAAAGTAATCCAAGATTAATCAAAAGTAATCTTACTGTATATTAAACTGTTTTAAAAGTAATACAAACCTGTACACAATTCCAATACATTCCACAGTTGCATTTCTGTGTACAGCTTTGCATTTGAAAGTGTTTCTTACTTGCCTGTGCCAAGTCCTGCTTGGTGGTACAAAATAAAATATAAGTATGCCTTCTTATACTTACCTAATTTGTCTGTATTCAGTCTCGGAGTGTGTGCCACACAATAAATCCTTAACACACCCACTGGATAAGCCTAACTTCTTGCCCACACTACCACAAAGAGAGCTGTTAGTACTTGTCTAATATTGCCTCTGCTATACCTCTGGGGACTCCCTGGACTCTATGCACACTATACCTTACTCTGGTATAGTATAACAGAGCCAGCTTCCTACAATGGCTCTTTGAGTAGGAGTTTGGCTAAGTGAGTTGGTGTGTGCGTGGCTGTATTGGAGAGTATGTGTCTGTGTGAATGGCTGTATGGGTGAGTGAGCGGATGTGTAAGTACTTGTATGGATGTGTGAATGGGTATGTAAGTGGTTGTGTGGGTTTGTGAGTGAGTGTGTGATTGGTTGTATAGGTGAGTGAGTGGCTGTGTTGAGAGGCTGTAAGGGAGAGTGTGGGTGTGTGAAAGGCTGTATAGGTTAATAAGTGGTTGTGTAGTAACTATATGGGTGAGTTTGTGGCTGTGTGAGTGGCTGTATGGGTGAGTCACTAGTTGTATGAGTAGCTGTATGGGTGAGTGAGTAGTTGTGTGAGTGGTTGTGTGAGTGGCTGCATGAGTGAGTGAGTGTGTAAGTGGCTCTATGGACGAGTAAGTGGATGTATGAGTACTTGTATGGTCTGTGAATGGCTATGTGACTGGTTGTGTGAGTGAGCGTACAAGAGGTTGTATGGCGGTTTAAGTGGGTGTGCGCGTGGTTCTGTGGATGATATCAACATACCTGCAACCTTTGTTTTATTAAGTGAATTTCTAAGGTTTTTTAAATTCTATTTTCTAACTATAACATCCTTGTAACCTTTTGTTTTTTTTAAGTGAATTTCTGTGGTTTCTTAACTAGAAGGCACTTTTCCAGAGTAGTGGAGAAAAGGGGCGGAGACTCTGACCAGCTCTCAGCAGTCCCACTGTGTGGGACTTACTGAAGGTAACAGATGGGGTTGTTTGCCCCCAAGGACCCTCAGCAGCCAAGGGGACTTTATCCCCCAACCAGTAGTGTGCCAGAATGCACATTTGCAGAGTAGAGAAAGGGGGCGGGCCTCCAAAAACCTCTTAGCAATCTCACTGTGTGGGACTTACTGGTGGTAACAGGAGGGGTTGTTGGCCCCCAAGGACCCTCAGCAGCCAAGGGTGCTTCATCCCCAACAAGTTGTGTGCCAGGAGGCCCCTTTGCAGAGTGGTTCAGAAAGAGGGCGGGCCTCTGGTGGCATCCCCCAGGGCTGGCGTTTTTTTTAATTATTTTTTTTATTAGGGGAGCGTGGCTCGGGCCCGGGGACCTCATCCCCCAGGGCCTGGCCTTTATTTTAGTATTATTTGTAATAGGGGAGGGGGGCTGCATGGCTCCCCTCCCCGGGCCTATTTTGGCCCCAGAGGCCCCTGTGGCCTGAACTTTTCTTTTTTCTTTTAATTATAACGGAGGAGGGGGCCGTGCTGCATCCCTCTCCCAGTCATTTTCAGCCTGGGAACCCCATCCCCTGTGGCCCAGCCATTTCGAATTGGGAGAGGGGGGCCGTGTGGCCCTCCTCCCTGGGCCGATTTTAGCCCCGGGGACCCATCCTCCGGGGCCCAGCCTCCATTGTAGGTGCCCTGGTTCCCCACACAGGGCACCCAGTTACATCCGTAGGGGTCCGTGGGAGGAGCCTCAAGGCTCCTGCGGTCCCTGCCAGCTCCCCGCCTCCATTATTTATCATGCCCAGTGGAGGTGGCGGCCCCCGGGACACGGCCGGTCCACGAGACTCCCATCCCTTTTTAAGTTTTACGGCCGCTTGCCCCCGGGACATGACTCACCCGGGGGGGCTTAATAACAGAGAAGCGTGGGAGCCCGCGCTTCTTTTTTGTAAAAAATTTCGCCGGGAGCCGCAGATCCAGCAAGGCTCTTGCCATTTTTTTTTTTTTTAAATGCTTTTTTGGCCCTGCAAGGTCCCTGTGGGACTACCTCCTCAGCTGCCTAGGGGGTCAGGGTATTCCTACCCTGCCCCTTCTCTTTTTAAAAAAAATCTATTTTGAGCTGAGTCCCAAGATGGCTGCCAACACTTCCTGGTTGAAGTGCTGGCAGCAAATCAGATCTCAGCATACAATCGGGAGGGGTCACGGAGCCTTCGTGTCCCTATATATACAAATTTGGATTTCGGTTAATGTCTCTAAAACTACAGAATAGATTTACACTAAATCGCAAAAACCCACTTCCTTGGACCAATATCTACCTTTCTGCCAAATTTGGTGTATTTCCGTTCAGCAGTTTGGGCTGTAGCTGTGTCTAAAGTTCCTATGGGAATTAACATGGGGGAAAATGCGTTATGGGACCCCTCTTTTTTTCTTGGCCCCGCTTACCGGATCACCCCAAAACTTTCAAGACAGCAGCTGAAGTGACCGTCATACTAGTTTTGGAAATTTGCGAGGATGCGTCAAACTAACCCCAAAGTTATTGGCAAATAAAAATACTCTTCATATGGAAACTATATCCTAACTATACCTACTAGCGTCCAGTTGGTAGTATAATAAAATTGGCTGTTGCCAATAGGTAGTTATAGTTAGGACCTAGTTTCCATAGGAAAAGTGATTTTTGACTTGCCTATATCTTTGGTGCTGGTTGACGAATCTTCACAAAATATTCCCAAAAAAGTATGCCAGTGGGTCTTACTGTGCATGGAAAGTTTCGGGGTGATCTGCCAAGTGGGGGCCGAGAAAAAGGGGGTAAAAAAAGTATGTTTCCCCTGTTAATTCCCATAGGGATTTTGAACACGACTACAGCCCAAACAGCTGGACAGAATTACACCAAATTTGGCAGATGGGTAGCTTTTGGTCCAGAAAGTACCCTTTTTGTTATTTGGTGGAAAATCCATTCAGTAGGTTTAGAGATAACAAAGACAAAACAAATGTGTATATCTAGGGATGTGACCCCTCCGTGAATATTCCCGATGTCGTGCAGAGATCTCATTGGCTGCCAGCACTTCAACCAGGAAGTGTTGGCAGCCATCTTGGGACTCGGACTCAGCCGAGTCCCAAACAAAAATAAAAAAAAATAAAAGAGAAGGGGGCAGGGCAGGAATACCCTGACCTACTAGCCCTGGTGCTGGGGTCCCCCAGGGACACTGCCTGGGACAAAAAGCATTTTTTTAAAAATGTTATGGCGAAAATCATGATGGATTAGCAAATTTGCGGCAAAATTGTTTTTAAAAAACAAGCGCGGTCTCCTGTGCTTGGTTACAGTATAGCCCCTGGGTGGGCCAGGTCCGGGGGGCATGCAGCATCTTTTTAAAAAAGGAGGGGTGGGCACGGGTCCCCCCTCTTAACGCTCTATTGAGCACCAGGGACCACCACCTCCCTGGGTCTTTATTTTTTAGATGGAGGGGGTCCCAAGGACTCCCCTTTAATGGGGCTGTTTGAAGCTCCGGGGACCACTACCTCCCTGGGACAAAAAAAACGCATTTAAAGTGGGGTCGCTGTAACCACCTGGGCCCTGGGGACAACCACCTCCCCAGGGCCTTCTTAATATATAAAAGTGGAAGGGGGCCGTATGGTTCCCCTCCCAGGCTGTTGTCGGCCCCAGGGACCAATACCTTCCCTGGGACAGCCCGTGTCAATTAAAGTAGGGGGACCGGGTGGCCCACCTCCTGGAGCCATTAATGGCCCGGAGAAACGCCATTCCCCAGGTCCGGCTCCTGCTATCTCCCAAGGTGTCCACCCTTGTGAGATAGCAGTTTGCTTTTGCTTAGCTGGAGCTGTGACAGCTCCCACTAAGCGAGAGCAAACACTAGCTTGCTCCCAGCAAGTTGGAGCTGTCAAACTGCCCCCACTTTTTGGGAGCGGTGTTTTCATTGGTTTTCTTGCCCGTTGTCATGCAGCAGGAAAACAGATGAAAGAATTACTCTCACATACAGGGAGCAGCATTTTTGGCTGCTCCCTGCATGTGGAAGCAATGCTGGCTCCCGCTGGATTCAAGATAGCCTGGCTGATGAGGATTATGAACCCGAAACCAGTCCCAGGATGCTTGTTTCCGGTCCAGGGAAGACATGGCTTGGCAGTTCGGGCTGGACTGTTCCCATGAGGCACAGGGTCAGACTGATTTGCATATGGCCATGTCTGAACTGGGGTGGTGGAGTGAGCTAAAGAATGATGATGGATTAAACCCAGATCAGTTGACTGGGGGTGAGTGTTTGATTTGCTCAAGCGCTCCGTCCATCATCCCTTTTGGTATCGCTTTGTTTGCCCTAAGTTGGCAGGGTATGCCCAGACGTGGGTCCCTTGCTCACTTTGCCACTGGATTCAAGATAGCCTGGCTGATGAGGGTTATGAACCCGAAACCAGTCCCAGGATGCTTGTTTCCGGTCCAGGGAAGACATGGCTTGGCAGTTCGGGCTGGACTGTTCCCATGAGGCACAGGGTCAGACTGATTTGCATATGGCCATGTCTGAACTGGGGTGGCGGAGTGAGCTAAAGAATGATGATGGATTAAACCCAGATCAGTTGACTGGGGGTGAGTGTTTGATTTGCTCAAGCACTCCGTCCATCATCCCCTTTGGTATCGGAGATGGGAAGCCAGCAGGGACCAGGAGGCATTCAGGATCCCCTCACAGTCCCCATCTTAGTACACTGGGTGCCCTGGGTGAACTCCAGGACACCCAGGAGCAAGAGGCCAGGCCCCAGAGGATGGGATTCCCCAGGACCGAAATTAGCACCGGGAGGGGAGCCACACAGCCCCCCCCAATAAGTTTTGGTCAGGCCTCGGGGGATGGGGTCACCAGGGCTAAAATTGGCTTGGCCGTTTTGGCCCTGTTGCTCATTCACAGAAATATAACCTCAACGGGAAGCACTTGCATATGGAAACATAGCAGGTGCCCTGATTGAAGCTCCACTTCTGTAAAGGACAAATGATCCTGACCTCCTGGGCTTAACAAAGGCAAAGCAAGTCAAGTGTGTTTTCTCAGCAATTCCACATTGAAAGACGATCTCAAATGCTTCGTGGAGGTGAATGCATCATTGATCTATAGAAGCGCAACCTGTAGCGACCATGATGAGTGAGTTCTTTCTTCGATTATTCACAAGTGCAAATCACTTGGAAGTGTTTCAGGGATTCTGCACAAATACAGAACTATGCGCAGGAATATGGGATCTTGGCATATAGGGACTGGGTCTTCCTACCACCTTAGTACCCACGAACCCAGGACCGACTAGCTATAGTGTCTCACTTGCTCTCCTACTCACTCCCACAGAAACAAATGATTATCCACCCCAGAACACAACACTCCCAGATCTTTCAGGAATTGTGGTAACAAGACACACCCTTTCGCTCACACTCTTGTACTTGTCCACAATAAGATCTGACAGAGACACGAAACAGTTTAAAATATTTATTTTAACTAACGTGCCCTAACATGCAGTATACGTGCCACAACAAGCAGGAAAATGCATAGTACAAATATAGTCAGCAAAGCAGCTAGTCCATATATCATGAAGGGAGATGTCATCATAGAAAGACAATGGAGAAAAGAGTATAGTGCCTAACCTCCCTCCACTTGCTAAGAAGAAGTATTATTATATAATAGAAGATCTCTGGGCTTTGTCAGCAGACCCCATACCTTAGCCTATAGATGGTAGATCTACATCATAGGTGCTGTCTCGCTCTTCTCCCTGGAAAGATCCCTCTCCAAGCGTCTGTCACCTATTTGTGTACTCCACTAAAAACCCAAGTACGCTGTCCAAACAACAGCTGCATCAGTATGTTTTGTCTAAGGGCTAAGGTCTGGCCAGAACAAAATAACAAGGGGCATTGTTGTTCGACCTTGCACATAATGTTCAGTCAAAATCCCAGGAACATGCAGAGTGAACACAGCGATGAGTTCTCATGTGAAAGCAATCATTGAAATATTGCAAAAATAAAGACGTGTAGTAACTTGCTCAAAAGAAGCAGGCAAGCTGAGACATGCTCATGCTAACTTCATGAAAAACGACAATGTCCCTATGGGCCATGTGACACCCTCCCCTTGGCCAGGGCGTTAGCCATATGCGAAGACAAAAATCAGAGGTCAGCAGAGGCAAAGCGTCTTAGTGGGAGTCCAATTGGGACAGTCATAAAGCCCAAAAAAATCGTTATTGCAAGGTTATATTTTTGGAGAGAAACATTTTTTTGCCAATTGGGCACTCAAAATCCATTCATTTATAATCATTCTTCTGAGACAGAAATGTTGCGGGAAAAGCGAAATGCCATGAACTCCAGAATGTTGTCTGTCCCTTCCATAGTAAAAAGGCATGCCATCCAGTTAAGTAGGTCGAACGAGCACACATGCTCCTCATATCCACAGGCCGTTAGGAGCATCTCAGGGCAACCTGCGTTCACTTCGATGAAACTCCGGTCTATGAGGCGCTGCGCACAAGCACAGGTACTCAAGTCCGCCATTGGTCCAAGTAGAGGATCGCACTCCAAACGCCTACCCATGGCACATTCCTGGTCATGGGCCTTCAACGGACCCATTAACAGATCGTAATCCAGGGCATCGTGTGTGGTATTCGAGAGGCAGACGTCCATGGCCCATTGAAAAGGGCACCGGAGGCAGTGGAACACAGGTTGCACGCAGGTGAAGTAGGCATAACGGAAGGTCAGCCAGTAGATGATGGCAAAAGACTTTACCGGCATAGAACCAAAAAGCTGCCGCAGTCGCCCACGGTACAGTTGCAACTGGACCGGGTTTGGCAGCTCCACAGTTCGAGCATCCATTGCGTAGCAATAATAGGAGAACCAGCACGCCGCAAATCAGCAGGAGCACCGAGGGAAACCCTCCAAAGGCGCTGGTGTGGAAATGAGCCTTTTTAGGGGCCCACCGGTGCAGGGTTCACCCTTATCTGTCCACGGGTCCTTAAACCACCAAAGAAGAAATTGGCACTGAAGCTGAAATATCAAAGAACAAGTTTATTCATCACTCATGAGTGGGACTACATCTATACAGAGCCCTCAGGAACTGTATGAGGTAGTACATTGAAGTCTCAGAACACAGGCCTTATATACAACTTTTTCTGCACTGTAAGCATTGAGACTCAAAAGAGGAGGTACAGGCACACACAGGAATAGCTATTGACAAACATGGTCAGACAAGAATCACTTAGCCAGCAGAGTGGGAGGGGAAACCAAAACTGCTTACATCAGTTAAAATAGCCTGACAGTTACACTCTAAGACAGGTGCATTCTAGCAGCTACAGGTCTTTCTGGGCATACATTGCTCTGGCTCAGTGCTGAAGGAGTTAACTATAGTTGATGACTCAGGCAGAATAGAAAAGCAGGCAACAGTGAAGACAGTAGAAGCACATGGCTAGCACGTGCCTAACTAAAATGGCTGCTACAACCAAAATGGCTTCAGCTCATGCTAACAGCGATTTCTGTCGATTCCCACAGACGACCCTTTTAGTATTAGCTGAAGACATCTCTATGATCTAGAAGGAACATGGAAAATATCTTGCACATCTATCCTCATCAGGTTATTAATCTCCTGATCTATTACTAGTTGGGCATTTACATTTTTAGCATTTCTCTTGACAGGTGTGCATGAAGTACAGGTGGAAACGCAAAGGGAACAAAGTATCGGGCCACATTGTATACATAAACAGCAGATGAAGAGGATCGCAATGAGTATACATAGAGCTGTTAACAGTTTCCAGCCCCAAGTGGTGAACAGTGTCCAAAACCAGCCGGTAAAAGTCCAAGTTCCTGAATCCTGATGGATTTCAGTGGCAATTTTATGTAGCGTTGGTTTCTTCACTGAGGTTGAGACGGGTATCACTACAAGGGTCCCCCCCTTTGCTACTCAGGCTTTCACTAACCCAGCACAGTGACTCAACCAGTCTCTTTCAACAACGAAGTTTCCGGGGTCGCAGCTGATATCGAGATGTACCAGGGATCGTGTGGTCCGGGAAGACTTCCTCAGGTCCTTCAGGTGTCGCAGCTTGGCCTTTCTCGGTGTCCAGGATATCGCGGTGGTCCGTAATCACAGCTGGGCTCACTAGGTCCGGCGACACTTTCCGGCAGTGTGTTGCATGGACCCAGTTCTTCCGATTGGTCACTCGCACCGCAGTCCTGGTAGCCAAGAGCACCTGCTCAGGGCCGCGCCACCTCGGGGCTAGGGAGCTGGCTCTCTGGAAGGACTTCGTCACCACGTAGTCCCCAGGCCGTAGATCATGGCCCTCACCCTGTGACCTGTCTGGAAGAGTCTCCCGAACCTGTTGATAAATAGAAAGCAAGCTGTCAGTCAACTGAGACAAATAGTCATTCATCAATACACAAGGTACATCATGTATAGGGCGTGGCTTAGGAATTCCCCAAATATTCATTGGCCTTCCAAAAACCACCTCATACGGTGTGAGGCCAGATCGAGTATGTGGTATCGATCTAATGGACAATAAAGCCAAGGGCAGTGCATCAGGCCATTTCAAAGATGTGGAAGCCTGTATTTTAGCCAACTTAAGTTTAAGGGTAGAGTTGTAACGTTCTACTAGCCCTGCAGATTGTGGATGGAAAGCTGCATGGAACTTCTGCTTAATTCCCAGTCCTTTCATAAGATACTCAACAACTTGCCCAATGAAATGGGGTCTGTTGTCACTCCACAAAACTCGGCAAACGCCGAATCTGGGGAAAAACTCCTTTAGGAGCACCTTTGCTGTAGTAAGAACTGTATTATCTTTTGTAGCGTATGCCTCTATCCATTTACTAAAGGCACAGACCACTACTAGAACATACTTCAGGTTATTACAGCGTTCAAGCTGGATATAATCCATTTGCAGAACCTCAAAAAATGCAGTTGGTATTGCAAACCCTCCTGTTGGAGTTCGTGTTCCCTTTCCAGGATTATACTGGAGACAAATCAAACAGGACTGGACTATCTTTTTAGCTGTTCCGGCAATATCTGGATGATCCCAAACTTGCATAAGTAACTTTGCCATTGAGGATGCTCCAACATATGCCGGCCCATGTGCCATGTGAATCATGGGGTGTAAATAGGCTGTGGGCAATTTCCACCGAGTCATATCTTTATTCCTCCAACAGCCCTCATCATCTAGTGTTCCCTCCTTGGACCACTGATCTAGTTCATCAGCAGAGGCAGATCGCTGTATGTCCAGCACCTCTTGCCTGACATCATGCCAACGTTCAGCCTGTGACATGACCACATACATAGATGTAGTACTTCGCTGCATTGCAGTCTCACGAGCTGTACAGTCTGCAAAGGCATTCCCTGCTCCTATTTTGTCAGTTACTTTCTTGTGAGCACTACACTTAACAATTGCTACTTTCTTAGGATATGTCAAGGCAGTAAGGAGATTATGTACTAATTCCCCATGCACTATTTGTGTCCCGTGAGATGTAAGGAAGCCTCTCACCTTCCAGAGTTGTCCAAAGTCATGAGCCACTCCAAAAGCATATCGGCTATCGGTGTAGATGTTAACAGACAAATCTGTGCTAAGCTCACATCCTCTTGTTAATGCTATCAACTAAGCTGCCTGAGCTGACTTCTGTGGGATGCGAGCTGTCTCAACTACCGTCTGAAGTGTTGTAATTGCATAAGCAGCTGATGTCGTGCCATCAGGCAACTTCAAGCAAGACCCGTCAACCCACAATTCCCCATCAACTTCAGGAAGGGGCATATCTTGTAGGTCAACCCGACCCTTTGTTTGTTCTTCAGTAAGGAATATACAATCATGAGACTCTTGTGACTGAGACTGAGTAGCTGGGAATGGCAATAGTGTAGCAGGGTTAAGAGTCGAACATCTTTTCAATGTGATATGAGGGGCCAAGAGTGTCAATTCATATCCTGTCAAGCGAGCACTAGTCAAGTGTTGTGTTTTCGTCTGATTTAAAAAGGCGTCGACTGAATGGGGCACTAACACAAGCAATCTGTGTGACAAGACTATTCCCTCACTTTGACGTATGGACACAGCTGTTGCCGCCACCGCTCGAAAACACCCAGGCAATGCACGGGCGACTGGATCAAGGACAGCTGAGAAATATGCACAAGGACGCTGCTTATCACCATGTCTCTGTACTAAAACTGAGAGAGCGCAACCGTCCCTCTCGTGTACATAAAGTGTGAAGGGCTTAGTATAGTCTGGTGTTCCTAATACTGGTGCAGAACAAAGAGCTTGACGTAACTGCTTGAAAGCATCCTGACATTCAGTAAGTAGTCCATGGGAGGGGCATCGGAGTGTCTTTAGTCAAAAGGGCCAACAAGGGTTTAACAATGTAGGAAAAGCTAGGAATCCACTGCCTACAGAAGGAAGTAAGACCAATCAGTGCACGAACATCCTTCTGAGTACAGGGCACAGGCGTGTCTAAAATAGCTTGAATGCGGTCTGGTGTGAGTGCATGTCCCTCCTTAGACAGGAGGTGACCTAAATAGGTAACCTGCTGTCTACAATATTGCAATTTCTTCCGAGAGACTTTGTGATGATGAGATGCAAGGAGCGATAGCAATAACAGTGTTCCTTCTTCACACTGTTCAGGGGTATCAGCAGCCAACAAGATGTCATCAACATATTGAATATGAGCTACCCCTTTCGGTACAGGAAAAGAATCAAGCTGTCTTTTCAATGCCTGGCTATAGATACTAGGACTCTCTGTATACCCTTGTGGAGCTCTACAAAATCTGAAGGATCGATTATTCAAAGTGAAGCCGAACAAATAACGGCTGTCATGATGAATAGGGATGGAGAAAAATGCATTTTTCAAATCTACTACGCTGAATGTAGTTGCAGTAGGAGGAATCATAGTAAGAAGTGTCGTGCTATCAGAAACAACCGGGTATTGAGGCACTACTATCTTATTTACCTCTCGTAAGTCAATGATAAATCTATAGATTTTAGAATCAGTGTCTTTTTTCAAAATGGGAAGAATAGGGCTATTACAGGTATTGTTGGGGACTTCTTCCACAACCCCCACTCTGATCAAATCCTGAACAATGTGTATCAATGCCTCTTCCCCTTCTCGAGAGATTTTATATTGGGGCAGTCGAGGCAACGAAGCACCCTCCTTCACTTGAATGTGTACTGGTGGAATAACCATTTGACCCACATCGGTATCTGATGTAGCCCACAAGGTACTAGGTAGCGATGCCAAAGCAATATCCTCTTTAATAAGGCAGGACCTTGCAACCGTAGGATAATTATCATTTAAAATGACACGCACACCTTCTGGGAAACAACGTATTGTAGCACGAAAATGTTTAAGCATATCAATACCCACAATGTTATCTGGTGTGTTAGGGGAAATCAGAAATGGACATGCAGCCGTGAATTTACCAAGACTAAATGCAAGTGGTTGTGACAGTGGGCTAAGGGAAGGTGTCCCATCGAATCCTATCGATGTTATCGTTGTGCCAGACGGGGGAGCCCTAGGAACCAATTGTTTAGACAAAGCGCTACGAGTAGCTCCTGTATCAACCAGAAAACGATCAGTAGAACCCAAGACGCGTGCATCGACATAGGGCCCCCTTTGATCTACTGGGACCTCAACCGGTTCCGTACCCCATCCTAGGCATTCCTATGCATAATCAGAATCCTTAGGATCATCAATCGAATAATCAGACATTTGATATTGATTTCGTCTGTCAAAAGCATTTAAAGAATCAGGATTGTGCGCATCTGCCTCAAATCTAGGATGACTATCCATGCCTCCTCTATTGCCTGAGTTCCCGGGACGACCTCTCATGTTTCCTCTACCCCGCTGATACTGCTGACCTCACAAAAGGGGGCACTCAAAACTCCACTGTCCAATCTCTTTACAATAAGCACACTGATCAGAAGACAAAGGTGCTCTCGAGAAAGGGGGTGCACCAGAGTGATACATCGCACGTCCACCTCTACCACCACCTCTAAATGATGGACCATAGACTTGAGCCAACATAACTTTCGTCTTTAAATCCTTAACCTTTTTATCCTCCTTGCCTTTTGCTTCCAATTCCTGACGCTCATAATATTGGGCCATAGTCAAAAGGGAGACGGGGGAAGATGTAGTCCATGAACTCTCGCTGGCCTTTAGGCGACTAGCTATTTCTGGCAACATGTTCGCGACAAATTTGTCGACGAACAGATGCTTACCCGTGTCATCTGTCAACGACTGTCCACTAAAGTCATGAAATGTCTCTTCAAATCGGGTAAAGAAGTCTGAAACTGACTCATCTGCTTTCTGCTTACAAGACGCTAATGTAGTCCAATCTATCTTTTTAGGGGTATAAGAGTTTTCAACTTAATCACAATGGCTTTGGGAAGATCTAATATCTCCTGTTGTGGTTTCTGCGCAGGCTCCCTAGCCGCATCCTTTTTCTCCAAGTGCACCCAAGTATCACCATAAGTTGTAATATCATCTACCTTCCTAATTAATCTCCACATATCGGGGGGGAAAATCAGTCCAAAAAACATGTCAATATCTGGCAGAGTCATAGTACAGGAGCTAATAGCTCCTTCCACTTCTTCATAAAAAGCGGCCGGGTTTTTCCGTGGATCAGGCAAAGCAGCTTTAAGAGCCATAACGTCTGCTCTACTCCAAGGAGTATAAACCCAATTATAGACAAAATATCCTTTTGCATCATCTGAATCTTTATCATCATTCGTGCCTGCACCCTTCGGGGAACATACAAAGGCGCAGCTTCGCACATCGGTTTCACAGTAACTACAACATTACTAGGGTCATCATCTGACCCCGTAGCTCCTTCTTCCTGCACCGGGTTCTGAACTGTTCGTTCAGTTGTAGCTTTAGCAGCTGCTTTTTTCTCTTCGCGTAGACGGAATGTATCAATTCGCAATTTAACTACTCGCCTAATAAGGTCAGGCACCTGTGAAAGAAGAAAAGTGCCCTCACGTAATTGCTTATGATCAGAATTTATATCAGAAGGTTCTAAATCGTCAGAATGTTTTCTAAAACTAGATACTACTTCCTCAGTAAAGTGCTCAACAAAATATAACTGCTCTAAATCTTTCCACTGCTGAACCATTGCTAGAATTTCAGGGGCTGAGGCACTCCCACGAGCTGCTTTACGAGCAGCGGATCTAAGAGTGGCCATGCATTCAACAGTTAAGGTAGAGCGAGTTGTCCGCCCGACATCCTTATCTGCATCTTTTTCTTCTGAAGAAAAGTGCTCCTCATCAGAATCGTCATTCTTAGGGGCACTAGGGAATATATACGGGGGCGGAGGTCGATCTAATAAAATGCTGTCATCCTGAGGTTTATTAAGTATAGGGTAAACGGGGCGCCTAACAGGGTACTAGCCAGTTACCTCTAAACGACGCTCCCTATCTTCTTTCTCTCTTATTTCCTTCATCTCTTTATTTTTTAATTCTAACGCTTTCTGGTAGATAGTCTTGCACCGTGCTTTTTCTGCTATAGCTTCTTCTTTTCTCACTCTCTCATGCACTTCTTTCTCCCACATTCGTACACAATCAAACATATCCGGATGACTTTTACGTTGAAACACACACTGCTCTACATACTGAATCTTTTTAACATCAAATGACCCATTCACCGGCCATCGTAGATCAGGATCCTCTTTAGTGTATTTGTTCCACAGTGTACTATACATTATGGAAGAAATACCGTATTTGACATACATATGCCTATTGGGTGTCCCATCTGGGGGAGCCGGCTAACTGTTTTCTAAATCCATTGTGGTACCACCAAGACAGCAACACATCCTACGAAGTGCGCTACTGGCAGGCATGCTAAAAATATTATAATAAATATAATATTATCAGTTAAATAGTACTATCCCCAAATATAGTACCGATCTGAATATATCAAAAAATAGAGAAAAATCTCCTCATTGCCTGCCCCTTTTCATTGCAATTAAAAGGTCCAAACCAAACCAAAATCTTGGCCAAGCTAATCCAAAATCAAGAGTGTCGCATCAGCGACCTTACCAAACAAAAGTCTCCAGCTTCCAACTGCCAATTACCTATGTGACCTAATGGTCTGTAGAAAAAATTTACAACAAGGGAGATCTCAGTCGGGACCGGCCAACACCTGGAGGGTCAGATCGGGAAAACCGGAAAACACGTTGGTCTGCAAAGACAAAGGGTCTCCTCGTGCAGGGTACCTCCTCAGTAGATTCCTGTCTTCTGTCAAGACCACACCCTCGGATGGCCGCGTCTCCGATGAGCCCCGCAAGTTGGGCGCCAATCTGTGGAAATTAGCCTTTTTAGGGGCCCACCGGTGCAGGGTTCACCCTTATCTGTCCACGGGTCCTTAAACCACCAAACAAGGAATTGTCACTGAAGCTGAAATATCAAAGAACAAGTTTATTCATCACTCATGAGTGGGACTACATCTATACAGAGCCCTCAGGAACTGTATGAGGTAGTACATTGAAGTCTCAGAACACAGGCCTTATATACAACTTTTTCTGCACTGTAAGCATTGAGACTCAAAAGAGGAGGTACAGGCACACACAGGAATAGCTATTGACAAACATGGTCAGACAAGAATCACTTAGCCAGCAGAGTGGGAGGGGAAACCAAAACTGCTTACATCAGTTAAAATAGCCTGACAGTTACACTCTAAGACAGGTGTATTCTAGCAGCTACAGGCCTTTCTGGGCATACATTGCTCTGGCTCAGTGCTGAAGGAGTTAACTATAGTTGATGACTCAGGCAGAATAGAAAAGCAGGCAACAGTGAAGACGGAAGAAGCACATGGCTAGCACGTGGCTAACTAAAATGGCTGCTACAACCAAAATGGCTTCAGCTCATGCTAACAGCGATTTCTGTCGATTCCCACACTGGAAAAAATAAAACGAATAAAGGCCAAAATTACTCCAAAAATAGTCTGAAAGGAAGAAACAAGGCCATATCCCACAAGTTTAAAAAAGTGAGCAAGGCCCTCCGTATCAGACATATTAAATATTTGGTGTATTAACTCTCCAAAATGGAGTGGGAGATTTGTGTTTAACAGCGAGTGTATCTAACTTGCGGTTCTTGCCACCTGCAATTCGAAGGTCTCTCTAGCCGATGTGAGAGTGGCTTCTTGTTGAAACAATAGCGCTTTGAGTCTGCTTAGCTGGTTGAAATCTGTTTTCAAAGTTGGAATGGAAGGCCAAAGCGAACTATCTACATTCCCATGTGGGGGTGGAAACAGGACATTGCTGCAACATGTAACTCGTTGAGAAACTGTTACTATATACGGGATGCCAGCTCTCAAGCCGCAGCAATCGTGGTTATTCAAAATAAGATAACTACCGTTAGAAAGCAAAGTTAATACAGGAATAATAGCCGGGAAAGGGGTACCTTTTAAAAAACAAGCCAGATTAGGGGCTGAAACGTTACAGGCTCTGTGAAGCTTAACTTGTTTACAGACAAGGGAATGTCCTACTGTGGAATTGCAGACCTCCCCAGTAAGGAAAACATCCTTATCCAAGTGCTGACATCTGTAGGTGAAAGGTAACGACCATAATTCGTGAATATGATTATTGCCGAGGGGCTCATATCTACCAACGGGAAGATGTTCCATGCATGCTGTGAACTGAAAAAGTGAGATAGGCAGTGAAATAACCCCATGTATTAACCACACAGTTGAATCAGTCTCTGCTACAGAAAATGGTAACTGTTCCAATTGTTCAATATGTAACAGTGTGTATGTTGCGTCTTTCATGGGCATTAATTTCTGTTTATCAGTTAAATTAAAAGGCAAAAACAGTGCAGAAGCATTCAAATAATCCCATGGCACTTTCCCATTTTTAAGTGTTTGCAAGGTCCAAGCAAACTGCATTACAGTACGTAACTGATTTTGACCATGATACAAAACAGACACTTCATGTTGAACAATGTCAATGACGGATGATACAATATTATCCAAAGTATGTATACGGGAAGACAATGTATTAATGCTGTTATCGACTACTGCAAGAAAATTAGCCTGGAGCGGTGTCAGGCAGTCTAGCGGCGTCGCATATCAACTGATGTAACAAAGAACAGGAAAATACCAGAATGTGACTAGCGTAGGCGTGTGCAGCTTACAGGCAGCTGCGTGCCAGTCATAGTGTGTTCAGAGTAAGCAGTGTATGTCATCCTGGGTGCACAGCGGGGATTCTGCGTGCGTTGGAACCCGTGTGAGCATGAGGAGAAATGAAGACTTTAAAGAACATTGCAGCCAGTGGAAAACACGTTTGACTGCTATCCTGAGGAGAACTGAAGGTTTAAACCCTGCAAATCAGTGCTCATTGTGAAGCAAGTACCTGCAGTGAGCGTTGTGTGAGACACTTGAAGAGCCATTTTCTTTTATAACAATGCCTGCCGCTGTTGGGATTAATGTTTAATACTGTATTTGGATTGAGAAATGTTATGTTTATGGAGGGGCAGAGGCAAGATGGCGTGTGAGCGGCAGTAACCCGGCAGAGCTCCGCCGGTCCGGCCCTATTACAAATCAAATGGTCTTAAACTGCATCGCGGCAATTCTCCCAAATGACCGCAATATTTACCAGATGATCTTTTTCACAACCGCATGACTGCCATCCCGATCCTGAAGCAGCGCCGGCATCTGCGCGGCTTACGAAAGACAACACGTCCGACGGCTGTATTCCGAGCAGGGAGTCCGGTAGATCCAACATCTTCGCTTCATGCAGCCCTGCGCCTGCCCTCCACGACGTGCTGCATCACGTTATCGGCGGTCTGGAGACTCCTGACGACAGCACTGGATACAGTACAACGAAGGAATCACTGCTTTAAGATTCAACAGTGGATACTTTGTTTCCTGGTATCCAGCAACATCAAAGAGAAGCAAGTAAGGATGTCGGGGCGAGGGGGGAAAACTTTGAAAGTGATAAATAATCAAACACTGGCCCCTACAAATAAGGCTACGCAGCTTAATAGACCGGAAAGCTTACAGAGACGCCCTGAAACACGGGGGTTGAAAAATAAAGTGCAAAATGAGCAGAATGTGCAGTTGATAGTGGGAGATAAAGCTAAACAAAATAAAAAGCTACAATCTAACCCCATCAAACTTTTGGACTCAGCACATAATTCACAACCTCTGATCTCCAAGGTCTTCAACCAGATAGAGAAGAGGAGACATGGTAATAGATCTGTAGAAGGGGCGGCATCCGGAGACCAGTCAGAAGTATTGGTCCCAGAGCCACTCTTAACAAATGGCGGGGCAATTTCAAATGTTACCACCTCTCCACCTGTGACTCTTATCATACCTGAAGTACACTCCATCCTATCTTCTATAGTTGCAGACACGGGCAGTGAACAAACAAATAAGGCTGGAACTACACAGCCGGAAGATGCTCCCTCGGTTGCTTTATCTCCCCAGGACTCAGGAACTTTAGGGATGGCATCGAATGCAACAAATAACCAGCCAGAAAACGCTGAAAGCCCCGAACCCCTCGACATCCTGGAAAAACTCTACCCAAATACAGAAGAATCTGAAATGTACGAAACTGGCATTTCAACATCAAGCGATGGGGAAGGAAATGGTAGTAAACATGAATGGGGCGACAGCACTGACTCCGAGACTCTATGGCAAGCGGCGGCACAAAAAAAGAAGCAAGAAAAGAAAAAGAAGAAGAGACATAATGGTCTTAAAAAAAAACCTGGGGAATCCACGGATAAGGGCAGCAACCCCGAGCTCAGATGGGACTACTCATCCTCCCAATTCGCGACTCCATCAGATCGTACTGTACGGGCAGGTCACAACCTTTCCGCGACTACAAATACGAGTGGAAGCTCCAGGAACATGGAAGAACCCACCCTTGCGGAAGTTTTACAGTCGATCAAGGGTTTTCAAGAAGAAGCCAAGCAGGACAATCGAAAAAGCCGACAGGCTATACAAAATTTGCAAGGTGCTATCAGGAAAGTGGGCCGCACATGCACCGAAATCGCAGACAGAATGTCATCGGTTGAAATTCGAACCGAGAACCTAGAGAAAGATGTCTCCTCATTGAAAGTACAGGGAGATGCGCACGACGCCATAGTGAAAGATCTAATGGGGAAGATCGAGGATCAGGAAAATAGAATGCGACGTAACAACTTACGCATTCTCGGGATCCCTGAGGGTTTGGAAGGGAATGACCCCAGGGCATACATAGTATCACTCTTTAAAGGTGCATTTCCTGAGATGCAATCCTGGGACTGGGATAAGGAAGTACAACGCGCCCATCGATTTCCTTTGATACTTTCTAAACGATCTACTTCTCAAGACCAATACCCTCGTGCAATATTAGTCTATTTTGGAAATTTCATTTTACGCCAAGCTCTTTTTGATATAGCCAGGCCTACAAGCAAAAAAGAATATAATGGCGTTACCTTTTTTACCAGGCCAGACTTCGCACATGTCACTGTAGAGCGTCGATGGAGGTTGAGACAATTGTTTACTCCATTTCAGCAGATCGGAGCTACGGTATATCTACAGAATCCAGCACGCTTAAAAATCATCTTTAAGGGGGGGCGTGGCCGGGCAAGATGGCCGGACGGACGTAGCTCGTCTCGGCTCCCGGTCCGCACTTTAGTCCTGAGCTGTAATCGGCGCTTATTCAGAGGGAAGGGCGCCACAGGCATCGCAGTTGGACTTCGGAACATGGGGAGCATGTAATGCAGCCATGACTGGCTTCCCATTCTGCCCGGTGCCCTAACACGGAGCCCCGACAGAGAAGGCCCGGATCGCGACAAAATGGCGCCCGCCATCTGGTGAGAAGCACGGCATCTCGGCGCTCTGTCCATCGAGTGCCGAGCGGATGCGGTGACCGGCGCTGGCGCTACTAAAGGAGACGGGAGCCTGCGGTGCACTGGGGCGCTCTGGAGGAGTCATACTGCCGCTGGCGGAGCCGCTATGGGAGGCTCCGACCGACTGAGCTGAGATGTGCCGCCCGCAAGGTATGTGGACGATGTGAGGGGCGACCGGGGCACTCCCAGATCCCTGCCGGCAGGGATAGAGACAGAGGCATCCCCTATCTGCTGCCTGGGGGCTGATGATTTCGCTCGCTGCTTGAGCCCCACGCCATGCCTGACCCTAAGATGGCGGTCGCGCACTGACAGCGCTCTGCGAGGGAGGCCTTTTCTCTGCGTTTGCGTCCATACTGCGGCGACATCAGGACACCCTGCCGAGTGAGGTCTGCTCCCCGGGCCTCCTCTCGAAGGATTGTAGGAGCCCCCAGATACTGGGCCCCGTGATCATCTCGACTGCGGTGCCCCCTGAGTGGTGACGGGGTGTCCTTGAGCATCGGGGGGCATTGAGAAATGTAGCGGTGAGGGGCTTGCCGCCAGGTGTCCTCCGGGTGCCGGAGGGTCTTCCACACGAACACTGGTCGCAATACCCCATCGAGGGTCTTGCCGCCCATCGCTTGCTGGTTCACCACTCTTTTTGGTCAGCCTCTGCTGGCTGCTGAGACTATACCCCATACACAAAAGGGACTGGCACGGAATGGGATATCTCTCAAGTGCTCAACTTATAAGCCATGGCCGGGCTGGTGGCGGCGCCATCCATCCACTACTGAACAGGACCTAAACGGACACCCAGCATTAACACCTAGCCCCCCGGCGCGGGGACCTCCGCGCCACCTACCGCCGCACTTCCTCAGTTCGACCACCACAGCACGGGGGTCCACCTGGACCGGCCTCTATGCCGCCAAAGAAGCCAACGAGTAAGGCAACAACCAGGGTCTCTGACTTCTTTGCGCCAACGGACACACGCCTTCCAACTGGAAGGGCCGAGGGTACAGGCGACATGGCCCTCACTAAGGACGATCTCCTGGCTACGCTACGGGAATTTAAGACGGAGCTTAGGAACGAACTGGGTCAGGACCTCCGAGCTTCGATCGACCAATTGAAATCCGATCTCACCGGACGACTCACCTCTCTTCAACAAGATGTAGACTCAGTGGGCACGAGAGTGCTGGACCTAGAGGCGCAATCTCAGGATATCAAAACACACGCTACCACCATGAGGGAAGCCATCTGTATCCTTGAGGACCAGCTACACCAGACGCAACTAAAGGCCGAGGATCTCGAGAATAGGGCTCGAAGGGAGAACATACGAATCCGAGACCTGGAGGAAGGGGCAGAGGGATCGGACCTGGAGGCCTTCCTGGAGGGGCTGTTCGCGGACGTCCTTGGCCCCCAGACCCTCAAGATCAAATTGGAAAGAGCGCACCGCGTCGGAGGTCAGCCGACGGGTGAACGGAAGCGGCCACGAGACGTGTTGGCTAAATTCCACTCCTACAAAGTTAAGGAAGCAGTCCTGATAGCTGCCAGGAAGAAGGGAACTGTCTCCTTTCAAGATCATTCCTGCTCCGTTTACCAAGACCTGGCGCCGGCCACCCTGGCTAGGAGGCAATTATTTAGGCCCATTACGTCGAAACTACGTGACGATCACATCCGATACAGATGGACGTATCCATTCGGATTAGCCTTCGAATACAACAACAAACAGAGACACATCTCGGAACTGCGGGAGGGATTAGATCTCCTAGGTCTTCCCTCTGACGACCGTGACTCCGCTAGTGGCAAGACGCCAGACCCGCCAAGGAGTGGCCCTTCAAGATATCAATGGTCGGCTGGCTCCAGGAGGAGCCGTAAATGAGGACTGACTAACTTAACCCACTCTATTGTTAACTGTCACAGTGGCGATGCTGCAACCGACCGTTGATCGTACCAGGCCACGCTGGTGTCAGGTTCGCTTCGTGCTTACGGGGGCCAGCACTCCCGCCGCACTGTTATTGCTGAGCACACGGGTCTATCCTTTATGTTGTGCTAACTATTTGGCTACCGGCAGTTATCTCTGGCGGACACTCTCTGCAAACAAGGTCGCCTAACGCTTCTCACTCAAGGAGACCTCGCCTCAGAACTCGACAAGTCTCATGGATCTGATTTAATGACGATTTCAGGCTCGAATGACTCCTAATTGACGCTGGGGCTGAGCTGCTTTGGGCTCGTCTTGCCAGGCTATACAGACTGCGCCAAAAGTCATATGCCGTACGAATGATTCAGGACGGGTGCGGACGGGGACCTCGGTCCTTCTGTCCCCCCAACATACACACCGGAGACATTTGATCTCTGGACGGGACACGATCACCGGTGTCCTCAACTGTTGTTGGTAATGTTGGGTTTTCTTTTATTTTTGGGGGTGGGCGGGGGAGGGATTTGGCGATGGTGGCGGCTTTTTAAATGTGAGGTGCAGGTATATGCTCTAACCAGAATCCTTGTCTCGCAACCACTTTGTAGGAGAAAAACGCCATACCTGACTGGAATGGCCGACTCCCTAGGTATGCTCCGCAGGTCTAGAGAGAGGGGAGGGGAACACACAACGGTTAAATGGTACTCTCCATAGGCTCATGGAATGTGAAGGGTCTTAATTCCCCCCAAAAACGGCAGAAGATATGGAAATACCTTACAGATCATCACTTTGATATAGTAGCCCTCCAGGAGACCCACCTCTCCAGGGCAGAGGACTCCAGACTTCGCCATCGACATTATCCACTGATTTATCGATCCTCCGCACTTACAAAACATCGAGGGGTTGCCCTTCTCTTTCACGGCTCCACGAAATTCCAGCCTAGGGATGTCTCGACGGATAAGGACGGTAGACTAGTTATGGTCAAGGGCACTCTACAGGGGGTATTATGCACTTTTATCGCAATATACGCCCCCAACACAGGGCAGTCACACTTTTTGAACACGACCCTGGGGAAAATACGAGACTTTGCAGAAGGGAAGACGATCATTTTGGGCGATTTTAATTTGACCTGGCAGGCAGATATAGATAGCACCCACCCACGTAGAACAGACCCTAACTCTTTCTCTGCAGACGCTAAACAACAGCTTCAGGACATGGGGTTTCTAGACGCCTGGCGCACCCTTTACCCTCTGACACGCGATTATACTTTCTACTCCCATGTACATCGCACCTACTCCAGACTCGATTATATTCTCATCAGCCAGAATCTGATGGGGGCCTTACGGGCGGCCCAGATCTTTCCCCTCTCCATATCGGATCACTGCATGATCTCGATCTGTCTGTCCTGGAAGCATATTGCACCCACTACCCCCAAATGGTACTTCCCGGCTTCTCTCACCAGGGACAGAGCATCTTGCACTGCACTTCGCCAAACTATCTCTGACTTCTTTATCTTAAATGCACCTGAAGATACTACTGTCTTTAATAACTGGGATGCCTTTAAGGCGGTTTTTAGGGGGAACTGCATTGCTTACAACTCCACCCTGAACAAACAACGTGCCAAAGAACGGGTAGATTTGGAATTTGAATTGGAGAAAGCTGAAAGGCAGCACAAAGCCAACTCCTCTAGGGATTCCCTACGCACTCTCACCGCACTTCGAGGGAAACTTAGAGCTATCTATGATAACAGAGCAGAGTTTACCCTCCTAAAATTACGTCAAACATCCTATTCCCAGGGTAACAAGATAGGCAAACACTTGGCCAGACAATTAAAGGAGAAACGGGAGCGGGAATACATAGGGGGAATTATCAACGAGAAGGGGCAGCTGACTCACACAGATTCTGAGAAAGCCGCTGCCTTTGGGACCTTCTATCGGACGTTGTATATGGGGGACTCAGGGGACACTGACCTACAAGACAGCTACCTACAACCGCTACAACTCCCCCGTGTCTCCCCTGAACAGAATGCCGTATTAACAGAGCCCATCACTTCAGAAGAGGTGAGCTACGCCATAACATCCCTTAAACTTCATAAAGCCCCTGGGCCCGATGGTTATACGGCATACTTCTACAAGACGTTTGCCCCGGACATTATACCCCATCTCACGCGCCTCTTTAATAAAATGGCCACGGAAGGCATAGCCCCCCCTTCGAAGAGCGAGGCAATAGTCTCGGTCATCCCCAAGCCTGGGAAGAATCCGCACCTATGCTCCTCATATCGCCCCATCGCCCTCTTAAACCTCGACGCGAAGATCTACTCGGCCATCATAGCTGCTCGGTTGAATGACCTCATGCCGGACCTAATCCACCCTGATCAATCCGGATTTATTAAAGGCCGCCAGACCCATGACAACACCAGACGCATAGTGCATTTGATAGAGAAGGTTACCAAACGAAAGATTCCAGCGGTGCTTGTAGGTTTGGATGCCGAGAAGGCTTTTGACAGGGTGGATTGGTCCTTTCTTTTTAAAACACTTACACACTTTGGCTTTGCGGACGGCTTTCTTACCATGCTACTAGCTAACTATGCACAGCCGAGCTCTAGAGTGCAGGTGAATGGGATAGTTTCCGTCTCCTTCTCCCACACCAGGGGAACGCGTCAGGGTTGCCCGCTCTCCCCTTTATTATTTGCTCTCAGTATTGAACCGTTAGCGATGGCCATACGGCAGACACCGGATATCAAGGGTATCCCCTTTAGTGGTGAGAGCCATAAAATCTCGCTTTTTGCGGACGATATACTTCTATCCCTTACTGAGCCAGCCAGCTCTCTACACTTCAGAATGAGCTGGAGAGATTCGAGGCAGTTGCGGGATTTAAAGTCAATCTAGACAAATCGTACATCCTTAATCTGACTCTCCCAGTGAACGAGGTAGAGGGACAGCGCCAGCATACCCTGCTCCAATGGACGTCGCGCTCTCTCCAGTATCTGGGGATTCACTTGACGCCTAGAGTGGAGGAGCTGTATAAAGCTAACTTTCCACCCGCCCTTAGCAAGCTCCAAGCGGACCTCACCAGATGGAAGCCTCTTTTTATCTCCTGGCTCGGCCGAGTTCACGCGGTCAAAATGACCATTCTTCCTAAACTCCTATACCTATTCCAGGCTTTGCCCATAGAACTTGATAAGGAATTCCTCCCTAAACTTAAATCTCAGATCATACGCTTTATTTGGCAGGGGGCCGGGCGCGTTTTTCTTACTCGATACTTCGGCGATTACGCACAGCCGGAGGGGTGGGGCTACCCGATTTTGGCCTCTATTATAAAGCTGCACAACTACGAGTGGTGACAGAGTGGGCTAAACGCGAGTCAGAGAAGCACTGGCTCCATATGGACCGCTCCATCGCGGGTCGGTCTATCTGGGACCTTATCTGGCGTCCCAAGGGGGACAGACCAAAGAATGCATACTTGAGCACTCCCACACGCACCACGCTGAAAGTATGGGATACCATCTCCACGAATGACCAATGGACCACTTTCCCTTCGCCCTATACTACACTACATTTTAATCCAGATTTCCCACCAGCTATTCGGGAGGGACCTTTCGATGCCTGGAGGGAGGGGGGATGCTTGGCACTGACGCACCTCTTCCATAACTCTGACATCCTCACCTTTGAGAACTGCAGACGGGAATATGGGCTGGATCCGACTGAACACTTTCACTACCTTCAACTCAAACACTGGGCCACCTCACCTCAGATTCGGGACGCAGCCACCCGACCTCTCACAAAATTTGAAACATATATACAGAACGCCACCTCCATGAAAGGGGTAATTTCCTTCCTCTACAAATATTTGCTTACTACTATGCACACCCCACGGCCTAGATATATACACATGTGGGAGGGGCTCATCCAACGCGACATTTCTGTCCAAGAATGGGAGGGATTATGGTCGGACATTACAAGATTTAATCATTCCGTGGAGCTACGGGAGGCTCATCTTAAAATTATGATGGACTGGTACTTATACCCCTCGAAACTTAGGCGAATCTTCCCCGACACGTCGGATCTCTGCTGGCGGGGATGCGGGCTGGTGGGAGACTTTCGCCACATTTGGTGGGACTGCCCTACAATACGTCCCTTTTGGGAAGAAATTCTTGCTCATATTAAGGATATGCTGGGTTACCCCATCCCGACTACGATGGCAGAGACACTGCTGGGTCTTCGCAGCCCTTCTCTGGAACATCAAACTAAATCAGATAAGGCCATTATGTGGACATGTATTGGAGCGGCTAAAATAGCGATAGCGGCTGCCTGGAAGAAGAAGGAGGCCCCCGCTATTTCACTTTGGCACTCTCGGCTCTGGAGGCTATTATGCCTCGAGAGACTATCAGACATCTTTCGGGATGAATACAAAAATTTTGAATACAAATGGGGCCCTCTAGTCACCTTCCTCACCCGGGGATTACCGCAAGCCGTCTGTCCTCCCTCCATTCGAAACATGCATCTCTTTCAATTCTAACAACATATCTGATTGGATCCTGAGTTATCCTGACACTGGGTTGCCGCCACCATCTTATGTGGGTGGGTTTGAGGGTGGGTTTTTCTTTTTTTTTTTTTTCTCATTTTGGTTTTGAGGTTTTACTTGAGTTGTTCAGGGGTCTTACCCTTTAGTCTCGGGGAACCTTCCCAGTTGGGAGGCGCCGAGATGTAAAACTCGTCGCAAAAGAAAGACGAGTCGAGTGTAGTGTTCTTTCAATAGATTACCTCCGAGCTTGCAAGATGCTGCAAACTGTACTTTTCTTTTAGGTAGTAGAATGAGGAAAAGCTTGGACTGTTCGATTTGTGACACACTGCAACTCGGGCCTTAATAGGCACTACTATGCTTTGTACTCTAAATTTTTATTTCCTTTGTTCTCCTGCTTTTATGCGACAAAGTATTGTTATTTACGACGTCAATAAAAAAATATGTTTGACCAAAAAAAAAAATCACCTTTAATGGGGTCACCCGTAGTTTCACATCGGAAATTCAAGCGCAAGCATATCTGCAAGAAATTACAGCGACAAGTAGAGACAGATCCAAAGTTTGAACTGTTATGGTCTTAATAAGTAAACGTTTAGTCTCTTTGAAGTTTCAAATTGGGGTTATCACAATATGAGTAGACTTAGATAAAGTGTGCAGTTCAGGGTAGGGACCGGACCGGAGGGGTGACATGGGACTCTGCCTTCTCAGATGTCCACATCCTGGTTCATGTTGAACCAGGCAGGCCTCTGTGGTAGGTGGTGGGGGGTGGTCTTGCTGGGGGGGAAGGGGAGGGGGATGTGGGAACGGGTTGACCTTAAGAGCATCTGCTCTAGTTGTGGATCTTTCTTTCTTTAAGTTTTCTTTTTTTTTTTTTTATCTTGTTATATGGACAGGAATACCACTATGTCTTATCCAGGGTATTATTGAATGGGCTAAACTTTAGACAATGAAATGAGTAAATTACGTATAGCCACATTAAATATATGTGGCTTGAATGATCCAAGGAAGTGTCGAAATACTGCAGTTGCCCTTAGATTGCTTAAAACCGATATCCTATGCCTACAGGAGACACATATAGATAGGACAAAGACCCACCTTTTAGGCACACTTGGATTTACGGTAATAGGAGCTACGTCACAGAGTGTTAGGACACGGGGGGTCGCAATATTATCCGCTAAAGGCTCACTTCAATTTCCACGCACATCTGTAGATCAGAATGGGAGGTGGGTTATCACCGAATGTCGTAGAGAGAATGGTGACACAATCACGATATGCACGGTGTATGGCAGTATTGTCGATGATCCTGCAATTTTTGATTATTTAAATAATGAATTGGCTGAGTGGTCTTTACCTATTAATATCTGCGGTGATTTTAATATAAATATAGCGCCCAGTCAAAGTATATCCTCAGACACCAATAGGAATTACACAGGTAGGAAACCCAAGGTCTTCAAGGCCTTGAAGGCCTTAAGCCAGGAACAGGCATTAATGGATGTCTGGCAATCATATTACCCTACTGATCCAGGCTACACTTTTTACTCTTTTCCGCACAGAAAACCGGTCCGATTAGATTACATCCTCATATCTCATTCTATTCTCCACAAGTGTTCAATAGAAAAGACTACACGAATAGTTTCAGATCATAATCCCTTGGTTCTGGAAATAAGTGGGGAAAGAAGGGTTAATCGAGATATGATCAGTTGGTCATTTGACCGTTCTTTACTCGCTAATAATGATTATTGCAAACACATGAGGCATTGGATCCCCCAATTCATTAAAGAGAATCTTGGTAGTACCAAGATAGAAGTGGTTTGGGACGCATTCAAAGCCGCAGTAAGGGGAGAAACAATGAGCTTTTCGTTAGCTCTTAATAGGGAAAAACGCCAATTAATGGATATCTTACAAATGCAACTGGCAGCTGCAGAAGAAAACTTAATTACTGTATACAGAGATGGGGGAGACCCTACAGAAGCACTGGCCAAAATAAATTCAGCCAAATCATCAGTTTTGGAAGTAATAACCAAAAGGGCAGCAGATAGATTGGAGACTTGGAGAAAAGAAGCATATGAGTGTAGTGAACAAGTTGGACACCATCTTGCGATAAGGGCCAGACAAAAAGCCACAAAAAATATCATTACGGCAATAAAAGACACCACCCAGGCTATAATTACAGACCCTGAAGGTATACGCAATGAGTTTTTAATTTACTACCAAAATTTATATCAAGAAACTACCAAATCTCATTCAAATAATATTATGGCATATCTTAACCAATTTTCAACAGAACATCTATCTTCAGATGATCAGGCTCAACTTGAGGAACCCCTCAATGGGTTGATGCTCTGCTGTGTATTAACAGTCTTTCTAACGGCAAAGCAACTGGTTTAGACGGCATTCCAGCAGAATTTTATAAAAAAATGTCTACAGAAATAAGAGAAGCCATTTTCCTTTATTTGTACATATTTTTAAGGGCGGAAGACCACCTGAATCATGGTCACAAGCAAAAATAATTGTTTTTTTGAAAAAACATAAATCAGCACTAGACCCCGCTTCATATCGCCCAATTACACTAATAAATACGGATAGCAAAATCTATTCTAAAATATTAGCGACCAGATTAGCTGGGGTAATCCATAAAATTATTTCCCCAAGGCAACATGGGTTCATCCCAGGACGTGGTACCATAGATCACATAAGAAGAACCATCTCACTCCTTGATGCAGCGCAAATCTCCGGAGATTCAATGGCACTCATCTTACTAGATGCTGAGAAGGCCTTCGACAGAGTCTCCTGGCCGTTTCTTTGGGAGTCTCTGTCGAGGGTTGGGATAGGCCAACATCTCATCCAGGCATTTAAGATGTTGTATTTTCAACCAACAGCGAAATTATTTATAAATGGTGCACTTACTAAGGGGCTCCCTGGTGGAGGAAGAAATCAAATTCGATAGATGCCACTGAGTAGCGCAGCCACGTGCGGCGAAGCAACCTCCAGCTGACATTCTGGTCTGTGTCCATGATTATAAAACTAAAGAATCAGTCCTACGCAAAGCTTGTGATGCCCAGCCGTTGCAATTTCGGGGCCATACACCCCAGCTGTACCAGGATCTGGCAGCGATCACTCTACAAAAAAGAAGGGTCTTCCGCCCAGTCACGGCTCATCTGAGAAACGTTGGCACTCCTTACTCTTGGGGCAACCCCTTCCGCCTCATATTCCAACTAGAGTGTAAGACTTACCAGCTACGCTCTTTGGCAGAGGCTTGCAAAGTCCTAAACATTGATCTCACGCCACAGGGGTTGCAGTCCACCCCAACACGAGACCCTCCTGTTGGACTGAACTGGGGTAGGACGCGTCGTAAATCAACCCTGGGGGGTCATCGCCCTGACCCAGACACCATTGTACGAGAGTGAGCGGCTGTGATTCGCTCCTTGTCGGTAGTTGGGATGGATAACTCTGGATCTTCCCTCTAGGGGGATAACATGCTGGCCTGAATGCGGTGGGTGGTTTTCAGAGGGCAGGACGGGCAAAAGGATCCTGGAGCGTTTCATTGATGGATGCGCCTAAGGTTGTCACCCCCTCTACTGTGTTTCCACGTTTGATGGACTATTTACCTATTTGCTCTGTCTGGTTTTTATTGTGGGGGTTTTGGGGTTTCTTGAGGGTGCTTCCTTCCAACACGCGTATACACACATATGAGGGACCGTTTTAATGTCAAATGGGGGTGCGCAGCTTACAAAGTCCAGTAGCCAAATGTAGAAAAAAATAATTTCTTTATTTTAAATTGCGTAAAAAACATCAAACATAGACACTCCAGCCAACGCGTTTCCTTCCCATACTGGGAACTTCATCAGGGCAAATGAAAAAAGTAAAAAACGGCTTGTATATACCGCCTCACACTGGCAAGCTTTTCGTGTACCGCAGTCTTAAATGAGGTAAATTCTCCCAAGGTGAATATGCGTCTTTACATGTGCCTCATAACATGTAGATTTCCTTCGGCAATATTCTTAAGTTTCTATTTAACTTGGTCCCGTGTATTGCACTGGGGCCCAGCAAGTAGTGATCTTAGTAGACGTAATGCGTTGTAAGTTGTGACCCAATCGATAGATAGCAAATAATCAGACTAGATCTCATAACATGTATATTTCCTTCGGCAATATTCTTAAGTTTCTATTTAACTTGGTCCCGTGTATTGCACTGGGGCCCAGCACAGTAATCACAATTATGAAAACTCCTTGCAGTAGTACGAGTATTTCTCCCTCTTCATGTGCACAGGTACGCGAAAAGCTTGCCAGTGTGAGGCGGTATATACAAGCCGTTTTTTACTTTTTTCATTTGCCCTGATGAAGTTCCCAGTATGGGAAGGAAACGCGTTGGCTGGAGTGTCTATGTTTGATGTTTTTTACGCAATTTAAAATAAAGAAATTATTTTTTCCTACATTTGGCTACTGGACTTTGTAAGCTGAGCACCCCCATTTGACATTAAAACGATTCCTTGATCTGGAGCACAGTGATGTCACGCAACGGCTGGCGTTGGGGTAGTTTGCGCGGCCAACTCATTAATTGGAACTGGCGTGAGGTGCGGAACGAATGGTCCGCCGTTGTTCCACTGGACACACATATGAGGGACACTTGGGGTTGTAGTCGTTACCCTACATGGCGAGCTGGGTCACTGTTCCCCCTCCTCTGGCCTGATTGAAGGGACTGCCTGATCCTAGCAACTATCCTTCATCTACTTACTATCGAGATTAAACTGTTAAGCCTCAATGTTCGAGGCCTAAACAACCCAACGAAGAGATCAGCCATTCTATCATTGCTTGGAAATGCGAGATGGGACATTTGCTCCTACAGGAGACCCACTTGCTGCCTAAAGATGTTCATAGGATGCAAACCAGGCGATTTCCACGTCAATATTGGTACCACTAAGAAAGGCGGGGTAGCCATTCTCTTCTCTAAACACTTCCCTGGGACAGTGTTGAGCACGGTAGTGGAGGTTAAGGGGTGTCTCCTGGCCCTCCGGCTGCGGGTGGGCACTTATCATCTCACACTTGCTACAGTCTATGCGCCTAACAAGCACCAAGAGCCCTTCCTGATTGACTCTCTGGCTAAGGTCCTCCAGTCCCCGGATGCGGCTGTGTTTGTGGTCTTAATTTAGTGATGGACTCTGAGATGGACTGCTCTGGGCAGAGATCTGGCCAGACCGGAGCTTTCTCACCCGAGGGTCTCCGCTGGCTTTCTGATTGTGGCTTATGCGACTTGTGGCATGTGCACCACCCTGGGGATATACCTTTTTTTCCGTGGCTCACAAGCCGTATGCCTGAATCGATCATTTTCTGGCCTCACCTTCTGTGCTAGATCGGGTGGCTGACACTACTATTGAGCCCTTCGCACTTTCCGTTCATTTGCCTATTACTCTTAGGCTTCGCACGCCTCCCTCCGCCTCTCAGCCCCCTGGTTGGCGGCTTCGGGAACACAACAGTGACTGCAATCCCGAAGGTTCTTCAGGATTATCTAGCCCTTAACAACAATGGGGCGACTTCATTAGCTTTGGTATGGGAGGCCCTCAAGCCTGGTTACTCGAGGAGAGTTCATTGCCCACACAGCGGTTGAGAACCGTAGGCGACGCGAAAAAAAAGACGGCACTTGAAAAGAGGGTCTCTGAACTAGAGGCCATCCATAAGAGATCAGGCGCCCCTAGGGTGTGGAGAGAGTTGGAGAAGGAGCACTTACAGCTAAGGCGATTAGACCTGGACCGGGCTGAATATGCAATGCTGCGCCTTAAACACAAATTCTATCTGGGCGGTAAACGAGGGGGGTCATATGTTGGCATGCCGACTTCGAAGCAAACAATACGCGGGATTAGTACGGACAATCACAGCGGATTCTGGGAGCGAGTTCAGGGACGCTGAGAGCATCGGTGCAGCTTTTCAGCCATTTTATGTCGCATTGCACTCCTCAGCGGACTGACGGACAGTGGATTCAAGCTAGCCTAGCTGATGAAGGGTGTTACCCCGAAACCGGTCCCAGGATGCTTGTTTCCAGTCCAGGGAAGACCTGGCTTGGCAGTTCGGGCTGGACTGTTCCCATGAGGAACAAGGTCAAGACTGATTTCTATCTGGCTGGGTCTGAACTGAAGTGGTGAAGTGAGCTTAAGAACGATGATGGATTAAACCCAAATCTGTGACTGGGGGTGAGCTTCTGAAAAGTTTCAGTGCTCCGTCCATCATCTCTTTGTGTTTGCTTTGTTCACCCTAAATTGGCAGGGTATGCCCAGACGTGGGTCCCTTGCTCACTTTGCCACTTAGATTCAAGCTAGCCTGGCTGATGAGGGGTGTTACCCCAAAACCCATCCCTGGATGCTTGTTTCCGGTCCAGGGAAGACATGGCTGGGCAGTTCGGGCTGGATTGTTCCCGTAAGGAACAGGCTCAAGACTGTTTTGCATATGGCTGGGTCTGAACTGGGGTGGTGAAGTGAGCTAAAGAACGATGATGGATTAAACCCAAATCTGTGACTGGGGGTGAGTGTCTGAAAAGTTTCAGGGCTCCGTCCATCACCTCATTGTGTATGTTTTGTTTGCCCTAAGTTGGCAGGGTTTGCCCAGACGTGGGTCCCTTGCTCACTTTGCCACAGGATTCAAGCTAGCCTGGCTGATGAGGGGTTTTATCCCGAAACCGATCCCAGGATGCTTGTTTTCGGTCCAGGGAAGACCTGGCTGGGCAGTTCGGGCTGGATTGTTCCCGTAAGGACAGGGTCAAGACTGTTTTGCATATGGCTGGGTCTGAACTGGGGTGGCTAAGTGAGCTAAAGAACGATGATGGATTAAACCCAAATCTGTGACTGGGGGTGAGTGTCTGAAAAGTTTCAGTGCTCCGTCCTTCATCTCCTTGTGTTTGATTTGTTCGCCCTAAGATTTCCGGATATGCCCTGACTTGGGTCCCTTGCTCACTTTGCCACTGGATTCAAGCTGGCCTGGCTGATGAGGGGTGTTACCCCGAAACCGGTCCCAGGTTGCTTGCTTCCGGTCCAGGGAAGACCTGGCTTGGCAGTTCGGGCTGGATTGTTCCCATAAGGAAAAGGGTCAAGACTGATTTGCATGTGGCTGGGTCTGAACTGGGTGGCGAAGTGAGTTAAAGAACGATGATGGATTAAACCCGGATCTGTGACTGGGGTTGAGTGTCTGAAAAGTTTCAGTGCTCCTTCCATCATCTCCTTGTGTTTGCTTTGTTTGCCCTAAATTGGCAGGATTTGCCCAGACGTGGGTACCTTGCTCACTTTGCCACTGGATTCAAGCTAGCCTGGCTGATCAGGGGCGTTACCCCGAAACCAGTCCCAGGATGCTTGTTTTTGGTCCAGGGAAGACATGGCTTGGCAGTTCGGGCTGGACTGTTCCCATAAGGAACAGGGTCAAGAGTGATTTGGATATGGCTGGGTCTGAGCTGGGGTGGCGAAGTGAGCTAAAGAACGATGATGGATTAAACCCAGATCTGTGACTGGGGGTGAGTGTCTGAAAAGTTTCAGTGCTCTGTCCATCATCTCCTTGTGTTTGCTCCTCAGCGGACGGCCGGTCCGTCGACTGCCAGGATTATCTTAATGGTGCGATCCTCATTCCTCTTCCTCCTGCCGAAGCCTTAGATAGGCTCATTCGTGTGGAGGAGGTGATCGCAGATTTTCTCAACTGAACCCCCTGAAATCCCCCGGCCTGGATGGCTTTAGTGCAGCATTTTACAAAATTTTCTGCTCCGAACTGGCGCCTCTGCTCACGCGACTTTTCAATTCCTTCTCTGACGTGGGTATTCTCTCGGAGTCTATGCTTGAGGCATCCATTTCGGTGATCCCCCAAACCCAGCAAAGACCCAACTCAATGTGGGTCTTACAGACCCATCTCGCTGCTGAACATAGATGCGAAACTCTTCGCAAGCGGCTTAGCACATTGCCTTAATCCCATTATGCCGAGGCTTACTGATCCAGATCAATCGGGCTTCATCCGCACTTGCCAATGCGGCGATAATACCAAACGTATTTGTCTTCTCATAGATAAAGCGCAACGGTCACGCAAAGAGGCACTTCTGCTTTCAATCTATACGGAGAAAACGTTCGACCGGGTCCATTGGCCCTAGCTTTTTGAGACCCTGAAAGGATTCGGCATAGGGGAGAGATGCAGCGGTAAGGGTTAATGGAGTCCGGTCCCGTTGCTTTCCCATCCACCGAGGCACCCGTCAGGGTTGCCCACTCTCCCCACTCCATTTTGCGCTGTATATGGAGCCGTGTGCACAAAGGTTGCGAGATAACCGGCAGCATCTGGCAATTTTAGATGTTATTTTTTCGGTCACACAGTGCTTGACTTTGCTTCCGTCTATCACAGCAGACCTTCAGACATTTGGTTCAGTTTCGGGATTTCGGGTTAACATGCAAAAGTCCCAAATTTTGAATCTTACGGCAGTACAGAAGACCGAGCATACTCTGAAAATGCGGTTTGCTTTCCAATGGGTGACCAAGGACCTTCCCTATCTTGGCCTAGCCCTGACGTGAACTCTCTCGAAGACTGCGGCGGCAAACTATGCATCCTTGATCACCCAAACCTGCAAGGACTTAGCGATTTGGCACCAGTTACCCCTTTCATGTCTTGGTCGGATCGCAGCATACATTTCAAACTCTTCCATTGGCCAACTTAATATCAACAACTTCATTTGGGGAGGCAAGAACCGTAGACTCCAGAAACATTTATTGCACCAAACTAGACAAGAGGGAGGGCTGGCGGTGCCTTGCTGTCATGATACTACCAAGCTACACAGCTCCGCTACCTCATTGAGTGGAATAGGCCCCCTCTGAGAAGCATTGGGTATTTATGGATCAGGCAGTGGCTGGCTCCCACATTTGGAGGGAGGTGTAGCTGCCTCACCGACATAGGGCTTGGGGACTCTATTCATCTCCTGTGAAGAGCGCGACCCTGAAAGTGTGGGATAAAGTGGCGGTTAAAGCTGGCCTTACCACATTTCCCTCGCCCATGACCCCCCTTCTTGCTAACCCAGACTTTCCCCCTGGAATGGAGCAGGTTAGTTTCTGACGACAAGTGGACGGGGGCTGTAAGCGTCTTGGCTGTTTATTTGATCTGGACGGGCTAATCTCGTTCGACCAACTTAAACTTGATTACTCCTTGTCAGAAACAGATCGGTTTTCATTTCTGCAACTACGCCATCGGGTGCTGGGACTCAATGTGCGCATGGGCGCAAGCTGCCCGATGACTCCGATTGAAAAATGGTTGTTTCTTAAAACAGACGATAAGCGCTTGGTCTCATAGATCTATGCTTACTTGGACAAGGCAGGGCCCCGGCAGCGGACCCCGGGCCAGAAGCGGTGGGAGGCTGGGGTGGGCAGATCCTTCATGGATAAGGAGTGGGAGGATATTTTCTACAGAGTCCAGCACACGCGATGATAAACACTGACACAGCATATAAGCTAGTCTCCTATTGGTACTATACGCCAAGCCGCATCCGGAGGTGGAATGTGGACCGATTGGGAGACTGCTGGATGGGCTGCGGGAATCCTGGGTCCCAGCTTCATCTCCTATGGCACTGTCCAAAATTACCCAGATACTGGGAACAAGTCCTGGATAATATCAACTTTGCTTTCAACACTGCTATCCCACGATTCCCAGCTTACACTATCTTGGGTCTCCCGAATGCATTGAGGTTCCCCCTGGGTTCCCTTCAAAGGAGACAGATGGCCCTCACACTGAACGCAGCTCATCGTGTTATACGGGTAGCCAGCCGAACTTGGATCGCTCCGACCCTAGCAAATTGGTTAAAAATTTGTATGTCTTTTTGGACAATAATCTCTCTATGAATGAACATGTCAAAACCATCTTTGGAACCTGTTTTGGTCTGATGCGCTTACATAGGAAGGCTTTTCATTGAGCTCCTCTGCATGCTAGGAAAACCCTGGTCCAGGCGTTAACAGTGAGCCGTCGGGACTGTGGGAATTCCCTGATGGTCGGAATGAATGAAGGCCTTTTTTCCAGACTTCAGGTGGTACAGAACATGGCAGCCCGCCTCGTCTGTAATCTTCCTCCACAATCTCCATCTGAACCTGTATTACGCTTCCTTCATTGGCTTCCCATAGAAAAGCGTGCGCTCTTCAAACGTATGTGTTTGGTTTTTAAATCACTACACGGGAAGGGACCATGTTATCTTAAAAATAAACTGCAGCCTTATATCCCGGTACGCCGGCTCAGATCCAGTGAGCTTCTACTACTATGCCCTTAACGCATCCAAGCAGCCAGATATGGTGACTGTTCCTTTTCTTTCTTGGCCGCCAAATACTGGAATCAGCTACCCTTGCCCCTTCGTTCTTGCTCAGACCTAATCCTTTTCAAGAAACTCCTGAAAACATGGCTGTTTGAGCTTTAATCACCATATGGAATTATGACCTGCATTTGACGGCCTCGGAACCCGAAAGATCACCTCGGGATGATTTGTGCACCTAATAATTATAATATAATAATAATAATAAACCTCTCATCCTGGGGTACAAACAAAACACCGGAGCATACAGCATGGTTGCACCAACTGTGGCTCCTCTTGGGGATGGAAAAGTTGTCCATGGCGGTCGCTCCAGAAGGTTCCTCCTACTCAGAATTGTGGGCCCCCTGTATTTCAATTCTTTCTAAAGATTAGGAGAGTTGTCCTGCCCATCCTATGTCAACATCCTGCGCATGATCCCAGAGCCTTCTCCCTCTGAGAGCTGATGGGTACTGGTTGAGGTAGCCTTGGAGGGGTCTCAGATGGGGGTCTCTCAGACCATCCACTCGTATCCCCTTCTAGTAGCTGTTTGGAAGGAAGGTGGGTGGGGGGAGAGGTTACTTGTTTTTCCCTTTGTTTTTGTTTCCCACTTTATTCAAAACTCAGTCACCCTTATGCTAACCATTTTTACTGTAGTTAGCAATCCACAATGTTGAACAAACGCAGCGGCACTGTTGGGTTGTAGGCGTCTTGCTGTGTTATCTGTGGACACAATCTAAATCATTGAGTGTACGCGGCCGGCCCGGTTGGGTTGTAGGCAGCATGCTGTGTTCTATATGTGCAGACTGTTAATAAACAGAATTGATCCTAAATGGTATGTAAAACATATATTATGTTAGTGGCTGTGTGACTGTATCCTTGTGTGTATGGGTGTATAAGTGAGTGTGTAAGATGCTGTGTGAGTGGCTGTATTGGTGAGTGAGTGGATGTGTCAGTTGATGTATGGGTGAGTAAGTTGCGGTGTCAGTGGCTCTATGCGTGGGAAAGTTACACCAGGGACTGTATGGGTGAGTGAGTGGGTATCTGAATGGCTGTATGAGTGAGTGACTGGGTGTGTAAGTGGCTGTATGGGTGAGTGAGTGGTTGTTTGAGTAGATGTTTGGTTAAGTGAGTTGGTGTGTGAGTGGCTGTATTGCAGAATAACAGTCTGTGTGAATGGCTGTATGGGTGAGTGAGCAGATGTGAGTGCTTGCATGGATGTGTGAATGAGTAAGTAAGTGGGTTTGTGGGTGTGTGAGTGCTTGTATGGGTGAGTGAGTGGCTGTGTTGAGAGGCTGCATGAGTGAGTGAGTGTGTAAGTAATTGTAGGTAAATAAGTGGGTACGTGAGTAGCAGTATGGGTGAGTGTGTGGCTGTATGAGTGACTGTATAGGTGAGTGACTAGTTGTGTGAGTGGCTGTATGAGTGAGTAGGTATGTGAGTGGCTCTATGGATGAGTAAGGGGATATGTGAGTACTTGTATGGGTATGTGAATGGGTATGTGAGTGGTTGTGTGGGTGTGTGAGTGGGTGTATGAGATGTTGTATGGGGTGTGAGTGGGTATATGAGATATTGTATGGGGGTGTGAGTGGGTGTGGGAGTAGTTCTCTGGATTATATAATCAGTGATGTCATTTAAGATGTCACTGACCATGTCATGAGTGATGTAATATGTGAGGTCATTGCGGGGCGTAAGTTATAGTTAGCTCAATAACTATAACTGCTGAATTTCACTGGTTTTGTACGAGTAAAATCTGAGCATCACTATACCATGTCTGTAACCTTTGTTTTTTTCAATGAATTTCAAAGTTTAAAAAAAATTCTATTTCCTTACTATAACGTCCCTGTAACCGTTGGTTTTTCAAGTAAATTTCTGTTTTAAAAAAAAAAATGCTAAGTCCAATATTTGTGTAACGTTTGCCATTTTTTCTATATTACAATTTTTTTGTCATAATTTGTCTTGTTTTTTTGTTTAGATTCATAATCTAAATATAACATAGCTGTTAAAATTGAAATTATGATCCTTATTTTTTTTTTAAGAAAATGTAGACGTCACGTACCAGTTGCGTACCTATCGCGGTGGGTGCGCGAACCCTGCATTGTTTTTGGAAAAGTTACAATTTGTTGTTCAAGAAATGTATTTTTAAATATATAAATATTATTCAAATATGTTTTTGAAAAATAGTTTTGATGTGTTTTACTTGCCGTAACGTGTCCACACACCTTGGTGCCATTTTATGGAGTACTTGATGGGTGCACGACTTCACCACATTTCCAGACCATGCATTCTAATCGTCTGATGTGAGCGCAGCGCGAACGGGAAAAAATAGACCAAGCTGAGAGGGGAGATAATGCTGAACCCAGCACATCTTTGGGTTCAGTATTTTCATCGCAATCTCTTTTATCAGTGCCTGAGTTTCCTGGGCTTGGACAGCACTGTCTCAAATGTAAGACAGTTATATGTGTTGGAGAGCAATCGATTGCAGCAATAATTCAAAGTGCGAAAAATCACAAATGTTAGTTTTTTTAAGGAAGTTGCTCTTGCAAAATATTTTTGCTGGAGGAATGGAGCATGTTGGAATAATTGTGATAATAGTTTTTTAAGAAAACACAAAAAAATAAAACAGTAAAACAATCCAAAAATAATCTTCAAAATATAAAAACAAAAAAAAAGGTTCTTTTTAGAACCGCTTATTTTGGTTAAAGAAAGACAAATTAAGTGTTATATGTATGTTTGTAATTGTCTGTGTAAGTGTCAATATGTGTGAATGAGACTGTGTAGGTGGTGGAAACTTGGATATGGTTGTGTTGTCAGTAAGTATATTTGTACTTTTATTGGTAAGTGTGTGCATGTCTAGTTGGGTTTACGTGTGTGTTAGTGGGTCTGTCACGTACTCTAAGTGTAAGTGAGTGGGTCTGTGAACAACTGTAGCAGTGAGTGATATAGTAGATGAGTGGACTACGGGTGTCTTAATGGGTGTGTAAGCTTGTCTGTGTGGTAGTATGAGTGACTGAGTGAGTGTCTGGGTGGGTGGGTAAGTAGGTGTATGGGTGAGTGAATGGCTGTTTCAGCACATTTTAGGTTAAGAGAGTGTGTGTATGAGTTGCTGTATTGAAGAAGAATGTCTCTGTGAATGAGTGTATGTATGACTAGTTGTATGAATGTGTGAATGGGTATGTATGTTGTTGTGTGGGTTTGTGAGTGATTGTATGGGTGCTTGAGTGGCTGTGTTGAGAGGCTGTTTAGGTGAGGGATTGATGGGTAAGTGGCTGTAGGGGTTAGTAAATAGGTGTCTGAGTAGCTATATGGGTGAGTGTGTGGTTGTATGAGTGATTTTGTAGGTGTGAGTAGCTATGGGTGAGGGAATAAGTGGATAAATAGGCATCTGTGTGGATGGCTGTGTGAGTGGGTGTTAGTGGCTGTTAGTGGCTGTATTGGTGAGTGAATGGGTGTGTATGTTACTATATGGAAGGGTGAATTGGTGTGTGAGTGATTGTATGGTGAGTGACTGGGTGTGTAAAGGTGCTGTATGGGAAAGTGACTAAATATTTCAGTGGGAGTTTGGTTAAATGAGTTGGTGTGTCAGTGGTTGTACTGGAGTGTACGTATGAATGGGTGTGTGAGCGGATGTGTGACTACTTGTATGGATGTGTCAACAGGTATGTAAACGGTTGTGTGAGTGTGTGGGGGAGTGTATAATTGATTGTATAGTTGAGTGAGTGGCTGTGTTGAGAAGCTATATGGATGATTGAGTGGGGGTGTGAGGAGCTCTATAGGTGAATAAGTGGGTCTGTGAGTAGCTGTATAGGTGACTTTATGACTATGTGAGCAGCTGTTTGTGTATTTGACTGGTTCTATGAATAGCTGTATGTGTGACTGATTGTGTAAGTGGTAGTGTGAGTTAGTGAGTGGGTGTGTGAGTTGGTATATGGATGAGTAACTGGATGTATGATCAGTAATATGGACCTGTCAATGGGTATGTGAGTGGTTGTGTGGGTGTGTCACTGGGTGTACGAGAGGTTGTAAAGGGGTGTGAGTGGGTGTGTGCATGGTTCTGTGGATGATGTAATAAGTGATGTCATCATTATTTTTTGAGATGATATGAGTGATGTCATCAGCAATATTACTGACTATGTCTTGATTGATGTAATATGTGAGAATGGATGTATAACTGATTATAACTGAGTATATGTGTCTGATTTCCTCCTGGGTGTATTAGTTAGTATTCAGTTATTTGACAGAGCATGTTACTATTTGCATCAGTGGTAGATCCATAAGAATTGTGTCTGTACTTTTGAGTCGATGTTTCAATTGTTGTGACACTGTGTCAGGATGTATTAGTAGGTGACCCCTTTTCTATGTGCTTATATGAGGTTTAAGTCAGGGTGGGAGAGTGGATATATAACTGGGTATATGGGTCTGTAAGTGTGCATTTCGGTCACTGACACGTCTAACTATATGTGTTAGCTTTTATGCACATAGGAGTACATCCTATGGTCTAGCTCTAGGCTGCCTTAGATTGACTTTTAAGTTGTAGAACAGGAGGTTAAGGCTTGTGAAGGAGTTTTAAATACCTAGTCGGCCTAGCAGTAGAACTGGATGCACAGCCTGAAGTGTACCACGCCTGAAACATGTTTAAAGGGCTACTTCTCTGAATGGGTAACTTGGTAGTGTCAGTTCTTTACTAGATATCTGGATGAGTGTTTAAGTCCCTATGTAGGGATCTGTTTCTATTTGTAAGAACGTTTCTTAGTATATCGCTGGCTCTGTTTGAGACTGTATGACTCTTTAAATATGTAAGTAAGGGCTGGCATGGATTTTGTCTTCGGTGTTTCAGTAATCAATGAGTTATTTAAGTAGGGGCGTGGCTAGCCAGCCAACATGGCGGACGCAAGTCCCTAACGCTCGGACTGACATCCCCCTTGAATCCGGCAAATTTATCCTGAAAAGTGAGCCCCACGTCAAACATCAGTGGGACCAGTAAGCCAAAGACTTGCTGAAGCCGAGGAGCCCCGAATCGTGCTGCTCGGCCGCCCAGGACTGCAGCTGCTGCGGGGAGGGAAACCGGGGCCTGTGGACTGTGGGGCCGCGCGCCAGAGATCATCGGCGGGAGGCGGCCGCCTGCACTTGGACAGCGGCCCCTGTGGCAGCGGAGAACAACGGAGGTGAAGAGGCGGCAGCCTCCCTGCGCGATCCCCGGTACCAAGAGCAACGATGCTGTGATCGGCAACCCAGCACATACCAGATCGCTTGACCTCCCGGGACTGCGGCTGATGCGGTGAGGAAAGCCGGGGCCTGCAGTTTGTGAGCCCGCGCGCGGGCGATTATCGGCGGTGGGCGGCTGCCCGTGCTTAGACGGCGACCCCTGTGGCGGCGGAGGACAGAAAAAACAAAGAGACGGCGGCTTCCCTGCAAGATCCCCCGGTATCGAGAGAGACGAGGCCGCGTTCGGCGAAGCAACCCATACCGGGCGCCGCTCTACGGCGCTGCAGGCGGGCACTGACCTTGTTGGTGGGCGTCCTGTGACTTGCCAGACCCCATGCGAATTAGACTCCTGGCGCGGCCTTGCCGATGTGGAGTGAGGGAGACCGTCGCGAGGCAAGCCGGGTCCCCACGAGGTGAGCCTGGGCCGCTGTGACAGTGCTGAGTGACCTGGCGGCCGCGAGGCCAACGTAGGTGCCGCCCTGCCATGGAACATCCCGGTGAGTGACGACGCATAGCGCAGGCCGCGTCGGAGAAGAGTGCGGGTGGCGGCCTGCTGCGGGGGGTGAGAACCGCGCACTAGAGGAGCTGAGGCGTGAGGAGTAGGAGCGGGCGGGCGGCCGGCGCTTGCTGCGGGGACCCTCGGCGGAGCTCTGACGGCGCTAGTACACTGAGGCAGTCTGTGGACAAATTGCTTAACCGGCCGAGGTGCGTGGCCTAGCAGGGACAGACTGGAGAACGTGAAGGCCCCCCAAAACCGAGACCTGGGAAGCATACAGGCATCGCGCTGACAGGGCGGACAACGAAAGCAAGGGGTTAAAAGCTAAGGGTGACCTGCCCGATATCGACGAAGGGCGGAGGTACGGGCTGAGGCCTACTCGAGGGAACACATAGCGGCCTAGGAGAAGCTGATCCCCATAGACCAGACGCTCTGTCAAAGCAACTATTGGGCACCAAGGAGGGAAGAGGAGGAAACGCCAGAAGTAAGTGGACGCTGCGAGACCTCCTTCTCCCACCCAAAGCGACGCCGCGGCCAACGGGAATATGGCCTATACAACTGGCTGCCACCGGGGACATACATGATCGCCATGATGCCCTGTAGCTAGGAAAAGGCGTAACTTAGCGCCCTGCTAAACTTACATTGAAGGAACCAGATGCCCTGTCACTGAGGGGCGCCGCTGACTACCACCCTGCTGTGGGCCCAGACGCCCTGCCCTACAGGAAGACTGCTAGTGCAGAGACCGCACATAAGATCCGCAGGCCGTAACATGCGTCCTCGTGAATAGACAGTCACACGTGGTGCGGCTGCCACTGACGGCCCCACCTGGCCACACACCTCCAGAGGCTCACACCTGTGAAGGACCCAGACGCCCGATCGGAGCCTCCGCAGGGGCGCCACCACTGGCGTAGCGGCCCCCCCAGCCGCTGGCCACGAATGACCACGGCGCAACAGCTTGTGATGGGCCGGATGCGCGCCAAGATGCAGCAGGGGCCCCTGCGCGCACGTAAGCTGGATCCCACGCACATAGGAGCTGAGGGGGAGATGGAGCCAACGACCACGGCCCTGGCAGCCAAGATGGACTCAGTGCTTGCAGCAGTGGAGAAAATTGGTGCCGTGTTAGAACATACCAGAACCTCCCTGGAAACCCGGATAGATAAAGTTACTTCGGACTTCACGCTGCTGCATGCAGATCACCGTAAACTGGCCGAAAAAGTCACCGCGCAAGGCCAAACACTCAAGGATCTCCAACCTGTCACTCAAAGCCACGCAGCTGCGCTACAAGACATGATAGATCGCATACACGCCCTGGAAGATAGAGCAGAGGATGCGGAAGGTCGCTCCCGCCGCAACAACATCCGCGTGGTGGGCCTGCCAGAGGGGGAGGAAGGTAGGAACCCAGAACAATACACAGAGCGTTGGCTGCGCGACCTTTTGCCCCAGGGAACATTGTCAATGCAGTTTGCAGTAGAAAGAGCCCACCGTGTACCGGCGCAGAAAACCCAGCCAGGAGCTAGGCCGCGCCCGTTCATTTTCAGGATACTCAACTACAGGGACAGAGATGCAGTGCTACGCGAAACACGTAAAATGGACAGCCTCAGAGTGGGTGGTAGTCAAGTAATGCTCTTCCCAGATTACACCACTCTAGTGCAGCGCCGCAGGAATAACTATGCGGCAGTGAAGCGCCAACTCAGAGCTCTGGAACTACCGTACTCACTGTTATTCCCTGCCCGGCTGAGAGTGGTTGTGAAAGAAGGGACCCGCTTCTTCGATTCTCCTGTGGAGGCATGGGACTGGTTGGAAGAAACGAGGCGGTGGACAGGCACAAGGCCCTCGGATCCAGATGGAGGCAACCCAGCAGGCAGGAGGAACAGGCGGCGAGGACGACGAGGAATGGTGCGAAATGCGAAGCCAGGGACGGCAGCCCCGAGCCCGGAGAAAATGAGAAGGGAGAGGCAAGATGCCCTGGAAGCTTTCACAACTCTTGGATCCCCACACTCAAAAGACCACTTAGACTCTTGCACAAAGGACGCATTGGTGGCCAGTGGCTCCTCATCACCATCAACTGAAATATCCGATGACCTCTGCCTACCAGTGGTAATGCCACAAACTGCTGATGGTATCATAGGATAACGCACTGGCATGCTGAACTCTGTCACAGGCAGCTCACGCAAGTAGACCATTGCCTGTTTATACATGTGTTCTTCCATTGTGTTGCAAATGGGGGCGGGTCTGTTGGGTTGATGGCCACACTCATCCCATTAGGTGACGATACGGAGGCCGCTATGCCCGCGCCCGGCCAAGCCACGTATATTACCACAGGGAGTGGGTGCACATGAGACGTCACTAAGCTCTGAGCTTGGCTGGACTCGCACACTTATCTGGGCGACTAGCTAGATGGCACACTGTATGCATAGGAATGGGGGGACAGCCGCAGCAGAACGTTACCTGTGCGCGTACCCCTTCAGGCAACACACTGAATTAGTTTGTACTTCTCAGTTGTTACAGAGGTTTGGACGGACATTCCGCAAAGTTCGCCCCAACTGTTATGTTGTTCTTAGTTCAATTATTGTTTTTGTTGCAGCAGACCGATACACTAGTATATGTCAATGGCCCCCGCACACCACGGCGCGCCCCACCCTTGACGCCTCCAGTGACTAAACACACCAGAAATTACACGGGCTAATGTAGTTACGTGGAACGTACGCGGCATGCACACACCCACGCGACGCTGCTCCATATTCGCTTACCTCCGGAGACACTCGGTTGGAATTGCCTTATTGCAGGAAACACATATGACACAGCCGGAACTAGACAGACTGCGCAAGCGCTGGAGGGGACAGGTGTATGGCACGGTATACTCAGCACATGCGAGGGGCACACTAATCTGGGTGAGAGCGGGCACCCCGTTCGTCTGTGCGGATGTTGTGGTAGACCCCGAAGGCAGATACACCTTAGTGCGTGGGACACTTAACGGTCAGGCAATACTACTGGGCTTGATATATGCCCCGAATGTAGACCAGCCATCGTTCCTAGCACAGTTGTCATCAACGCTGACCCCTTACGCTGGGCTCCCCTGGCTGTTGGGCGGGGACTTTAACTCGGTGCTCGATGTACACATAGGTCCTTCCCCCCCTCCGGAAGACATCGGCTGTGTCATACGTGCAGGCGCTCACGGACAGGCTATCACACTGGACATTGCTAGATATATGTTGCGTCCTCCACCCCAACAAACGTATTTATTCCTACTACTCCGCACTATATGACCTACATGTACGCCTAGATAGAGTGGTGGGCTCCCAATCCTTACTCCCACTAGTCGAGACATCGGAATACCTGGGGCGGACACACTCCGATCATAACCCTATGCGAATCCAGCTCAGTTGGGAAGCTGATCGCCCTCCCATTCCCACATGGCGCCTCCAGCCAACCGCATTAGAAGACTCCGAATTCCGCGCATCACTAGGAACGGCTGTCCTCACATATTTTGAACTCAACGAAGGAACAGCAAGCAATGCCCTGGTGGAATGGGATGCCCACAATTTAGCGGTCAGAGGTCACTGTCTAGGGGCCACATGGAACATACGCAAGCAGCTAGCATTATCGCTCACCCGCCTAGAATCACAGTTACTCCAATATGAACGCGAGGGAGGGGGCAGACACTCGGGCCGCCTGGAAACCCTCCGGGCACAACACGCGGAACTCATGGAGCGCTTACGATGCCACAACTACATGGCTCACACAGCTCGCACACATGCCACAGCAGATAGGGCGGGCCGCCTGCTTGCCTGGCTGCTGAAGCAGGAGAGTAATCACACCCCAATCGGAGCCATACGTACACCGGAGGGGAACCTGGTGTATACACAGCGTGAGATCCACCAGGTGATGACAGACCAGTACACACAGCTATACCAGTCCAGGGGATGCTGCCCAGGTCCAGAGCTAGAGAGATTTCTAGAGCCTGTCCAGCTGCCCACAGCCTCAGAGGCACATCAGGAGACACTCAATGGTTCCCTTACCTTAGAGGAACTCGGGGAGGCGATCCAGTCTATGGCGTCTGGGAAAACTCCGGGGCCAGACGGCCTACCCGCCGTATATTACAAGGCTTACCGGGAATCTCTGGTGCAGAGTTTACACACCCTTTACATCACAGCTCTGGAAGAGGACACACTGCTCCTTTCGATGCGTGAGGCATACCTGGTGTCCTTGCTGAAGCCAGGCAGGGACCCCACAGCCCTGGGATCTTATAGACCCCTGGCGCTGCTTAATGCGGACTATAAGATATTCGCTAAAGTGCTGGCAGAACGGTTGGCGCTGGTAGTCCCCGAATTGGTTCTCAGCGACCAAAATGGATTTGTACCCAAACGTAGCACATCACTGAACTTGCGTAGGTTTTTTAGAGTGGCGTCGGACAGTGTGCGGACGTGGCCCAGATTGGGATGCCTTGTGTTAGACCTGGAGAAGGCCTTTGATTGCTTAGAATGGAGCTATCTAGCGGCAGTGCTATCGAGATATGAGCTGGGCACGGGATTCCTCCAGATGGTTGGCCTCTTATACAAAAACCCCACAGTTCGGGTGCGATTGGGGCCATACATTTCTGACACCGTACCGATATGCAGAGGAACCAGGCAGGGGTGCCCGCTGTCACCCCTTCTATTTGCTTTGGCGATAGAGCCCCTAGCGGCAGCGTTACGTGCGACACTGGGAGATGGAATACCCCTGGGCGACGCGGTGCACCAAGTGTCGCTGTACGCAGACGACCTCCTAATCTACGTGAGGGACATAGAGCATATACCAACCCAGCTGGCATGTACACTGCGCGACTTCGCCGCCATCTCGGGACTCAATGTAAACGCTGGCAAATCCTGTATTTATACATTCGGGGAGGGAAGCCGAGACCCGGGTTATACCCTAAACGGTACAAGGGTGCAATGGAGGGAGGACACCTTCCGCTACCTGGGAATCCAGATATACCGTCAGCCGACAGATCTATTCGACGGCAATCTGGGAAAGGCTCTGGCAGCAATCAAGTCACAGGTACACTTTTGGAACACGCTCCCACTAACGGTCACTGGCAGAGTGGCATTATCCAAGATGGTGATCCTCCCCCGCCTCCTGTACTACTTTGCTAATCTACCTCTATATGTTTCAGCGTCCTTCTTTGCTACACTCACTAGATTACTCAGGGATTTCCTTTGGGGGAACGCCAGGCATAGAATGGCACTGACAAAATTGTACCTGCCAACTGACCAGGGGGGTCTTGCCGCGCCTTGTTTTGAGCACTACTACTTAGCCGCACGGCTGCAGTGGATAGCCCGTTGGCTTGCGGATAGGGGCCGAGAGGATACTGCAACCACACTACCTCCCCGCTCACTGGAACAAATAACCAGGCTCTTCCACCCAGCCACTAAAGCCGCAACGCCGCTCCTCCTGGCGGTGGCGTACAAGTGCTACCGCCGTAGCCTTTACCTCACCAGAGCGCTAATCCCCTACGCACCGGCAATACCACTGGAGGGCTCCCCTAGTGGGCCTGGGGTACTCACGTCTATTGCACTCAAGGAATGGCATGACGCCGACATGCAGACCCTGGGAGATCTGTACCGGGATGGCACACTCATACCATATGAGTCCCTAGTAGAAGACGTGGGACTACCACCGGGGCGATTCCTAATGCATCGATCGCTGGTTGCGACACTAACTGCTAGATGGGGGGATATGACCACGGAACCGAGCCAACACCTCACTATACAGTACCTCCATGTCATGGGGCGGGGCAGGCATTTGGTTCGCTGGTTTGCGGCGTCACTTCGAACACACGCAGCGATCAGTCTGGATCCACTCCGCCGCAAATGGGAAACAGATCTAGGGCGACAATTGGAGGACAGGGAATGGGAAAAGATAATAAAGAGCCCAGTTCGTATACCCAGAAACATGCGATTCAGACAAATACAACTGTTCATAGTCCACAGAGCATATCTTACACCCGAGACGATCAATAGGTACTTCCACCGCACGGACGCAGTGTGTCCTCGCTGTGCAGAACCGGGAGCTGGATTGATACATATGCTGTGGGACTGTCACCGACTACATACCTATTGGCACTCAGTCAGCGAGCAATTGCGCATATGCACAGGGCGCGACATACCCTTTGAATGGACTGCTTACCTATTACACCATTTCCGTAGAACACCGGCCACAAAAGTCACATCTAGGTTCCTTGACCTGGGATTGGTGGTCGCCAAGCGCCTTCTTACTAAGCGGTGGAAAGCACACGATCCGCCGCATATATGTGCATGGAGGTACTCGCTTCTAGCATGGGCCAAAGCAGAGGGAATCGCCATCCAGCGGAAAGAAACGTTGGGGCTGAGAAAGGAGCCCATAGCGACTCAGTGAGAGGGATTGCTCCGGACCCTACAGCAGGAGGGGGGGGACACCCCTGAGGGACAGCCCGAGGGTGGGAGGCGCGAGCCCGTAGTGAGTACCGGACACCCCGCCAATAGTCAGTCATAATATCAGGCGCACGCACATATACCACTTAACACTCAGGGTGGACATAGCCGCAGCCTATGAGTGGGGGCTACTGTCAAGTTGATGCCACGAGGTGGGGCGATGGTGGTGAGGGAGGGGGCATTGTGCGGGATAATCACACAGATATCGGTTAATGCTGCTATGGTTAGTTTTGGTTTTGATTGTTTTGACTATAACATTTGTTCAATTGCACGCGCTGAATGATCGGAAAGGACTCTGTAAAACGCACCAATGAGACGATGCAATTACTGTATTGTAACTTCTACCCTCCGTGAAATGGGTTGTTTGTTGGGGTTAACTTCGTTTTTGAACCAACGACGACAAAGATATGTATGTCATGTTTAACACCCACTTAAAGTAGTGTATCTCTAATGTTGATAGACGGAGCAATGTATAGATGTATTTGATGTAAGTTTGCAACTATGTGGAACCTTATGTAAAGCGCTCTGATACCTTCGGGTCTAGCCAGCGCTATATAAAACTCTTTAAATAATGGCTCTTAATGTGGCACGTTGCCTTTCATGGATATGTAACACAAAAGTCAATAAAAACAGATTTAAACAAAAAAAAATGAATGAGTTATTTAAGTGAGTGTCTCACTGCCTCCATTAGTGGTAGATACATAAGAGTTGTGTCTGTTCATGTGAGTGAAGGTTTAGATGCTTGTAACACTGTCTGAGAGGATGTACTAGTAGCTCTCCCCTTTCGTATGTGTTTACATGAGATTCAACTAAATGTGGAACTCTGAAAGTATAAATCAGCATATGTGCCTGAAAGTGTGCAAGTAGCTTAGTCAAACCTCTAACTACAAGTGTTAGCTTTTATGCACATAGGTGTGTACTCTGTGGCATAGCTACAGTGTACCTTAGGAGTTTTAAATATCAAGTTAGTCTATCAGTAGAAGTTGATGCACAGTCTCAACTGTACCAGGCCTGAGACACATTTAAAGGGCTACGTCTCTGGATGGTTCACTTGGTAGTGTCAGGTCTTTACTAGATATTTGAATGTGTACGTCAGTCACTATCTGGAGGTCTGTTTCTATATGTAAGTAAGTTTCTTAGCGCATCACTCCCTCTGTTTGTGTTACCTTTTAAGCGCATAGGAGCATGCTGTATTGCCTAGCTACAGCCTCTCTTAGGGGTGAGTTATAGGTAGTAGAAGAGAAGGTTAAAGCTTGGAAAGAGGTTTTAAATGCCAAGTTGGACTAGCAGTAGAACTGCATTAACAAGCTCAAATGTAGCAGGCCTTCAACATGATTAATCAGCTACTTCACTGGATGGGTGACTTGGTAGTGTTAGTTCTTTAGTAGATATGTGAATGAGTGTCTTAGTCCCTTTGTGGAGGTGTGTTTGTGTATGTAAATACGTTTCTTGGTACATCACTGGCTGTCTTTGTGACTGTATAGGCATGTAAATGTGTATTTAAGGAGTGGCATGGATTGCCTCCTGGGTGTCTTAGTTACTATTGGGTTATTCAATTGAGTACCACTGCCTCCATCAGTGCTAAGACTTCTGTCTTTGCATGTGGGTGGGTGTTTAGATGTTTCTGACACTGTCTCAGGGGGTGTATTAGTGACTCTTTCCTTTTGTATGTAGTTATATGAGCATGAAATCAAGATGGAAGGGTACATATATAACTGAGCATAAGGGCCTGTAAGTATGCATGTAGCTGACTGAAACTTCTAACTACATGTGTTAGTTTTTCTGCACATAGGAGTGTACCCTATGATCTAGCTACAGGCTACCTTAGAGGTGAGTTTAATGTGATAGAGCAGCAGGTTAAAGCTTCTGAATGGGTTTTAAAAGTCACGTCTGCCTAGCCATAGGACTGGATGCACAGCCTCAAATGTACCAGGGCTGAGACATGTTTAAAGGTTTACTTGTCTGGATGAGTGACATAGTAGTATTGGTTCTTTACTGAATGAGTGTGTAAGTCCCTATGTGGGGGGGTGTTTTCATATGTAAGGAAGTTTGTTGGTACATTACTGGCTCTCTTTGTGACTGTATCAGTCTGTAAATGTATATGTAAGGGGGGGTATTGATTGCCTCCTGGGTGTGCTAGTTACTATTGGCTTATTTAAGTTAGTGTGCAAGTGCCTCCATTAATGCTAGATATATGAGTTGTGTGTGTGTGTATGTGAGTGAATGTTTAGATACTTGTGCCACTGTCTGAGGGGGTGTACTAGTGGCTCTCCCCTTTTGTATGTGATTACATGAGATTCAAATCAAGGTGGAACATTGGATGTATAACTCAGCATATGGGCATGAAAGTCTGCATATAGCTCATTGACAAAAGGTCTACTTCTCTGGATGAGTGACTTGGTAGTGTCAGTTGTTTAATAGATATCTGAATTGGTATCTTAGTCCCTATGTGGGAGTGTTTTTTTATATGTACATTGCTTCTTTGGTACATTACTGGCTGTTTAGTCACTTCAAGAATCTGTAAGTTTATATCTGTAAGGGGTGTATGGATTGCCTCCTGGGTCTGTTAGTTACTATTGCGTTATTTTAGTTAGTGTACAACTGCCTCCATCACTACTAGGTACATAGGAGTTGCGTATCTCCATGTGAGTGAATGTTTAGATGTTCCAACAGTGTCTCTGGGGGTGTATTAGTGGTCTCTGCTATTGCACATTCTTATATAAGAGGCAAATGAGGGTGAAAAAATGGATGTATAATTGAGCATATCGGACTGTAAGTGTGCATGTAGGTCACTTAAAGTTGTAATTAGTTTTTATGCATTTAGGAGTATAACTTATAGCCTATGTGCAACCTACCTTAGAGATGATTTATATGTGGGAGAAGAGCAGCTTTAAGCTTGTAAAGTATCAACATTTCTACTTCATAAATCTACGGCAGAAAATGTGTTTTCAGGTATTTTAGAATGTTGAACTGTAACTGCTATTTAAAATAAAAGTAGATAAAAATACGTATGTATGCCATCTTCAAAACTAAGCGATACCAAAGGGGATGATGGACGGAGCGTTAGAGCAAATCAAACACTCACCCCCAGTCAACTGATCTGGGTTTAATCCATCATCATTCTTTAGCTCACTCCACCACCCCAGTTCAGACATGGCCATATGCAAATCAGTCTGACCCTGTGCCTCATGGGAACAGTCCAGCCCGAACTGCCAAGCCATGTCTTCCCTGGACCGGAAACAAGCATCCTGGGACCGGTTTCGGGTTCAAAACCCTCATCAGCCAGGCTATCTTGAATCCAGTGGCAAAGTGAGCAAGGGACCCACGTCTGGGCATACCCTGCCAACTTAGGGCGAACAAAGCGATACCAAAGGGGATGATGGACGGAGCGTTAGAGCAAATCAAACACTCACCCCCAGTCAACTGATCTGGGTTTAATCCATCATCATTCTTTAGCTCACTCCACCACCTCAGTTCAGACATGGCCATATGCAAATCAGTCTGACCCTGTGCCTCATGGGAACAGTCCAGCCCGAACTGCCAAGCCATGTCTTCCCTGGACCGGAAACAAGCATCCTGGGACCGGTTTCGGGTTCAAAACCCTCATCAGCCAGGCTATCTTGAATCCAGTGGCAAAGTGAGCAAGGGACCCACGTCTGGGCATACCCTGCCAACTTAGGGTGAACAAAGCGATACCAAAGGGGATGATGGACGGAGCGTTAGAGCAAATCAAACACTCACCCCCAGTCAACTGATCTGGGTTTAATCCATCATCATTCTTTAGCTCACTCCACCACCCCAGTTCAGACATGGCCATATGCAAATCAGTCTGACCCTGTGCCTCATGGGAACAGTCCAGCCCGAACTGCCAAGCCATGTCTTCCCTGGACCGGAAACAAGCATCCTGGGACCGGTTTCGGGTTCAAAACCCTCATCAGCCAGGCTATCTTGAATCCAGTGGCAAAGTGAGCAAGGGACCCACGTCTGGGCATACCCTGCCAACTTAGGGCGAACAAAGCGAAACCAGAGAGGATGATGGACGGAGCGTTAGAGCAAATCAAACACTCACCCCCACTCAACTGATCTGGGTTTAATCCATCATCATTCTTTAGCTCACTCCACCACCCCAGTTCATACATGGCTATATGCAAATCAGTCTGACCCTGTGCCTCATGGGAACAGTCCAGCCCGAACTGCCAAGCCATGTCTTCCCTGGACCGGAAACAAGCATCCCGGGACCGGTTTCGGGTTCAAAACCCTCATCAGCCAGGCTATCTTGAATCCAGTGGCAAAGTGAGCAAGGGACCCACGTCTGGGCATACCCTGCCAACTTAGGGCGAACAAAGCGATACCAAAGGGGATGATGGACGGAGCGTTAGAGCAAATCAAACACTCACCCCCAGTCAACTGATCTGGGTTTAATCCATCATCATTCTTTAGCTCACTCAACCACCCCAGTTCAGACATGGCCATATGCAAATCAGTCTGACCCTGTGCCTCATGGGAACAGTCCAGCCCGAACTGCCAAGCCATGTCTTCCCTGGACTGGAAACAAGCATCCTGGGACCCGTTTCGGGTTCAAAACCCTCATCAGCCAGGCTATCTTGAATCCAGTGGCAAAGTGAGCAAGGGACCCACGTCTGGGCATACCCTGCCAACTTAGGGCGAACAAAGCGATACCAAAGGGGATGATGGACGGAGCGTTGGAGCAAATCAAACACTCACCCCCAGTCGCCCTAAGTTGGCAGGGTATGCTCAGACGTGGGCTAGCCTGGCTGATGACGGCTGAATAGCCAGAAACCGGTCCCAGGATGCTTGTTTCCGGTCCAGGGAAGACATGGCTTGGCAGTTCGGGCTGGACTGTTCCCATGAGGCACAGGGTCAGACTGATTTGCATGTGGCCATGTCTGAACTGGGGTGGTGGAGTGAGCTAAAGAATGATGATGGATTAAACCCAGATCAGTTGACTGGGGGTGAGTGTTTGATTTGCTCAAGCGCTCCGTCCATCATCCCCTTTGGTATCGCTTGTTCGCCCTAAGTTGGCAGGGTATGCCCAGACGTGGGTCCCTTGCTCACTTTGCCACTGGATTCAAGCTAGCCTGGCTGATGACGGCTGAATAGCCAGAAACCGGTCCCAGGATGCTTGTTTCCGGTCCAGGGAAGACATGGCTTGGCAGTTCGGGCTGGACTGTTCCCATGAGGCACAGGGTCAGACTGATTTGCATATGGCCATGTCTGAACTGGGGTGGTGGAGTGAGCTAAAGAATGATGATGGATTAAACCCAGATCAGTTGACTGGGGGTGAGTGTTTGATTTGCTCAAGCGCTCCGTCCATCATCCCCTTTGGTATCACTTTGTTCGCCCTAAGTTGGCAGGGTATGCCCAGACGTGGGTCCCTTGCTCACTTTGCCACTGGATTCAAGCTAGCCTGGCTGATGACGGCTGAATAGCCAGAAACCGGTCCCAGGATGCTTGTTTCCGGTCCAGGAAGACATGGCTTGGCAGTTCGGGCTGGACTGTTCCCATGAGGCACAGGGTCAGACTGATTTGCATATGGCCATGTCTGAACTGGGGTGGTGGAGTGAGCTAAAGAATGATGATGGATTAAACCCAGATCAGTTGACTGGGGGTGAGTGTTTGATTTGCTCAAGCGCTCCGTCCATCATCCCCTTTGGTATCGCTATCTTCAAAACTAAGCATTATAAGAATACATTTTTCTTAAACTATAACACTGTATCATAATGTGATACAAATATACCTTTCCCTTTTTACTGTTCTCAGCTTTCATACTACTTCACCATACACAGTGGTCTGTATGTAGAATCATTTTCAAACAGTGGGAAAAAACAATTGTATGCATTGTACAAGAAAAAAAACAAGTACACAGTACATCATTGTAACTATGTGTTACTATGCTTTACACTCACTACAATTTGCTAATTAGTTTTTTCACCTATATTTACTCTACTAGTTAAAATAAATGGATCTGAAAACATTTTCTATTATTATACCTGGTACAGTACTACAAACAAATATATAACATACTTGATTTCTGAAGATGGTTTTCAGAATATTATCCCTACTAGGCCAAATGATATACAAACTCCAAAGAATAGAGGACAGTTTTTTCAAAAGACTGTTCGCCCTCCCAAGTAATTACTTAAATTATATTTGCCACGCTGAGCTAGAGGCCCCGTACATTTCAGATGTAGTGAGATTTTCTCCGATCATGCTGTGGCACTCGATCTGGAAAAGAGACAGGGTCAGTGTTACCCAAAATATCATTCAGGACTGCTTGGCCCTAGACAATGTACATTAGGTCGCCTGGTTGCATTATGTAAAAACCCAGCTCTGGGGTTGGGAGGTCTATTTGCTAACCCTTCCAGTTGTAGAACCATGTCTATATCAATCAATCAATCAGGTGTTTGTTAAGAGCGACTACTCACCCGTAAGGGTCTCAAGGCGCTGGGGGGGTGCAGGTTCCAGTCCATTAAGGACGGGGTCTGTCGAAGAGCCAGGTTTTGAGGTTTCTCGTGAAGATGGGGAGTGATGTTGTCTGTCTGAGGTGGAGCGGAAGGGCGTTCCAGGCTCTGGCTGCGAGGAAGGAGAAGGAGCGGCCTCCCAATCTGGTCTTTCTGGTGCGGGGGACCACGGCATAGGAGAGCTGGGCTGATCGTAGGGTCCTTTGGCGTGCGTGGAATTTGAGTCGGCTGTTCAGGTATGCTGGTCCGGTGTTGTGGAGGGCCTTGTGTGCGTGGGTGAGAATCTTGAAGGTGATTCTTGCCTCGATGGGGAGCCAGTGGAGTGTGCGCAGGTGCTGGGAGATGTGGAGGTGTCTTGGCAGGTTTCTGGATGTTTTGTAGCTTGCGGGTGAGGTTTTTGTTTATTCCGGCGTAGAGTGCGTTGCCGTAGTCGAGTCTGCTGGTGACGAGGGTGTGAGTGAAGGTCTTTCTGTGCTCGAGGGGGATCCATTTGATGGTCTTACGTAGGAGGTGGGGGGTGTGGAAGCAGGAGGATGCGACGGAGTTGATCTGGCGGTCCATTTTGAGCTCAGCGTCCAGGATGATTCCGAGGTTGCGTGCATGGTCCGTGGGGGTGGGTGGGCTTCCGAGGGCGTGGGGCCACCAGGTGTCGTTCCAGGCGTCGGGGTTTGGGCCCATGATGAGTACTTCTGTTTTGTCGGTGTTGAGTTGTAGGCAGCTGCTTTTCATCCATTTGGCAACGGCTTCCATGCCTTCTTGAAAGTTGTGTCTGGCGATGTTGGGTTCGTTGGATAAGGAGAGGATGAGTTGGGTGTCGTCTGCGTATGACATAATGTTGAGTCCGTAGGGTCTGACGATGGGGGCGAGCGGAGCCATGTAGACGTTGAAGAGCGTGGGGCTGAGGGAGGACCCCTGGGGGACTCCGCAGGTGGTTGGTGTAGGGTCCGAGAGGAAACGGAGGAGTCTGACCCACTGCGTTCTGCTGGAGAGGAAGGAGTGGATCCAGTCGAGGGCCTTGTCCCGGATCCCTGCATCGTGGAGTCTGCGTATTAGGGTGCGGTGAGAGACTGTGTCGAACGCCGCTGAGAGGTCGAGGAGGATGAGGGCTACTGTTTCTCCTCTGTCCAGTAGGGAGCGGATGTCGTCTGTTGCGGCGAGGAGGGCGGTTTCAGTGCTGTGGTTTTTTCTGAAGCCGGATTGGGAGGAGTCGAGGATGTTGTGCTCTTCGATGAAGGTGGCGAGTTGGCTGTTGATGGCTTTCTCAATGACTTTCGCTGGGAACGGGAGCAGGGAGATGGGTCTGTAGTTCTTGAGGTCGGTGGGGTCCGCCGAGGGCTTCTTCAGGAGGGGGTTGATCTCTGCGTGTTTCCAGTCGTCGGGGAACGAGGCGTTCGTCAGGGAGCGGTTGATGGTGTGGCGGAGCATGGGTGCGATGGTGTCGGCGGCTCTGTTGAAGATGTGGTGGGGGCAGGGGTTCGTGGGGGCCCCGGAGTGGATTGACTTCATAGTCTTCAGTGTGTCTTCGGTGGTGAGGGCTGTCTAGTTGTCAATCATTGGCTTCAGGGTGTCGGGGGTGGCTGGTGAGGGTTCAGTGTGTTGGTTGTCTTCGTTGAAGTTGTCGTAACTTTTCTTGATTTTGAGGTGGAAGAAGGTGCTGAGTTTGTTGCAGAGGTCTTGTGAGGGTGGGATGTCTGTAGATTCGCTGGTAGGTTGGGCGAACTCCTTGATGATGCTGAAGAGTTCTTTGCTGTTGTGCGCGTGTGTGGAGATTCTGTCTTCAATCGCTTTTTTTCTCGTTTTTCTGATGAGTTGGTGGTGGGTGTTGGTGGCGGCTCTGAAGTCGTTGTGGGCCTCTGTGGATTTGGAGTTCCTACAGGCCTTTTCGAGGCGGCGGCACGTGCATTTGGGCTCTCGAAGTTCAGTGGTAAACCATCTGGCTTTCTTGGCGTGAGTGTTGTTGTTTTTCTTGAGGGGGGCTATGGTGTTGGCGCTGTCGGAGATCCATCTGTGCAGAGTTCGTGCTGCGGTGTTGGGGTCGTCGTCTTCCGCGATGGTTGGGGTGGAGTTGCTGAGTGAGGAGGTGAGCTGGTCGTCGGTGATTTTGGTCCAGTTTCTTCGTGGAAGCAGGTGCTGGTGTCTGTGGATGGTGGGTGTTCTGAAGGTGAAGTGGACGCATCGGTGGTCTGTCCACGGGAGTTCGGTGGTGTGGCTGAAAGTGATGGAGTTTCCTGTTGTGAAGAGGCGGTCGAGGGTGTGTCCTGCTGAGTGCGTGGGTTCGGTCACGATCTGGCGGAGTCCAATGTTGTGGAGGTTGTCCAGGAGGGATGTGGTGTTGGGGTCCAGTTGGTTGTTGAGGTGGAAGTTGAGGTCTCCCAGCAGGGTGTAGTTGGTGGATGCGATGGCATGCGGGGAGATGATGTCCGTAATGGAGTTGGCGAAGGGTCCGCGGGGTCCAGGGGGTCGGTAGATGAGGGTTCCCTGGAGGGTGGTGGTAGGGCTGGCCAGTATCTTGAAGTGAAGGTGTTCCATCAGGTCTGTGGGCTCGTCGGGGAGCGAGGTCAGTCGGAGGGTGGATTTGTGGACGATGGCGATTCCTCGTCCCGGGCGGGTGGGGCGGTCCTTCCTGGAGATCTTGTATCCTTGGGGAATGGCGATGGCGATGTCCGGTCCCGAGGTGGTGTTGGTCCAGGTTTCGGTGAAGAATGCTACGTTCGGGGTGGTGCTGTCGAGGAGGTCCCAGATTTCGGTGGTGTGTTTGTGGAGTGATCTGACATTGAGGAGGATGCATTGCAGGGTCTTCGGTTCGGGTGTGTTCTTGCGGGGGGGTTGTGCTGGGTCAGTGTTCCTGGTGGTGCTGCAGGTGTGCCGGCAGCGGTGACAGCTGAAGGGTCCGTGGGTGTCGGCTGGTGATACTAGCTTGCAGTTGTTGTTGCGGCCTGGGTTGAGTGTGTGGAGTGCCGCTGGGTCGTAGCGTTGGCGGTGCGGAGGTCCAGGGTTCCTGGCGCTGGTCGCTGTCGGGTCGCGGACGGGCGCAGACGGGCTTGCCTTTGGCATGCCAGCGGTGCGCCCGCTGCGCGCGGCCGCCATTAAGTAGGGGTCGGGGAGGGCTGGACAGCTGGGAGGCGGGGAGGGGAGCTGGATTGGGCTGGTCGTGCTGGGGGGAGGGGCCGCGGGGGCAGCAGCAGCGGGGAAAACGGGCAGGAAAGGGAAAGGAGGAATAAAGGAGGAATAAAAGGAAATCAAAGTGGAATAAAGCAGAAAAGCGCAGACAAGCAGAGGAGTGCAGAAAAGAGATTAAAGTGAGGATAAAAACGAGTGAAAACGGAGAGGAAAGCGGAGCGAAAGAAAGGAGACAGAGGTCCACTGGACCACCAGGGGTGAGGCGCAGGTAAACCTGCGGGTGGAGGAGGGCCTCAAACACCAACACTCGAGCGTGCAGGGGCTCGGGGGAGGCCTCACTTAATGGTGGAACTGCGAGGGTGGGAGAGCAATTTCACTGACAATGAGTCAAACAAATATTCTTGGAGAAGTTGGTAAGCAACAGAGTAGAAGCTAGTTGCACTACAAATTCAGTAAAGTTATACCTCACTTGCCCCCTCCTCACTCAGGTGGATGAATCCTTTTTGATATTTGTGACAAATCTCCGACACTGTTTTATCCTAACTAGATTTCACATGAATTATACCCCGTTAATGATGGTATTTATTTATTTGCATAAGTTAATTAAAACCATTGCATTACAGTAAAGAAAAGAAAAAAACACATTCTAAAAGGAAAGCCATAGTACTGCACATGGCCCTTACGTGAAGATTAAAAATTCTAGTAAAGTGCAAGTATTATATTCCTTCATTTGGCTCGGAACTTGTTTTCTTATTTACATATGTCCTTTGCTCTGCAACCGGCCCCAGTCACCCATCTGGTTCTCGGTGTTTCTGATCTTCCTTCCTTCCCGTTCTCCTGGAGTACCACGTATTCTATCATTAGTCCTAGTTCCCTGGTAAAGTGGTTGTGCTTTGCGGCTTTGTGCAACTTTGAAACAGCCTTTTGTTGAATGAAATAGTTGGAAATCTCCAATCTCAGTTGCTTCCTCCAGGGCAAGGACTGAAATGTTAATGATGGGTTTTCCCAAGAATATGTTTACATTAAATGATCTTCCAGTATGTCCCTGTGATTAAAAGGTCTATACAGTCCGATCTCCACATATTCTTCTGTGGGTTTTATACCTCACACAGGATAAGGTTCATTCTCCCCCTTCTGCGAAAATTCAATTTTAAACAATGCTGTCCTGCGCTTTGTTTCATAAAACAAGTATCTACTCCCTTAATCTGTTACAGCACTGCCTTGTTTTTCTGGTCCTCCTGGTCTAGTAGGAGGGCTTTGACAGAATGGGATGGGGGAGGTCAAAAGAGAGATGACTTACTTTAAGTCCGGGGGCATAATGTATTGTATACTTCTGTGGGGGTCGCCTTTGACCTTTTTTTTTAGCATTGTTTTTATATACAATTTCTTAGCACATTTTATGAGGCTTGTTACATGATATGTACATTTATTTAGATATAATATCCGATTACCAGATAGGCCCGACAGATTGGATAAGTGAAGCAAATTGGGAATGATCGATACCAAGATTGAGGATACAATGCACTTTATATCATTGTGATGACTAAAAATCAGGGCACAATGCACTTTATATTGTTGGGGTGTCCCTGATTGAACGTACAATGCACTTTATACTCTTGTGGTGATTGCTTTTCTTTTTACTTTTGGATTTTATTGATCATTTTTAATGTTGCCACATGTGGTATTTTTATGTTAAGCACATATATTTCTATCACAGATGTACTTTTATATTTATGAACTTTATATGTTCTGGAAACATTGCACAATAAAGATTGATGATTGATTCATATACAAAAGAGTAATTATTCATGCTGATGTAATCCAATCCAGAGTAGTTTTTAGCACATCAACCAATAGGCCCAATGATGTCCTTAGAACTTTGGTAGAAGAAATAAGAGGTAAGAATGTTGTAGTTTGGAAGGCAGTTTAGCTTTGAATTGTAGGTTGCTATCATTGCAATCTCTCCATCCACTATTACTCTTTAAAAAGGCAGTGTAGTGTCCAGATGTTATATTAGGTCCTTGATGAAAAATAATAGCCACTGTTGTGTAAGTTCTTCCTGAAATAGATATTTGTCCTGCTTTGAAGTTTGTAATTTTGGTTTCTAATTTTGTTCCATCTGGTCTAAATCATTGTACCATTAATATAATGTATTTTCCACTTCTTTGTATTTGTAACGTAGACATTAGGTCAGATCTACAATTTGGGCAGGTCATATTTGGATTTACTATTTTAATTAATTTGTCAAGAAAACTGTTTTGCAATCTGGTAGTGTTAAGTATAGAAATCACTCAGTATTTATAGCAGTAGTAGATGTAAAGGAGCAGTCTTGACAATGAGGGTGCCATTTGTAACTTAGTCCAAACAAGTTATCAATTTTTACTTGTTCTTCTTTTAAAATTCCAAGCATTACCATTATAAATTCTTATGTATCTTGTATGTTGAGACCTATGGCCTGATTACAATGTCGGTCGGAAAGCTTTCCGACAAACTCCTTGTCGGAAACGGTTCTGACCAACTGGCAGTCGGAGGTTCCGACCGACTGATTATGATGCTACCGAACACCATTTCGAAAGTCTCCTATTGACTTCAATGGGGGCCTGTGTCCGACCGACAACACAGGCTCCCTTTGAAAAAAGGGGTGGTTTCGGAAAACCTTGCACCCTGTAGCGGGCACCCCATGGTGCCTGTCACACTGTGCATGGTTCTACAGAGGGGTCCCATGGATAGCCCAACGGCCCCCAAACGGAGACCTCTGGATGAAGGGGGGGCCTGCTAGGGGCCCCCAAAGTTGGTTTCCCGCAGCCTTTTCATGTCGGTCAGACCGAGTCGGAAAGGCTGTCGGAATCCGACATCTTAATCGGTCGGTCGAAAACGCTGTCCATTGAGCTGTACGAATCGGCTCTGATCGACTCAGAGTTTTCCAATGCCGGTCGGAACCGAGTCGGAATGACCGAACGGTTACCTTTCCATCATAATCGGTCAGTCGGAAACATAGGTTCCGACACAGTTTAGGAAAATCCGAATGCCGTTCGGAGCCTTTCCGACTGACATCGTAATCAGACCCTAAATGTTACTGATCTGCTACATGTATCCAAAAGATCTCGAATGCCTGAAGTAGAATGTATTATAGTTCTGTCACTGAGTAAATGTTGGAGTAAATTGTACAGTACAGAACAGAACCTTTTGTCATGGTTTTATTCAATTTGATTAACAAGATATGGTAAATGAAACACTACATTGAGAACCACACTTGCATAGCAGTTCATACCTGAATTGTTTTATAACTGGTGTCCTACAATATCTCCCTCAGTTTCCACTTTTGTCTTCTTAGTGCCTTCTACCTTGTATTGGTTTCCTTTCTTTTCTAATATATCAGTTGAGTATTCTGTATGCTTCAGTTTTGGACACATTATCCGTTTCTCATAAATTGGGTATTGACCTAAATGAGGAGCGTATAGACTTCTTAACCAATTGTACTCTCTACACAATTCCCATCAACACTAATTTGTTTCCCATCAAATTCCATCAAATACAACCCTAACAATGTTCTCAGTTCAGTTCAGGTTTAATCTTTATTCATCTATCAAAAGATAGTCATAAAAGTACAGTCATATTAAATTAAAAACGTATTTTAAATGGGTGCATCATAATTGGTAAAATCATTTCATTTCTTGTGATAAAACCATAACATTCTCATATTATTACATCACCAACGGAGCAGGACATTATATTTACTCGTAAAAATCTAATGCTAGTATACTAAAATCCTATAAAATCATGTCATTTCCTTTCTGCTATATTCTCAAGGTTTTTCTCATATTGATTGCTTTCAGGATAAACAGGGAACACTATAACAAGGGGGTCACCTAATGTCATCAAAAATTTCATAGCTACTTTATGTGACCTGATGTTATAGGTGACAAACAATGGCTTCAGGTAAAAACATCTAAAATTCTTATAAAAATTACAAAATAACATAAAGTGCATTATGCTCTGCTTGCTTTTGTTGTCGCACGGACATAACATATCTTCGGGCGGATAAGACCGCATTGTAGGAAAAGCTACAAGGTAATGGACAATGCCACATCTTAATCTTATTAGCACAAAAAGGTGATGGGCATAGGTCACGTATGACAAATAATTATTAGTACTTGCCTCTATGCTATATAATGTATACTGTGCAACAATAGGTTTATCCTTTTCAGCCTTAAATCTCTGATCCATCCTAAGTTGTAAAATGGTGTCTTTGATCTCTTTCTTTGTGTATGACAGAGTTTTTGATGTTTCTGACCATACTGATATCTTATACACATTTTCTATGGCGGAATTAATGTATGACAACCATGGAATTTTAAGTGCATCGTGCAGTTTAAGACAGTCTAAAATAATTAATTTAGTAAAAGCAGTTTCTTCCCTTTTCCATATTGAGTCCCACAGTAGCAGTGGTCGAACCAGTAGTAGGTCTTCTAAGAACTGAAGACCCACCTCATGATGTGCAATGGTGTTTGAAGCAGATGGCGGTAAATAAAGCAAGCGTTTCAGGAACAGGTTTTCTTGTATTTGCAGGTCCTTGTTATTTGTATGGCCCCATAGCCCTGCCCCGTAAAGGGCTGTACTTGCACCTTTGGCTTTATATAAAGCTACCATCTTGTAAATCGGCCTATTCCCCAATTTAGAAGAAAATTTAAAGATTCCCTGGGTTGCCCTGCTCATTTTAGCTCTAGTATTTATAATGTGTTGGGACCAAGAGCCATTATCCATACAAAGAATACCTAGATAGCAAAAAGAAGTAACAGTCTTAATAGGGCTTTTTTCAATAAAAAAGGTTTTAGGAAATTTGGGTTTGGGCCCACAAATCATGGTATAAGTTTTAAACTTATTTATAACCATTTTCATCTGTGACATAAAAGTTGAAAATGCGTCCATCAATCTCTGTAGGCCTATCGCGGTTCTTGCTAGCAATACGGCGTCGTCCGCATATAATAAAACGGGTATCGGACGACCTGCCACCATAGGGGCATCTGCCTGTATTGTCTGTAGATGTTTATTTATCCCATTGATGAATAGGGAGAATAAAATTGGTGCTAGCACGCAACCTTGTCGAATCCCCCGCCCCACTTTAAATTTGGGTGTACATTCTCCCTGGGGGCCAAAACGAACCTGGCTAGATAGCTTCTCATACAGTCGGGAGAGAAACCCAACAATCGCCCTAGGTGCGCCCATTGAAATTAGGGTTGTCCAGAGCAAGTTGTGGTCCACCAAGTCAAAAGCACTGCTTAAATCGGCAAAGCAAAGGTATATGGAGCCTGCCTTTGCCCTAGTATATTTGCCGATAAGCAACGCTAAATTTGTACATTGCTCAATGGTCCCTATTCGCTTTCTGAACCCATACTGCACCGGTGTTAAAACTGAGTATTCAATTGCCCATTCCTCAAGTCTTATCAGCAGGACCCTACTCATCACTTTCATAGCAGTATCTAGGAGTAAGATTGGTCGATAATTTCTTGGGTCCTCTTTATCCCCCTTTTTAAATATGGGTATGTTAGTAGATTCTCCCCATGTCTTTGGGATTCTATCAGTGGCAGCTATATTAAACACTCTCGTTAGGATGGGTCCCCATAAAGTAGGTGCTGATTTAAACACATCAACTGGGACACCATCCGGCCCAGGGGCCCGACCCCAGGCACTTGCATGGATTGCCTGGATAACTTCCTCATTTGTAATATTCATGGGGAGGTTTCTTCCCTCACTAAACAACCCATCCTGTATCGTCCTCGACTCCCTATTACTGTTAAAAATTTCGGAAAAATGATTCACCCATTTATCCGCAGAGACAAATGAACAAAATTCTGGGTTATTATCACTCTTCAGAAATGGGGCATTAACTACTTCCCCAAAAAGTTTATTATTTTTAGTTTTTGCAGCAGTGGCCAAGTTTTCCCATGCCTCTTCCCTTAGTATCTTTTTCCGGGCGGATACAGCTATTTTATACTCCCGCCGTAAGGTTTGGATGGTTGATAATTCTCGTGGTGATTTGGACAGGGCGTGCTTCAAACCCCTTAGGGCTTTAGTGCAGGCACCGTCGAACCACCCCTTCCTTTTACTACATGAAGGTCCGGAGGTCTTTGTGAGAATTGCTTTAATCGATTTTGTAATAGTACAGAAATTCTCGACCAATAACAATGGGGTGATATTTTCCTGTAGACAATATGTGATTTCCCTTTCATTGGAAACCACTATTTTCCTCAGTGTCAAACATGGGTCAACACCTGACCATTTAATTCTAACCCCATTTGTCCCAGCCGGGTTTATATGGTGTGCTGTGTCATAAACATCATTCTTTTTGCCCCAGAAAAAGAAAGATAATTTTAACAGGTTATGGTCACTAAATAATGAAGGAACTACAATAAGATTGTCACACAAACAGGCGGCAGAGACAGATACCAATACATGGTCAATAGTAGAGTGTGAATTCCTTCCTATAAATGTTGGAACTAAGGCCCCATTAGGGCCACAGCCCCTTGAGGAGTTGGAAATCATATTTTGCTGTCATCTGATTGAGTGCTTCCCCATAATCGTTATGACAGAAATGGTCGATTTCCTCACCAACATTTAAGCGACCACAGGACATCAGGTTAGGTGCTCCACATGCCTGTAAATTAAAATCTCCTGCCCAGATTACGACGTACTCTTTGTTAACTAGGGACAAGAAAGTTTCCAAGCCCTGATCAATGGCTGCTACCACGTTACCTCGTGAGGAGTCGAAAACGTTATTATAAAAATGTACAATTATCAAGTCCTTCGCCCCCTTTTTACTTAGCCACACCAGTTGTGCATGGGGACCCACTGTTGCAACCCTTTTAATATTGACTGAGAGTTTATTGGAGATGAGAATTTGTAGGCCCCCCTTTGCTCGTCCAGCTTGTGATCTAATAGCTGCTAAAAAGTGAGAGGAGTATCCTTCAACGTGAACCGGGTTGACACACCAGGTCTCTTGTAAGCATATGATGTCATAACTAGATATAAAATTAGTCCAATCAGCTATTGATACCTTGCCTGCCAGCCCATTCACGTTCCAGGTAGCAAACTCATAGCCTTTATTATAGGAAGTCTCTGCCTGGTCGGTTAATGGTATGTTTATACGGTCATTAAAGTTGTCATAGTTGGTAGTTATACCATTTCTGTCTACAGCCGTACCCTGGGAAAAGGAATCCTGCACAGTGGTTATAGGTATATGGGGAGTGCTTAATTTGTAAAATATGAAGTGCAGGTGCTCAAATGTTTGTCGGAGGCCACACCCATTTTTCCCGGCTCCACCCACTTCCTCTATTGGCTCCACCCACACCCTCAACTGGCACCCAAGCCATAAACCGTGAAAATGTCACACACGTCCTCAGGCCAGAACGCATGGAAATGTTACACATAAGCACCCATGCCATAAACCATGGAAATGTCACACATAAGCAAGCATCCAAGCCATAAACCGTGGAAATGTCACACTTAAGCCCTCAGGCCAGAAAGCATGGAAATGTCACACATAAGCACCCAGGCCAGAAAGCATGCCATAATCCGTGGCAATGTCACACATAAGCATCCAGGCCAGGGCTAGGCCAAAAACGTGGAAATGTCACACATAAACATCCATGATCCAGGCCATAAACCATGGAAATGTCACATATAGGCATCCAACCGGGGTGTGTTGACTTCCAGCCACAGTAAACCAGTGCTTAATTTGTAAAAACTAAGTGCCAGGACCGTTTCGGGAGGCCATTGCAGCTTGCACCACTCATTTTCCCTCCTGGCAGCACTGCTAATAGCAGTACCAACACAACTACTACACATCACTCACCTAGAAGTGTGACAATTCAGACTATGTCAAGTCACTCAAAGCTATAAAAATGGTGTGAGCCGTAGATATTATTCATATATAATGTATATTAAATTATTAAACATCTGTTGCTGTGCTTAACTCAAAATTAGACAGACAGCGCCACCAGGTGCCAGACTTTCATAGGTACCGGAATACAGGTGTTGAGAATTAAGTGCCGGTACCGAGCACCGGAAAACACCAGCTGAAATTAAGCGCTGGGTGCTGCCCTTACTGCCCTGCTTAATTTGTGCCAGTTGTTGCAGGTGGTGGTAACAAGCCCTCGTTTTTGAAGACCTGGACTTATTGTACAACATCAGACTAACTTTGACTCAGAGCATGAGAGAGAAAGGTGAAAAAGATTGAATGGCGGAAGAGAAGGGTAGGGAAACAGAGACACAGGGAGAAAGCCGGCTTGAAAAAGAACACACAAGAGAGAAAGTAGTGCAGAGTGAAGAAAGAGCCATGATGAGGTGGAATCAAGACCAGACAGCCTTCGTAGTTTGCAACACTGGCATTCAGAAGTTCTCCCAATGGTCTCGAAAGACAAACTTTGGGCCCCTGCATTTCTTTTTTCACACATTAAGCCCTAACTGGCTTTCATAGAGCATGCCTTGTCAGCCATGTTGTAAAGGCACAGAGACCTGCAACAAGGCCTCATTCTCACACTTTCAGGTTCCCATCACCAGCTGAGCATGGGAGCAGCAGAATACAAGAGGGTTCAATAGGTCAAGGGCCTCGTGCTCAATTTTTAAGGTCATTAATGAGACACTTCTCCTGACATATAAACGAGATTTACAGTTCTTCTGAAGCGGTAAAGAAATCTGGGCCTCACAGGTCAGCCGGGCAAAGAGGGCTCCTGGCTGAAAGCATTCCTAGTGGGCAACGCTTCAGTGTGTTTCTGGAGTTGATCGAAGTTTGGCGAGGCATGAAATGTGTGAGGCCTCGAAGTGTAAATGAAATTAGAGTCACTCTTGCGCCTGTCTCGTGCCATCAGATAAATAGATAACATTAGTCTCTATGTTTGGCATTCGCTGTGTTCACCCACTTTATAGAACTGATAAACATAAACTAAAACTGGAGTGAGGTTTAAAACTGAGCTCTTACAGACTACGCTACAGAACCACTTTATCCACCTCTGAGTCTTAACCCACACGACTCATGCATGTCAAGGGAGACCGGGTAACGGATTTGGCACGGTGCACAACAAACCATAATGAGCCGAGATCAACTTGGTGTCAAGCTGCATAACTATCACAGACACGGCACAAATAGCAGCTGCATCAGTCTTTATAGAAAACAGCTGCAACGCGTCTTTGCAGTCTTACCTGTATATTGTAGTTGTAAGCTGCCTGAAGCCTGTAGTTTCGGCCGACTACGGCTAGAACTGGCGATGGCTGCTGCCTTTTACCTTCTGCCTCCACACCACCTACCAGAGCCCCACAACCTATCGCCTGCCAGAGCCCTCCATGATTACCACTTTCCCAGGCTCAGCACGGCCATAATTCAATTTGCCGAGGGCGGCGGCCATAGTTACAGACACAGCGCGGGGAGGCCAGTGCTAGCAGCAGACAGCGCTGCGAGGCCAGCGCGGCGCGCCTGAGTCCCTCGAACCAGTAGCCGTGGGACCTGCACTCACTCTCTCTGCCCTTTTGCGGGAGCTGCTCTCACTCCCTGATTCCAGCTGCAGCAGCGCAGTCAGTGACTGCCTCTCTCTGAGCCGCCTCCGACCCCTCACTGGAGCCTGGCTGTGAAAGCTGCACTCACGCCTTGATTCAAAGCCCAGCCGTGGCACCTGCACTCATTCCCTGCTCTCTGAGCCTTTCTCTGGGAGTCCTGCTGAGAGTTAAGTTAATGGCTCTGGTAAGACTCGTGGAGGGGGGCGCCTCCAGGCATCCTGTCCCAGATTTATGGAGTCAGCATGTGTTCCTCTGCTCTGCCAGTTGCCGCCTCCAGCCCCAACATTATATGTGTTTTTTTGGCTTTGTCTGGACGGCTCTTCGTGAATATGCCCCCAGTTCTTCCTATCTTTCCTCCTTCTCTCCCCGTACCCAAACGCATCTTGTAGCCAGCTGCCTTCTTTGCAAACTTCCTGCTCTGGCAATAGGACCGGAGGTGACGTCCCCTCCCCCCGCGGCGCCGCGGGCAGACTTTGCATTACATCCGGCCTCAGCGGCGCCACAGGCATCAGAATAGGATACATTGTAGCAGCAGTGCAGCACAGTCAGCCTGATAGAAGCCTGTAACTCAGCTGCAATCACAAGCCTGCAGGAGCAGTGTGCGTGCAGGCCACAGCGCTTGATTGGAGTGACCTGTAATTTACGACGAGGCAGGGGCCCTGGCAGTTTCTGAGTGTGACAGTGTGCCTCATAAAGCGGGCTGCTGCTGCGGCATCCAATTTGTACTATTTTACATACAATCGCGTGCAATATCAGCTCTTCACCGGGGAGACCCGTGTGAATTTAGTGAACAGCCAATATCGCGTGTAGACCCGGCCCTGAAAATGAAGTGCCGGTGCTTAGCACCGGAAAGCACCGGCACAAATCTATGGGTCATCCTGGGTTGATACTTTAACTGATTGACCATAGGGATATCTTTATCATACACAGACTGCTGATCCCTAGAATCCCCATCACAGCTTGGCTCAATACTGAGTCATTCGTTGTCATCTAATCTGCTCAGTGCTTCAAATCTATTGGGCATTGCGAATACCGCGGCATCGTGAGGGTACAGACTTTGGATAGGCCTCTCAGATTGAATGTTCAATGCGCCCTTATGGCGTTGATCTATGCCCCTCAGGTGGCGGTAGAAAAATCCCAATGGGAGTATACTCACATCTGATGGCTCAACAGGTAAGGTCTCGGTACTTTTAAGAATACCTCCAGCAATTCTGGGGTTCCTAAAGTTGATTATAACACAGTCACCCCCATGATTTTTACCAAAGGCCCAATCCATCCTACTCTCCTTGTGAACAAGATCTCATATGCTCTACTGGGGGAAAATAACTGTCTTTTGCTAAGCCAATGAACTACCTTGTTCGTCAAACATTCTGTGGTTTCCGTGAACCCTGATTTTAGTGGCGGGACATTAGCCAAAACTACCACATATGGACAGCTAGCGGGTGGTAAGTTAATAGTGACTAGGTCTTGTTGGGGTAGTCTGTTCTCAGTATTATGTGATTGTTGGTTAGGATCTTGATGGTATACTACCCTCCGTTCACCCCTTATGGTATTACTACTAGGCTCGGGTATGTCACTACTCAACGTCACATCTGGTCTGGGGCGGGTAGCTCCCTCCAAATTGGAAGGCTGGCCACTTGGGATCTTACTCATATCCTTTCCTGCTTGTCTGTGATTCTCAACCTGTTGGATTCTGGCCCCCTCATTAACTTTTTTCAATTCCTCCTCCACCCCGCACAGCCTTTCTTTGAGTGGGTTTACTATTTTACTAACAACAACAGATAATTTGTCCCAAAATGGTGTCCAAATATGTGAGTCCATTTGATTATGATCTTCAGAGCCCCCTCCTGATAATAAAAATTCATCTGGAGTTCGGGGGGTGACCAGAGACTTTCTCTTCCGTTTTGCAGCAGGTTTATGGGCTCTAAAAAAGGTTTTTCTACCTTTGATGGTATTGCTTCCGGGGTGGTGTGTATCGATCCCTGTTCAAGTTCAGCCATTGTAGGAGTATGACCACTGTGGACACTATTGCGACTTGCTTGGTCGGGTTGGTCGGTTTGCTCATTGCCCAGTCCCACACCTATATTTATAGCGTTTGGGCTTTGAGCACACCCACTTTCAACAGTCCCTCCATCTCGGCCCAATGAGGTGACCGACAAGCGCCGCTCTGCCAAGTCAATTTCTTTTGTTAAGACCCCAACAGCGCGGGCCAAGTAACTATCGATGGTGGTGGTCCGCTTGGGTTTACTTAATGAGTCAGTTGCTGTTGGCTTAGTAGCCCCCATCTTTTTCCGGCCCATCTTTTTAGACACGTGACCCCCAATTGAGTCAGCAAATAGGTACAAATCAAGCTTCCTCCCCTATGTGACTTCGTTATTTCAAGGACACTAACGCAGCGGGAATCATCAAAGGGGCCCTGTAACAGCTCCTAGGACTGAGCAAGTATTATATGTTCTACTCACGATTTGATGTTATAGTCCAATCAGGGGAACCGCTGAATATCCGCTTACATATGGCGGGCGAGGACCAAATGCCAAGGGGGGTGGCCCTGCCCTGCCTCCTCCTGGCGATGATGGGCGCAGGACGGGCCCGCCCTTGGTCCGGGCGTGGCCCGCGCACGTCCCGCGCACGTCCCGTGCCACGGGGGTCGAGGCTGCGCTTTAAAGCGTGATGGTCACGCCTCCCTCCACGGCAGCTGCTGCTAGTTGATGTGGTGCACCCTGGGACTCCGAGTCCCACCAGGGTGTTGCAGGCACAGAGATCCGTGCACCAGCGGGTCCGGGGGCGAAAAAGCAGCAAAGCGTCCCGCAACACACACAGGTTCAGTCCCAGAAGCGCGTCCCGCGCCGCGGGGGTCGAGGCTGCGCTTTAAAGCGCGATGGTCACGCCTCCCTCCACGGCAGCTGCTGCTAATTGATGTGGTGCACCCTGGGACTCCGAGTCCCACCAGGGTGTTGCAGGCACAGAGATCCGTGCACCAGCGGGTCTGAGGGCAAAAAAACAGCAAAGCGTCCCGCAACACACACGGGTTCAGTCCCAGAAGTGGTAAATGAAACACTACATTGAGAACCACACTTGCATAGCAGTTCATACCTGAATTGTTTTATAACTGGTGTCCTACAATATCTCCCGCAGTTTCCTCTTTTTTCTTCTTAGTGCCTTCTACCTTGTATTGGTTTCCTTTCTTTTCTAATACATCAGTTGAGTATTCTGTATGCTTCAGTTTTGGACACATTATCCGTTTCTCATAAATTGGGTATTGACCTAAATGAGGAGCGTATAGACTTCTTAACCAATTGTACTCTCTACACAATTCCCATCAACACAAATTTTTTTCTCATCAAATTCCATCAAATACAACCCTAACAATGTTCTCACTCGAGATAATGCAACATATGCCATTCCTTCTTTAAAATCACTACTACCGATGTTCACAAAAGCTCTGTCTATACTTAAACCTTGAGATTTGTGGAATGTTACAGCATACGCTAAAGACACTGGGAACTGCTGACATACAAATCCTATACAAGCAAAAAACGTACAACACAACTCCCAATCTGCTTTACTCCATCAATATAATCAAATTTCACAATCAAGAATTCTATCTGATCCCTGTTTGAAAAAGTAATTAAATAACTTTACCCATAGCACACTTTGCTAATCCTTCCTCTACATTCAAATTACGTCCAAAATAATTTGACATTTTTTACACGTAAACACTTTTCTAAACCTGCAGTCTTCGATACAGACTTTTCCAAAGAAATCAATTTTGTTTACAGTTTTTCAGTTAGTAGTACTGTTACTCCCTGGTGTTCCATTTTATCAATATCTGTATTTTCCAAAATATGCTGGTTATCCAATTTCAGTAGTTCTTCATTAAAGTTAACGCACTCTTGTAGTGTAGGCATTAAACAAAATATAGATTTGTCTTCTGAAATTAAATTATATATATTTTTCACTAGTTCCTAGTACTTGAGGTTTAGCCAAATATTTACATTGCCAATGCTTCCCAAAAAATTCCTTGTTTCATTATGGAGAAGTGTCTTGAAAACAGGTTGTCCTTTGACAGAAGTAGGAGTAGGTCTCCAAACACTATTAAATATTTTCCTCAAACAGAACGTTGTACTCTGTTTTTAAAATCTGTTGCATTCTCAAGAGTACAAAGGGAAACCTTAAGTTTGAGACCATGCTTACCTCATCAATGATTTAGAGCTTCAGTTTCTTCAGTACTCTTAAGACTTCATGACAAGCTTCTCCAGATAACCTCTGGTATTTCAGTTTATTATCATGTTCAACAGGTAGCATAAGTAGTCTATGTAAAGTAACTCCTTTAATGTTGTGTGCTGCTAATCCAATTGGTGCTGTTACTTCATAGGATAAATGTGATTCTGTAGTGCTCTGTAAATAACTGGTAAGAACTTTAATTAAGAAACCTTTTCCTGTCCTAGCTTGACCACTGATGTATAATAGAATAGGTTTAAATGATGAGCATTGAGATTCTTTTTTCTCGTGCAGGAATCCATGTTGTAGTTTGTGTTTACTTCCATGAAGATGTCCTTCTGTTCAGTGTTTAGTCGTCCTTCTAACTGTTCAAAGTCAATAGTATCCTGTTTTGCTCATTCCTTTGCAGTTTCCACCTAATTCATAGCTATAGCTGCTTCATTCTGAATAACTGGTTGACTAAGAGGATCTTGAGTAAATGGTCCAGAACTTTGGCTACTTTGTGAACTTTCATTAGTTATCTCAGCTGCGATGATTTATTTTTGTTCAGTCTCATCATTTTAGATTTTAAAATAGATAGGGAAGTCTGAATAAGGTCTTTTAAAGCACTGAAATACTCTTCGTAGCAGTCATAGTCTCCTAGTAATTCAGTTTCAGCACGCCAAGGTTTGAAGAGTTGCAGAAGAGCTAAATAGAAAAATTCTCTCTTATCCAGAGTTTGGCAACTCGGTTTTCTTTGGTTAATAAGACTTCCTTTGGCATGTTTGACCAAACATCACTTTCATGTATGTATTCTGTTACATTCCATTTATACCTGTAGTATTGAAGTACTTCATACAGGCATACATTTTCCAGATGTGGGCTTCTTCTTGGATAGTATGTATCCAACATATTTGTTTTAAGAATATCAGTGCTTTCTGGCTGAAACTCTCTTTAAGTATTTGATTTCTGTGAAAGACTTCAATACTCTGCTCCGTGTGCTGGCTAGGCCTAGACTTGCCCAAACGATTACTCTTGACTTTGAAAATAAACTACCCGAGCTCAACCGATCCGATTTTTGGGTGATTTCCGAGGTACTGTATGTCTTACCACTCAGAAGAAGCTGTTTACTCTTCCTTGTGAAATGACAGAACATGGGAATCCAAAACGACATCTTGTATAAAATTTTCCTTTGCATTTATATTATCGATTATAGTATATTTTCTACATCTATGACTTTGAAAACGTAGAACTTGTTGTCTCAAGCTGTTTTCTCCACCTTCTTTGGGGATGGCACATGTGACATACTGTTCGATGAAAGACAGGACAGCCTCATCACTATCTGTTCCAAATTTTGGTGCATCCTTTATCCATAATAGCATCTGTATATGAGGAGGACCTCTGGCTTGGTACTCGTTTGTTATTTACCTGCTGTGCCGAGGGGAGCTGAGGGGAGAGCCGTGCATTACGGAGCACCGACGGGGAGTGGTCTTCAACTCCCATCTCCCAATGCCATTGTTTCCAGCTTCCGCCTCTCTGGACGCTAAAAGCGCGCCACGCACCCGAGTCTCTGTACTCGTTTCTTATTTACCTGCTGTGCTGAGGGGAGCTGAGGGGAGAGCTGTGCATTACTCGCTGTGCTGAGGGGAGAGCTGTGCATTACGGAGCACGCCGGGGAGTGGACTTCAACTCCCATCTCCCCCTGCCATCGTTTCCTGCTTCCTGCCTCTGCCTCTCTGGACGCTAAAAGCGTGTTGCACACCCGAGTCTCTGTACTCGTTTGTTTACCTGCTGTGCCGAGGGGAGCTGAGGGGAGAGCTGTGCATTACCTGCTGTGCTGAGGGGAGTGCCATGCATTACAGAGCATCGCAGGGGAGTGGACTTTAACTCCCATCTCACCCTGCCATAGTTTCCTGCTTCCACCTCTCTGGACGCTAAAAGCGCGTTGCGCACCCGTGGCGCGGGACGCGCCCGGGCCAAGGGCAGGCCCGTCCATGCCCGTCAATGCCCGAAGGAGGCTGGGCCACCCACCTAACCTCTGACTTTTACGCCACCTGGAGCCTACATCAAGATGAGTAAGAAAAGGTTAACTACTACTCCTACTCCTGGACTAACCATATCTACTATTGACTCATCTCTAACCAACGCGACTAACATTATCTCAAGGGAGATTGCCCTGACGGAGTGCAGGCTTTCCCTGGGGGCTGGTGCCCATGGTTCCAACGACGGGATCAAAGATCTCCCTATCATTGCACCCGCCCCTGCAGAGTCCAATGCTTGCACTATTACTCAGGGTATTGTTAAACACTGTGACTCACTATCAATTGCTATCGCATCTGTCATTGACATTCCTCCCCTGCCTAATAACTCCATTGCAGCTAAGCTCTCTTCCTCACTGACTACGAGCGGCAAGAGGAAGAAAAGTCCCAACAAAGAACTCCCCTCTACTAAAGCAAAGAAATCCAGGAAATCGTCACCTCACCAACCCAGAGCTGAGCGTGGTGCTAATGTCCCCGAACTATCGTGGTCGCTGGTCCCCCTAGAAGACATTTGTGCAAGACTCTTACTTTTGATCACCCAATACTATCACGTTTGGACAATATTGAATTGAAACTTGAGGAGTTATTATGGCCCAAGTAGAGCCCCAACACAGCCAACCTTACCTAATAATCAATTATCACACTCTATGCACACCACAAATACTCCCGCCATTGCTAGTACCCTCCAACCCCAGTCAGGTCGATTCCCAGCTGCGGGCAACCATGGGTTTGTCCCACCATCTGGGACACAATTGGGTGAGGGCACCCAGACATTGTCCGAAAACCCTATTAACACTCCTATCCCAACGCTTTTAATACCTCCCCTCCCAACACCTGAGAATAGATCAGTTATTTCAAAGCCCCCTGAGGGCCTTGGAGACATCACCCAAATTCACACCAAACAATCCCAGTCTGAATGCATGCAGAGTCATAGGGGTTCTAGATATCAAAACCTTGATCTCCCGCCCGCTGCTTGTCCATTCGTATTAGTCTTGGTAAATGTCCCCGTACTTAGACCCTTTCAAAGAGAATCTACCACCCAGCTTATGGCCAAAGTGCGCCACTGGTTAACCAGTCAATACGAGGCCAGGGCCCCTAATACAGAACCATCTGCTAATGGCGCGGAGAACTCCTTTGGTTGGCCTTTCCTTAAAAACTTACGAGGGCGATTGTGTTGTTTTAAATTTTGACAGCCCTCAATTGGTAAGAGATTTACTTTCACAAACCCTATCTAATCCTAATTTAACAACTAAGATTCTCCCAGCATCTTTGGGTTTCTTTTATAAACCACATACACTGCATCCGGGAGGGGCCCCACTCATAGCTCCAGACCGCTGTTTACAAGCGAACAGGACTCAGATGAATAACCTTGCGCATTATGCCACTACCAATAGATTTGCCCCATTGTCAGGCCTGGATTCTTGCGATTGACATACGGTCAACAACCAGATGACTTCCCGAATACAGATTGAAGGGTCGGAGGTAATAGATGCCAGTCAGCTTTTTCGGTGGGAAATTGAACATCAGAGCTGTACTGACTCACATCTTAGTCCCCGCCCAACAGGCTAATACAGCTCTCACTCGGGATGCACAGATCCTAATGTATCCCCTTGCATGTTGGAATATAGCTGGCTACAGTAGCAAGTGTAATAATGAGGAATGGCTTTCAGTTCTGACCAACTATCCGATCATTCTCATTCAAGAAACCTTGGAGATTGACCCAATATATATTGATGGGTACAGGTCTTTTCAAACTTTGGCCTTACCATCCACAGGGGGTAGGCCTAGGGGGGGTTTACTAACGTTGATTTCCAACGTGGTCGCATTTAAAGTCTTGTCCTTTATAAATACATTCCCCAACTTTTATATCTTGGTCATTAAAGAGCTTGATGCTTGGGATCTACTACTGGTATACTACTATAATAACAACTTCCTGGACCCAGTGGTGGTACCCCAGTCTCTGGATAACCTGTTAGAGGACCTAGCAGAGTCCCATCCCAAAAAACTTCATGTAATTTGGTTGGGAGACTTTAACTTGAAACCATGTTCTCGAAACTCTGCGGAGTCATGTGGAATCCTAGACCACAGGAATGCTTGTATCCCCCATTTCCATCATGACATCCAGGGGAATGCCCTTAATACCATCTTAATGAAGTGGCAACTTGTGGTTCATAATGCTATAGATCCACATACAGTCATTTTTTCCAACTTTCCAAAGAGGTGAATATCTATCTACTCTAGATTACATTATTTCCTCTGAGACCCTTAGCCCAAGGCTTTTAAAGCCAAAGACCAACTTTACTGAATTCAGCGATCATGCTACGCTGTCTAGTGCCCTATTATGGCAGGTGTCAAAACCCCACAACGGCCCCAAATTTCCCAAACCAATCTTAGACAGAAATAACGGCTTCATTCTGAAATGGGAGAAGGTCGATGTGGACACCTTATTTACGAGCTTTGTCTTGGCTTTCCGGGAGGGCATAAAAACTTGCCTGGACCCATCCCTAGACCAGACCTGTATAACTGAGGCTTTTAATAAGCTATTAGTGTATCTAAGATCACAGCTGATACGCCAGTTCCCTGCAAGAGACCCTACACTGCATCGGTGGTTTGATAAGAATTGCTCTGTTGCTTCCTTAAATCTGTGCAAGGCGCTCAAATCACTACCCAGAAATATAGAGCAGGTCCGCATGCTGAGGAAATCCTATAAGCTAGCCAGGGCATGCAGGTTAAGTCCGCAGATATCAGAGGCATGGGACAACTTAAAGAAAGCTTCATCCCTTCGCAACAGTACCGCTTTCTGGAAAGTTATTAATACTCCCTTCCTGAAAGACAACAATGGTCCATCTTTAGAGACCTATATGGACGAAGATTCTTGGATAAAACACTTTCAGGACATTTTCCACGGGTTAGGGGAACCCACAGGCGTAAATGTTAGTTCCATTACTGACTCCTCTATATGCCTCTCCTTTGACCTCGACGAAATCAAACTTGCCCTGACTCAATCTCCACTGGGAAAGCACCAGGGCCCAATGGGGTCCCAATGGATGTCTTTTTAGCTGACATCTCTTTTTGGTCCCCTCTTCTAGTCGTGGTCTTTAACGCCATAGCTGAAACTGGTCCCCCTCCCTCTTGGGAAAAATCAGTAATCATTCCGATACATAAGAAAGGGGATGCTTCCATCCCTGCCAATTATAGTCCCATTTCTTTGCTCGATAGCTCGGCCAAACTAATGCGACGATTATTGCTAAACAAATTGGAAATATGGGCTGAGGAAAGGGACATCCTCATGGAAGTTCAATACAGGTTTAGACAGGGTAGGGGAACCCTAGACCAGTGTCTTAATTTGATTCTTACAATTGGGAAATACACTAGAGTGAAAAAACACCCACATCCTTCTGGCCTTCATGGATTTGTCTAAGGCCTTCCACTGCGTGTTCCATAGCAAACTATGGATCATGTTGAAGGAGATGGGAGTGGACAATGCTGTCACTAACTTTATTACAGAGCTATATTTGGATGCTACCGCTATGGTACGCTACGGGAGAAATGGTGAATGTACCAAACCATTTAAAATCGAAAGGGGTGTCAGGCAAGGCCCCCTTTCTGTTTGTTCTCCATACAAATAAACTAAACAATGTCCTGACTGAGACTGCGAAAGATACTCCGTTAGTCTCATCAACTCCCCTTCCTATTCTCCTCTACTTAGACAACGCTGTTTTATTGGCAAGGACACCCATGGCACTACAAAATCTTATTACACAATACACAGATTTTATGCATAATCTGGACTTGCAGGTAAACAAAGCCAAATCCTACGTTATGGCAATGGATAGTGATAAAAAGAAGAGAATGAGATATAAACTAGATGGGGAAACAATAGAGCAGGTACCTTATTTTAATTATTTAGGGGTTGTTTTTGACAATAAACAAACTTGGAAGGAGATGTTGCAAAGTCGAGTTAATCTAATGATTCGAAGTATCGCTGCCTTATTTAGATTCTCTAAAAAACTAGGCCATCAGCCGATACTAGAAATGTTTACAATTTATCTGGCAAAAACGCTCCCAATGGCCACATACGGGGCAGCAATTTAGGGTATCAGTGATGTAACACCACTTCAAGTTCAAGAAGACAAATTCATCAAAAGGCTGCTGTCAATCCCACAATTGAGTAACAATTTTATAGCTCATAAAGAAGCCAGCATGCCCTTTATTACGGATGCCATAAGACTAGCACCAATTTCCTTCTGGCTGTACATATGGAAAAGGGGCACTGTGGGTCTAAACCAAAAAATCCTCAAAGATATCCTGAATTTGGATTACGCCCACAGAATCCCCTGGCTATCGTATGTCAGAGAAACTCTAACCTTTTTGGGCCTTGCCTTTTTGTATGATACCCCTATTCTCTGTGAACATTTCCCTAAATCAAGAATAAAGGTCATTTTTATAAACCAAGTTACCCATGACAGGTGGAATAGCAATAAAGAGAAACAAACCGTAAAGTTTTATGTAACCATACCACAGATATTAAATCATTCGCACTCATACTTACGGATCGTTGAGAATAACCAGCATCGTTTCATCCTGACTAGATTCAGATTGAACCTTATCCCATTAATGCTGGGTTACCCAAATAACCAATTTTCTCTAAGCAATTTACCGGCTTGTCCCTGTGACAATAAGACAGCCAAATCGACTTTACATCTCCTCCTTTTTTGTTCATTATACACAGCTAAGAATAGGGTTTTTATTGTTCCACTCTTAAGAAAATTTTCAACGAGTACTGTGGCCTCAGCTCTTTCTTTATTTTACTCATTAGATACCCCATTGGTCTGTTATGCATTGGCCTCCTTTTTACTGGCCGCCATGAGAACCCGTAAGGCTTTCAGCACCCCACTTACAGCACTTTGAGATCACTTCTTTTATTGACGTATTTATCTTTTTTTATATCCATGTATGTATTTTCTGATTCAACTTTTTATGTAAAGAGTATTATTGTGGGCTCGGTACTGCCCCTAATTTTGAACTTATTGCACGCTTAATTTTAATGTACCTTTTTATGCTAACTTTTCATATGTGTACTTTTATGCATTTTATGAAGTGCAAAATAAAGTTGGTTGATGATGATGGTACTCTTTCGCCAAAAGGAAAAAGTTACTTCTCCAAGAGGTGGATTAGTTTTGTTGCAGATAAAAGGCATTTATAGTTTGAAACCTATGGTTAAAACATCTACAAACATTGGCAGGATCCAAGGAACAAAGTTCTCCAGCTGTGTTGATTTCAATGTTCTTTATATTTGAATTTGCTTCTCGTAAGAATTCTAAAAGCTCATCCCACGCACACTCTGCACAACTGAGTGCTAGAAACCAAGTAGCTATACCTAGGTTTCTTAACATGCATTTGAGTTCACCATGATGACTATAGCAATATTAGTTGGTGCCATGTTGGCACGCCATCAAATTGATTTAGGGACATTCCAAATTTTCATCCCTTCCTTGAACTTTGTCCATACATTCTCTTGCAGAAAGATTTTGTAGATGAAGTCCTGTTTTTAATAAATGATTCACCACATAAGAAAGTCCAGACAAATCACTCTCAAACAAAAGATGAAATATATAGGGAATGCTCTGCTGAAATCTAGGATCTTCTGAGCATAATCTTGTTGACCGGTATTCAGATGCTGGTATCTGTACAGGTTGGTCATCAAATCGTCCACCTTGTCCAGTGGGGAATAGCTATGGAAAACAGAGAGCTTGTAAACATTTTTTCCCATATACTCATGGGAGCTTCTTTTGCTTCTTTCATTTGAAATAATTCAACAGCATTAGCGGTTACTTCTTTTGAATGCAGAGGATGAATGCTATAGTGTTCATAAATCTCCTCTGATCTGGATTCATCTATTTTTTTAATCTGGCCACTTGAAAGTACTGTTTTTATCCTGTACACATGTAGTATGTTTAAGAACATCAACATTATTTCGTACCAGGTATAATGTTGCATTTCTAATTTTACTAATAGCTACTAACTCGTGCCAGATTTTATTTACATTGTAGGAACACCATTTACTAGAATAACAACTGGTTGATCACCCTCTCTGTCTGCACCAATAGTTTTAATATTCTGTTTAAAATTTAAAGGTAAGTACACAACCCTTCCTTTAAGGCCTTTTTGTAAGTCAGTTGGTGGCAGCTTTTTCTGTCATAGGCTCCATACGAACTATGGCCTGAAATGGATGTACGGATTGGATTAGAATAGACTCATAAACATTTAAATCTACTAGTTCTTGAGGAATAGGTACCAACTCTAAGTTGTTATGTACTGCTCTAGCTGGCATTTTGTTTTTTTCTAATTTGTTGTAACAGTAGTTACCTATATCTGGATCACTGGACAAGTCAAATCGCTCTTCTACAAATAAATAAACAGCAAACTGTTGCCACTTATCATTTTTTTCTTTTTCATTCTTTAAATATAAATCAACATTCCTAGTTTGACTTTTTTAGTGAGTGTGTCGACAACAAATACAAACATGGTTTGGCTTTTCAGAGGAAACTGGGTTAAACTTTGTAATCTCTTCTACAAAGTTATCAATAGTAATCTCTGTGTTGTGGTCTACTACACCTGCAGATATAAAGTCCTCACTTTCCCTCCACTCCTCTTCAGGACCAAAGAAACAAAACTGAACATCACAAGCTTTCTCTATGTCTGCTCCCATACCATGCAAAATAGCTTTATTCATTTCTCCTGAACATAGTGCAGGAGTTTTAACATAGTACAGTCTCCTAACTAACTTTCATATTTTAGAGTGGTGGACAGCTAACATTCTGAAATGATGAAAAGTGCTTTGGCACACTTTCCTTCATAGACAAGCCAGAGAATGTCCCTGTAAGTTACTATACTTTATCATTTTACAACATAGTAATCTTCTGTTTGATACTTCTAACTAGAAATTCCTGTGAAAAATGTTGTAAAATATCATTAGATTCTTGCCGAATACTACAGATACTACTTCAATTCCACTTATATACAGAAGCCTATCTACGCCTTCCCTGTACTTCTTCAGTTATCACTTCCTCAACATTCCTAGCACCCATTTCCTCTTTTGCAATAGGACTACCTTAGTTCACCTCATAACTTTGACCAGTTGTTTTAACTGCATGCACTAATGTGTTCTCTTGTAAATATCTTTCTTCATTAAAGAAAGGGTCAGTTTTGGAAGTATGTTTCCATTCACCAGTGAATATTTTACAAAAGTTAGTTTTATTAACAAGCCTTTTTTTCTGGCTTTTTTTCTTCATAGAGAGCACTGTTTTATCCAGTGTTCTCATTCTGTTCAGTAGTAAGATAAATAGTTTTCACTTTAACGTAAATGCTTTATCTACTACACTTTCTATGTGTTGCTTTTGCTTATAAGCTGCTGATCTTCTATTATACTGTTTTATGTTTTTCACTACATTTTGTATTACCCTAGTTATAAACATTCTTCTTCTTATATCTTTGTACTTTTTCTGCCTTGCTGTTAGACGACTTATTTTTTTTACAATTCTTTGTAGTTTGAACATGAGTTATTCCTTTTCGTTTCTGACTTGTCAAAGTTTTCTTTTTCTTCTCATCATTTTCCACATTTTTCATTCTTCTTAATACTGTTTTAAAAAACTGCTTCGTTCTCTTACCAGTAGATTTTTTTCCCTCCAGAACATTGTGTCCATCATCCACGTTTTTTCGTTTGAGTCTTGTTGGAGTAGTACTGTTTTTTCTGTGCTCTTCTCTTAAGCTCCTTTGTTGTCTTCTTTAAGTCTTCTACTTCAAGTGAACTAGATATCTGAAAAAAATAGATTTTTTTACAAGTATGTTCTATAGTTAAATCATCTAACATTATACATATACCATTCTTGTTCCATTTTATACCATTGTGGTGTTATAGCCTATCCGCAGCTTACTTTTCTAATCTTTGTATACTCCATAAAAAGGTTTGACTTTACAAACAGTTATCAATATGAAGAGTAATTAGCAGAACAACTGTACTTATAGGGGTGTAGTACTAAAAGTTATGTTTAAAAGATTAGTTATCTGAGCAATTTATTTGAATGTTCAGTTTGTTCCATTAGTAGTAGATACATAAAAGTTTGATGTGTACATGTGACTGAATGTGTAGATACCTATGTCTGACATGATGTATTAGTATTTCTGCCCTTTAATAAGCGCTTACATGAGATTAAACTGAATGTAGAACACAAAATCTATGTCAGCATATGTGCCTCAAAATGTGCATGCACCAGACTGAAAGTTCTAACTACACTTCTATGATGTTATCCGCATACCAGTTTACCTTATAGCCTAGCTACAGCGTACATTAGGGGTCACTTTTAAGTAGTACAAGACCTGGTTGAGGCTTCTTGAGTCGAGGGGTTTTAAATATCAAGAGGATCTAGCAAAAGAACTGCATGCACAAGCTGAAGTGTACTTGGCCTGACATATGTTGAAAGGGCTACTTCTCTGTATGATTTACTTGGTAGTGTCAGAGCTTTACTAAATATGAGGATACGTGTATCAGTTGTATGTGTGGGTTTCTTTCTATATGTAGAAAACTCATCTTAGAACATTGCTGGCTCTGTTTGTCAGTCTTTGGCTATGTAAACATATATGTGAGGGTTGTCACTGGTTGTCTCTTAGGTGTGCAAAGCAAACACAAGGAGATGATGGACGGAGCGCTGAAACCTTTCAGACACTCACCCCCAATCACAGATCTGGGTTGAATCCATCACCATTCTTTAGTTCACTTCGCCACCTCAGTTCAGACCCAGCTATATGCAACTCAGTCTTGGCCCTGTGCCTCATGGGAACAGACCAGCCCGAACTGCCAAGCCAGGTCTTCCCTGAACCGGAAACAAGCATCCTGGGACCGGTTTCGGGCTAACAGCCCTCATCAGCCAGGCTAGCTTGAATCCAGTGGCAAAGTGAGCAAGGGACCCACGTCTGGGCATACCCTGCCAACTTAGGGCAAACAAAGCAAACACAAGGAGATGATGGACGGAGCGCTGAAACTTTTCAGACACTCACTTCCAGTCACAGATCTGAGTTGAATCCATCACCATTCTTTAGCTCACTTCGCCACCTCAGTTCAGACCCAGCTATATGCAAATCAGTCTTGGCCCTGTGCCTCATGGGAACAGTCCAGCCCGAACTGCCAAGCCAAGTCTTCAGGCTGGACTGTTCCCATGAGGCACAGGGTCAAGACTGATTTGCATATAGCGGGGTTCGAACTGAGGTGGTGAAGTGAGCTAAAGAATGATGATGGATTCAACCCAGATCTGTGACTGGGGTGAGTGTCTGAAAAGTTTCAGCGCTCCGTCCATCATCTCCTTGTGTTTGCTTTTTCCCTAAGTTGGCAGGGTATGCCCAGGCGTGGGTCCCTTGCTCACTTTGCCACTGGATTCAAGCTAGCCTGGCTGATGAAGGGTGTTACCCAGAAGCCGGTCCCAGGATGCTTGTTTCCGGTTCAGGAAAACCAGGCTTGGTAGTTCGGGCTGGACTGTTCCCATGAGGCACAGGGTCAAGACTGATTTGCATATAGCTGGGTCTGAACTGAGGTGGCAAAGTGAGCTAAAGAATGATGATGGATTCAACCCAGATCTGTGACTGGGGGTGAGTGTCTGAAAAGTTTCAGCGCTCCGTCCATCAGCTCCTTGTGTTTGCTTTGTTTGCCCTAAGTTGGCAGGGTATCCCCAGACGTGGGTCCCTTGCTCACTTTGCCACTGGATTCAAGCTAGCCTGGCTGATGAAGGGTGTTACCCAGAAACCGGTCCCAGGATGCTTGTTTCCGGTTCAGGGAAGACCTGGCTTGGCAGTTCGGGCTGGACTGTTCCCATGAGGCACAGGGTCAAGACTGATTTGCATATAGCTGGGTCTGAACTGAGGTGGCGAAGTGAGCTAAAGAATGATGATGGATTCAACCCAGATCTGTGACTGGGGGTGAGTGTCTGAAAGGTTTCAGCGCTCCGTCCATCATCTCCTTGTGTTTGCTTTGTTTGCCCTAAGTTGGCAGGGTATGCCCAGACGTGGGTCCCTTGCTCACTTTGCCACTGGATTCAAGCTAGCTTGGCTGATGAAGGGTGTTACCCAGAAACCGGTCCCAGGATGCTTGTTTCCGGTTCAGGGAAGCATATACAACAAAGGACCTGTTCTATAGGTGAGTAAACTATTCAATGATCCCTCCTTACGTCTAAAGTCGCTACTTTATATGACGGGACAGCGGTCCTATTTCTACCGTCTATGTCTGGGGGAACTAAATCACCTAATATTTTCTCACATTATTTTAAAAAAAAATTAAAAAAGAGAATGATGAATGTGTCTGTGGCCTCTGTCTCACAAGGTCTATGCCACCATCTAATGTGTGTAACCCAACATGGGCAGAAATTAGTACAGAAAATAGTGAGAAAGGAAGGCAGTGCCTCACGGGAGTAACACCATGGGAGTTTGCAGACTGGTTCTCGCCTGCATCCTCAGGTTCTCATCATCAGCAACTGCCAACCAAAACCCAAAAATTTGGTGAAATAAGGAAAGAAAGAAAAGAGTGCTAAGTGTGGTATCATATAATGCATATGCGCCAGGTGACTTATCCGGGCATGTAGCACTGTCAACCCTGTAAGGAAATAACGGTATCTGGACTGTGGTCCCGTTATCCCTAATCTAAAACCGAGCTAGACACCCACTGGCTAAATGTCTTTATTCCGTGCTGTGGGCCTGCTCACTTAAAACCAACATGTTTCATTGCCAGGAATGACTTGCGGCAACTTCATCAGGGCAAGGGTCACTTTTCCACACTGCACCAATTTTTATCTGTTTTTTAGACCTATAGGAAACAGAGACAACACAATACATCAAATCAACCATTGGCATCAAACGAAACGTGTACCTTTGTCAATGTGGGACCCCATGAGCTTCATAAACATATTTACCGGGTAGTGGCCCATCATGGGCATACCTGCACCCCCTTTGGTTTTTGATGTGTGCTAAGCCACACTCCCACTGTCCGTCACTGTGCCTGCTATACGTCAGTCTGTGAAGAAATAGGGAGACATATGTCATGTTCAAATTCTACTATACCCCTATTTTTGTAAAGGAAAACAGGGCGCGTTTCTAAAAGCTGTACTAGGGTTACATTTTGTGAGCATGGTACTCCAGCGTAGGGACGGTAAATATACATTCCCTTTACGTAGCGTATGTATCACGCCCCTTCTACTTACAGCGTTAGTGACTCTCGCTAATTTTTTTCTTTAATATCACTGCCTGCTTTTATTTACTTGCTCATGACAGCTCGATAGTGCAACCTCACATAGCGGGTATGACCCGGAACACCCAGAGAGTTTAGGGATACTGCTTGCCTCTTCTAAAGTACCAGGAGGACTATCCATAGATTTATGAATCTTTGGGATAGTATAAAAGTAAGGGATCGTGGGTTTTTTGTTTTCCAAAAAATCTCCTTCTTTTTGGTTATCCAACCATTTGCAGTAGATTCTTCCACTAGATAGGCAATCTCCACGCGTAAGCGTTCTGTGGGGTCTTCTTTTATTTTGACATAGTTTCTTGCGTCTGCCAATAGTTGGAGGCACACTTCTCGGTACGTCGTGGTATTCTGCAGAACTATGGCGCCGCCTTTGTCTGCTGGTTTTATGGTAACTTTTTTCTCCAAGGCTAGCTGTTGTATAGCCTCATGTTCCTTTTTACTTGTATTATGGTAGGTTGTTATAGATCTAGGGTCTATTTCAGATACTTCCTTCATGACAGCTTTTTCGAAGGCCAACAGTTCCACAGGGAGGCTCACTGAAGGTGGTACAAAGTTGGATTTCTTGTGGAGACCTGTGTCGCTTTCCAAATCACTAGTGGGAGGTTTATCTTTGAAGAAAACTTGAAGTTTGATTTTCCTAATGAATTCATTGACTTCGCTACAGAGTCTGAATTTGTCCAGAGTAGGAGTTGGTACGTAGCTCAGACCTTTCTCTAAGACTGTTATTTGTGTGGTAGTTAGGTTGGTATCCGACAGATTTACCACTAAACCAGGTTGTTGCTGGTTGTTGGGTTGTCTGGTGGACCCATACTCCTGGTATGGCTCCTGGAGGTTTCCAGGGGTTGAGCCCATTGGACCTGTTGGGTTCTTCTTGATTTTCCCCTCTGTGGGCCCTTGCCTCTTCCTAAAAAGAATGATTTTCGGGGTATTTGGTTGTGCTTGATCCCATGGCGTGTGGGATTGATATTGATACGGATGTTGGTGGAAGGGGGGTGGTGGTCCGTAGAAAAAAGGCGGTGGGCCTCCATATGGTGGTGGTCCTTGGTATGTAGGCCAGCCATAATTATATCCTCCCCGATTCCACGTAATCGCCTGTTCCTATTTCTGTTCTGTTGGTTGAGGCTCCCATCTGAGTTGTCTGAACCAGTATCTGATCCATCACTGTCAGTGTTATACCCCGCGTTTCCCCCTTACGGGATATATCCTTCCTTTGTGTAGGGGTAAGCTTTTTCATGTGAGAAGGATTTCTGGTCTTTCTTGAATTTGGTATATTTTGTGTCCTTCAGGGTTATTTCAAAGTCTGTCATTGATTTATTAAGTTCTTTCAGGCGTTTCTTAAGCTCTGTAACCCCTTGGAAGGTCTTTAGGCGAATTTCTAGTGTTTGGATCTCTCCTTTCATTTCCTCCGATAAACGTGCAGCCGTCTTGATGATAAGGACCAGCCAGTCCCTGGTGCAGTGCCAGGAAATAAGCGACCAATCCTTTTTAAAAAATTTGTCTTGCTGGAATATGAAAGGCTCATTGTGTACAATCAATCCTCGTGGGGCAGTATTGGATCTTAAATACTCAGTCATCATGATACCATGGACTAAGGTTTTAATTTGATTCCTTTTTAATTCCGATAATTCATCCCAACGTTGGTTAGATTCGTCTGAGTCTCTATGTGACGCCCCTGCTAATGGAAGCATTGAGGCAATTGTTCTTTCAATTTCCTCTTCTGAGAATGTGAGTCCAGTGATTTCAGCCATTTTATCAAGAAGGTTATTTTTAAAAAGGTAGTGTCAAGGGTAAACCTCAGGAAGGATATAACTCCCATAGCTGGGCGCTGTAGATCACAAAATCAGAAAAATAAGGGGAGAAAGAGGGATATGCTAGGTCCACCCTCCAAAAATGATCAAGAATTACAAAACACCGAAATCTCGGTTATGGAAACCTAGCCAGTTTTTTCAGAAAATTAAATTTACTAATATAAGATTCAGAAAAAATAGTTAGTAAAGGAAAAATGTCCTTTCTTGAGTCCCCTCACTCACCAGGGTTTCCCATGGTGACATGCTTCATCATAGGGGCCATCCCAACCCGCTACGGGCTGAGGCGTGCTACGACTTGCGACACTACGTAGGAGCACTACTTGTGAGTGACTATGTGTGGTGCAGTGATGGGGGTGGAGTGGGTGAGACTAAAATATCTAGCTAGTGGGCAAAAGAATTTATTCAGGCTCCTAGCCGATATATTAAAAACGGGGTTGGTCGCTAGGGTGTCTGTTTTTAATTAGTCAGGGGTCCCTAGTGAACGTCAACTAGTTTCGAGCTACCCCAGTGCTCTTCTTCAGGACAAACAGGGTCCAGCCCTGTTTAGTACCACTCCAAAGTGACCTAAGGTTAGGAAAAATGCTGCAAAATACTAGCAGGCAAGAGTTAATACATACAGTACTTTGATCACGTAGTATCTGTAATAGAGAAAGGATAAAAACATTATCAAGTACAGTCTATGTACTGTATAAGTAGTTATTGAAACCATGTTGATGCTGATCAATTGAATCTAAAACAGAAAACGGCATACGAGACCTACTTCATGCTATGTAGGTAAGTGAAAACGCCATGCTGCACATTAACTATATATAATCAGACACTCACTGCTGGTGTGTGTTGTTAAGAGCTCTCCCATAAGATCTTTGTGTGGTTATGAGAGCTATGGGCATCTCAATGGTCATGTTATACTATAGGGCCAGCTTAGTTTAAACACAAAAAACTAAAAACCAAAAAAGGAATACCACATGACATTACCCTTAGTGAATAGATTGTCAGTAATCTGAGACATGCCAGGCAATTAGGTGAATGCTTATTTGCCAGGAAATAGAATGAAATGAAAGAGCATAAACCTAGAAAAACATACTAATATGTACAGACAAAACAATACGACAAAGAAAATACAGTGACATAATAAAACACATGCTAATTATGGAGCAACAATGTGCTTCATGGTCTGAGAGGGGCTGGAGAGATCATCGCCATTGAGAATGAAAACTGCTCCGGCTGTTGCCTGCTTCCCTCCCGACCGCATATTAACGAGTGAGTCCCTACTGCTTGTTTTTAAAGGGTGTTTTCCCGCCGATTCATGGTTAGGAGACTAGAGCGGAAACTAAAGAATAGAACAAAATGGCCGCCTTCTATGGCTCAATGTGGCTGCCATTTTGGGAAGGTAAAATACTCATTAGTGCCTATTGGGAAGGGTATAAGGTGATTAGAGGCAATACAAAAGTGATGAACAAATACATACAATGTGCCTCACAATGATATACAAAAGAGGTCTAATACGAGTTCCTATCATTATGGGAAGGTAAAATACTCGTTAGTGCCTATTGATAAGAGTATAAGGTGATTAGAGGCTAAACAAGGAAGACGAACAAATACATACAATGAGCCTCACAATGATATACAAAAGAGGTCTAATACGAGTGCCTATTGAGGAATCACTAAGGTGATTAAGACGTACTCATATAAAACAAACATACAGATGAATGCTGTATTTACACTCCCTGAAGAAGTGTTTGATTATGAACGGAGAGTAATTGCAACTGATCGGCTGACTCTTAGCGTGTCATATATAGGGTGACTGGTATTTGCTCAGGAGTTTCCCAATAGATGTAATGCCAGAGGAGATTGATAGCTTGACCTCTGGTTAAGAGGGAATTTGATCAGATGACTTTTCTAATTGCAGGGTGACTGGTATTCTTTCAACAACAAAAACATACCCCTTAGATGTAATGTCAGAGGAGACTGTTATTTTGAGAACTGACCCCACGGAATATTATCATTCAAGCCTTGAGTGTCTGTACGTAATTTAAAAACCCAGCGTTGTTCTCTCTCTAGAAGTCGCTGTTCGAGGTTGTCATTACATTTGATATGTTCCAGGACCACCCACCTCATGTCGTTAGGTGTATGTTGTTTTTCGATAAAATGGGTTGACATTTTTGTTGTCGCCCGCTTGCACCTGATGTTACTACGGAGCTCCACAATCCTAGTACTGACTTTTCGTGTAGTCATGCCTACGTAGTGGAGATTACAGGTGCAGGTAATCAGATATACCACACCTGTGGTGTTACAATTAGTGAAACTGCGGAATTCCCATGTCATTTGATTGTTAAATGTCACTCTTTTAGTTGCTGACGTGAGGTGACATACGCTGCAGTTATTACACGGGTAATGTCCTGTAGGCAGAGTTTGTAGGATTCTTTGTCCATCAGATTTGGTGTTAATCTTGGGACGAGTGTGGACAAAGTAGTTCTTAAGGTTTTTCCTTTTCTGTGACTGAACATTGGTTTGGGTATGTCTAGGATGGCACTGTTCAGTGTCCGCCAGTGTTTATTGATTATTTTAGACACCTTGTTAGATGCTATGTTATAAGTTGTTATACATATTGGTCTCTTTTCTTGTGTGTTTTTATTTAGTCTGGGTTCAAGGAGGGAACAAAGAATCCTACAAACTCTGCCTACAGGACATTACCCGTGTAATAACTGCAGCGTATGCAACTAAAAGAGTGACATTTAACAATCAAATGACATGGGAATTCCGCAGTTTCACTAATTGTAACACCACAGGTGTGGTATATCTGATTACCTGCACCTGTAATCTCCACTACGTAGGCATGACTACACGAAAGTCAGTACTAGGATTGTGGAGCTCCGTAGTAACATCAGGTGCAAGCGGGCGACAACAAAAATGTCAACCCATTTTATCGAAAAACAACATACACCTAACGACATGAGGTGGGTGGTCCTGGAACATATCAAATGTAATGACAACCTCGAACAGCGACTTCTAGAGAGAGAACAACGCTGGGTTTTTAAATTACGTACAGACACTCAAGGCTTGAATGATAATATTCCGTGGGGTCAGTTCTCAAAATAACAGTCTCCTCTGACATTACATCTAAGGGGTATGTTTTTGAAAGAATACCAGTCACCCTGCAATTAGAAAAGACATCTGATCAAATTCCCTCTTAACCAGAGGTCAAGCTATCAATCTCCTCTGGCATTACATCTATTGGGAAACTCCTGAGCAAATACCAGTCACCCTATATATGACACGCTAAGAGTCAGCCGATCAGTTGCAATTACTCTCCGTTCATAATCAAACACTTCTTCAGGGAGTGTAAATACAGCATTCATCTGTATGTTTGTTTTATATGAGTACGTCTTAATCACCTTATTGATTCCTCAATAGGCACTCGTATTAGACCTCTTTTGTATATCATTGTGAGGCTCATTGTATGTATTTGTTCGTCTTCCTTGTTTAGCCTCTAATCACCTTATACTCTTATCAATAGGCACTAACGAGTATTTTACCTTCCCATAATGATAGGAACTCGTATTAGACCTCTTTTGTATATCATTGTGAGGCACATTGTATGTATTTGTTCATCACTTTTGTATTGCCTCTAATCACCTTATACCCTTCCCAATAGGCACTAATGAGTATTTTACCTTCCCAAAATGGCAGCCACATTGAGCCATAGAAGGCGGCCATTTTGTTCTATTCTTTAGTTTCCGCTCTAGTCTCCTAACCATGAATCGGCGGGAAAACACCCTTTAAAAACAAGCAGTAGGGACTCACTCGTTAATATGCGGTCGGGAGGGAAGCAGGCAACAGCCGGAGCAGTTTTCATTCTCAATGGCGATGATCTCTCCAGCCCCTCTCAGACCATGAAGCACATTGTTGCTCCATAATTAGTATGTATTTTATTATGTCACTGTATTTTCTTTGTCGTATTGTTTTGTCTGTACATATTAGTATGTTTTTCTAGGTTTATGCTCTTTCATTTCATTCTATTTCCTGGCAAATAAGCATTCACCTAATTGCCTGGCATGTCTCAGATTACTGACAATCTATTCACTAAGGGTAATGTCATGTGGTATTCCTTTTTGGTTTTTAGTTTTTTGTGTTTAAACTAAGCTGGCCCTATAGTATAACATGACCATTGAGATGCCCATAGCTCTCATAACCACACAAGGATCTTATGGGAGAGCTCTTAACAACACACACCAGCAGTGAGTGTCTGATTATATATAGTTAATGTGCAGCATGGCGTTTTCACTTACCTACATAGCATGAAGTAGGTCTCGTATGCCGTTTTCTGTTTTAGATTCAATTGATCAGCATCAACATGGTTTCAATAACTACTTATACAGTACATAGACTGTACTTGATAATGTTTTTTATCCTTTCTCTATTACAGATACTACGTGATCAAAGTAATGTATGTATTAACTCTTGCCTGCTAGTATTTTGCAGCATTTTTCCTAACCTTAGGTCACTTTGGAGTGGTACTAAACAGGGCTGGACCCTGTTTGTCCTGAAGAAGAGCACTGGGGTAGCTCGAAACTAGTTGACGTTCACTAGGGACCCCTGACTAATTAAAAACAGACACCCTAGCGACCAACCCCGTTTTTAATATATCGGCTAGGAGCCTGAATAAATTATTTTTGCCCACTAGCTAGATATTTTTAGTCTCACCCACTCCACCCCCATCACTGCACCACACATAGTCACTCACAAGTAGTGCTCCTACGTAGTGTCGCAAGTCGTAGCACGCCTCAGCCCGTAGCGGGTTGGGATTGCCCCTATGATGAAGCATGTCACCATGGGAAACCCTGGTGAGTGAGGGGACTCAAGAAAGGACATTTTTCCTTTACTAACTATTTTTTCTGAATCTTATATTAGTAAATTTAATTTTCTGAAAAAACTGGCTAGGTTTCCATAACCGAGATTTCGGTGTTTTGTAATTCTTGATCATTTTTGGAGGGTGGACCTAGCATATCCCTCTTTCTCCCCTTATTTTTCTGATCACATGAGATTGTACTCAATGTAGAACACTAGATGTATGAGTCACCATAAGTGCCTGAAAGGGTACATATAACTCAGTGAAAATTCTAACTACATGACTTTGCTTTTATGCTCATAGCAGTTTACACTATGGCCTAACTACAGGCTACATTAGGGTGACTTTTAAGTAGTAGAACAGCAGAATAAGGATTCTGAAACAGTTTTAAATACCAATTCGGCCTAGCGGTAGTCCAGCAGCAGGTTAAGGCTTGTCAAGGGGTTTTAAATATCAAGATGGTCAAACAGTAGAACTGTATACACAGGGTGACGTGTAGTAGTACTCAGACATATAGAAAGGCAGGGATGTCACTGACCATGTCATGAGTGATGTAATATGTGAGGTCATAAGCAGTTCATTGTGGGGGTGCGAGTTATAGTTATAGCCCAGCTAACTATAACTGATGAAATTCTCTGGTTTTGTACGAGTGAAAGGTCAGCCTATCTATAACGTGCCTGTAACCTTTGTTTTTTTCTGTGAATTTCTAAGGTTTTTTTTAATTCTATTTCCTAACTATAATGTCCCTGTAACCTTGAATTTCTAAGATTTTTTAAGTGCTAATTTCTTACTATAACATCCCTGTAACCTTTGGTTTTTTCAATGAATTTCTATGGTTTTTAAAGTCGTAGTCACGATTGCAGAATGGTGGAGAAAGAGGGTGGGGCCTCCAAACAGCTCTCAGGAATTCTGCTGTGTGGGGCGTACTGGAGGTAACAGGAGGTCCTGTTGGCCCCTAAGGAGCCTCAGCAGCCAAGGGGACTTCATTCCCCAACCAGTAGCGCACCAGGAGGCGTGTTTGCAGATTAGTGGAGAAAGGGGGCGGGGCCTCTGTCGAGTTGCCAGCGTTTAAAAAAAAAATTCTTAGGAAGGCAGGCCCGTGTGGTCCTCTTTCCCTGGACCATTTTGGGCCCCGGGGACCCCAACCCCGGGGCCTGACCCTTTTAAAAAAAAAATCATCAAAAAAGTGAGGGGGGCGTGCGCCCGCCCTCTCATTGGGCCGATTCCAGCCCTGGGGACCTCATCCCCCAGGGTTCGGCCTTTATTTATTCATTTTTTATACTTCAAGGGAGAGGGGCCAAGAGGCCCCCCTCCTGGGCCATCTTCGGCCACAGGGACCCCATCCGCCGGGGCCAAGCCTTTATAAAAAAAAATCAAAAAGGGGAAGGGGCCGTACTGCCCCCCCAGGCCGATATCATACTGAAGACCCCATCCCCTGGGGCATGGCCACCTTTTTGGGGACCACGGAGGAGCCTGAAGGCCCCCGCAGTCCCTGCGTCCTCTGTTTCGTGTGGAGCAGGGTTTGCTATGGCTTGGCGAGAGCACCGCCATAGCAAACTGCAATGACCTGGGGTGGGCACCCCGGAACAGTGCTGGAGCCGGCCCTGGGGAGTGGTGGTCCCCAGGACCATGTAGGGCTCTTGCTGTCCCCCTCCTTTGTTGAAATTTGCCCCAGGGAGGTGGTGGTCCCGGGGCAGCGGGGGAGGCCCGACGGCCTTCCCCGCATTACTTTTAAAAAAAACAGTGTGCCTCTGGGGAGGTGGCAGTCTGACCCCCCCCTACATTATTTTAATTGGCCCCAGGGAGGTGGCAATCCCCAGGGCAGGGAGGGGTCCGGGAGGCCCACCCCACATAATTGGAAAATTGGGATTAGCCCTGGGGAGGTGTCGGTCCCCGGGGCTGTGGGTGGGCCTGCCCGCATTCATAATGAAAAGTGCCCAGGGGAAGTGGCGGTCCCTGGGGCTTTGGTAAGCCCTAGAAGAGAGGCCCGTGCTCCCCCTCCTATATATATTATATGCCCCCAGGATCTAGCCCACCCGGGGGCTATTTAAAAGCAAGCGCGGGAGTCCGCGCTTGCTTTTTTATTTTATTTTTTGCTGCGAATATCGCAATATTGCGGCAATTTTTTTTTTTTTTAATGCTTTTATACCATGGTGGGGTCCCAGGGGGACCTCAAGACTATGGCTTGGGGGTCAGGGTATTCCTACCCTGCCTCCTTTGCTTTATTTTCACTTCTTTGGGGGACTTGGTGAAGCCGAGTCCCAAGATGGTTGCCAACACTTCCTGGTTGAAGCGTTGGCAGCCAATCAGAGTGCTGCATTTCCCTGGATTTACATCAAATAAGCAAAAGGCACTTCCTTGAACCAACATCTACCTCCCTGCCAAATGTGGTGTAAGTCCGTTCAGCGGTTGGGGCTGTAGGTGTGGCTAAAGGTTTCTATGGGAATTAACATTACAAATGCACCCAATTTTGTGCCCCAATTTCGGAGTCCCCACTGCACTGATCACCCCCAAACTTTTCATGACACACAGAACCTACCTTTACACTTTTTGTGGAAAATTTCATGAAGATTGGTCAAAGGACGCGCCAAAGTTATTGCCAAGTCAAAAATGCTTTTCCTATGGAAACGTGGCCCTAACTATAACTACCTACTAGCGACCACCAGTAGGTGAGATATATATATATATATTCACTGAAAAAACCATAGGTTTCAGGCACGTTATAGTTAGAAATTAGCATTTAAAAAACCTTAGAAATTCACTGAAAAAACCATAGGTTTCAGGGGCGTTATAGTTAGTTGGACATTTCACTCGTACAAAACCATAGAAATTCCCCCGTTATAGTTAGTTCAGCTAACTATAACTCGCGCCCCCGCAATGCACTGCTGATGACGTCACATAATACATCACTCATGACATGGTCAGTGACATCACTGATGACATCACTGATGACATCTCAAATGACATCACTGATGACATCACTGATGACATCATCCATGTGATAATTTGCTGCATCTTCTCACACCCTAATATAACCTTTGATACACCCACTCTAAATTACAGAGTGCCATTCTCAAAACCATAGACACTCCAACACCAATAACTACATACCCACTCACTGATTCTTAGGTCTACACACACATCCACTCACTCACCCGTACAGTCACTCATGCTTATGGTCACTCAGTACAGGACTATCATATGCACTCATACACCTATATAGACACTCACACACCGCCATTCATCCATAGAGGTACTCACACACCTAGTCAGTCATGCAAATAATTAATCACACTGCCATTTACTCACCTATACAGTTAAACACACACCAGCTCACTTACTCATACAAATACTAGCACATTCTTACGCTCTTATACAATCACTGATACAAGCACACACTCATCCATACAGCCACTCTCACAATCACACACTCTCACTTATAGCCATTTATATACTCCAACACACACATATACTGCCTTTCACATATTAGTTACTCACACATGTACCACTGAGATATACATTCACTCACTAACACACCCATACACACACTCACCCACCCATACAGTCCATCACAGATGCACTCTTTAAACCATGCACCCAGTGAATCACCCACTCACACATCTATGCACAGAGTCACACACACCCCACCCACACAAACACTCAGGCACCCATACAAATACTCAGACAACCAATCAATAACCCATATAGACACTCATGTAGCTATTCACAAACCCATGCAGCCGCTTACACACCAACAGACAGACGGATACAGACATTCACACAGTTTAGTCACTAACCCATGCATTCAGTAAGATACGTTTAATCACTCACTTGTAGAGTCAGTCACGCACCTACTAAATCATCCATTCAGACACTTATACACCCACTCATTCTTCAATACGCCTTTCCCTATATATATTAAACATATTTAAACTTTACAGAAACACACAGTCACTGGATGATGTCATCAGTGATGTCATTTGAGATGTCATCAGTGATGTCATCAGTGATGTCACTGACCATGTCATGAGTGATGTAATATGTGACGTCATCAGCAGTGCATTGCGGGCGCGAGTTTTAGTTAGCTGAACTAACTATAACGGGGGAATTTCTATGGTTTTGTACGAGTGAAATGTCCAACTAACTACAACGCCCCTGAAACCTATGGTTTTTTCAGTGAATTTCTAAGGTTTTTAAATGCTAATTTCTAACTATAACGTGCCTGAAACCTATGGTTTTTCAGTGAATTTCAAAGGTTTTTTAAATGCTAATTTCTAACTATAACATGCCTGAAACCTATGGTTTTTTCAGTGAATTTCAAAGGTTTTTTAAATGCTAATTTCTAACTATGCCTACAAAGGTAGGACATGTGAAGAAAGAGGAAGAAAAGCGCACAAAGAAGCAAGACAAATGCAGAAAGAGGCAACAGAAGTCCAGAAAGACAAAGAAAAGTGCAAGAAGAAGCAAGAGATGTGCAGAAAGAACCAACAGAGGAGCAGAAAGTCCTCCTGTGCCCCAACTTTTGCTGACGGGTACTGGTGGTAACTGACTCTGACTAACCGGCCCTAGAGCCAGTGCTATGCTAAAAGACACTTAGAATACAGTGAAAACACCTACATACACTAGGGAACACTATGCGTTGGGGTACCCCTGTGATTAGCATGACCTCCTCTGTATTTGCCATGAGTTAGTGCCTGGGTCATTGGATGAGTACATGGGTACTGACTGGATGATTAGAGTACTGCAAGGAGAGTGGATGGTGAATTTATAAACGCTTGTGTTTTGGCGGAGTGATTGGATAAGGACATGGAACTGGTTGGGTGATTGGAGGAGTGCATGGGTAGTGACAAGGAGATGGCTGGACTGCATCAGTAGTCCTCAGGGGATTGTAGTAGTGCATGTGTTAGTGCCTGCATTATTGCATTAGTACATGGGTAGTGACTGATTGATTAGAGTACTGCAAGGAGAGTGCATGGTGAATTTATAAGTGCTTGTGTTTTGGCGGAGTGATTGGATAAGTACATGGTGCTCGCTGGGTGATTGGAGGAGTGCATGGGTAGTGACAGGGCGATGGCTGGACTGCATCAGTAGTGCTTAGGGTATTGTAGCAGTGCATGAGTTAGTGCATGGGTCATTGCATGAGTGCATGGGTACTGACTGGATGATTAGAGTAATGCAAGGTGAGTGCATGGTGAATTTATAAGTGCTTGGGTTTTGGCGGAGTGATTGGATAAGGACATGGAACTGGTTGGGTGATTGGAGGAGTGCATGGGTAGTGACAAGGAGATGCCTGGACTGCATCAGTAGTCCTCAGGGGATTGTAGCAGTGCATGTGTTAGTGCCTGCGTCATTGCATGAGTACATGGGTAGTGACTGGATGATTAGAGTACTGCAAGGAGAGTGCATGGTGAATTTATAAGTGCTTGTGTTTTGGCGGAGTGATTGGATAAGTACATGGTGCTCGCTGAGTGATTGGAGGAGTGCATGGGTAGTGACAGGGCGATGGCTGGACTGCATCAGTAGTGCTCAGGGTATTGTAGCAGTGCATGAGTTAGTGCATGGGTCATTGCATGAGTGCATGGGTACTGACTGGATGATTAGAGTAATGCAAGGAGAGTGCACAGTGAATTTGTAAGTGCTTCGGTTTTGGCAGAGTGATTGGATAAGTACATGGTGCTCGCTGGGTGATCGGAGGAGTGCATGGGTAGTGACAGGGCGATGGCTGGACTGCATCAGTAGTGCTCAGAGTATTGTAGCAGTGCATGAGTTAGTGCATGGGTCATTGTATGAGTGCATGGGTACTGACTGGATGATTAGAGTACTGCAAGGAGAGTGCATGGTGAATCTATAAGTGCTTGGGTTTTGGCGGAGTGATTGGATAAGTACATGGTGCTGGCTGGGTGATTGGAGGAGTGCATGGGTAGTGACAAAGAGATGGCTGGAATGCATCAGTAGTGCTCAGGGTATTGTAGCAGTGCATGAGTTAGTGCATGGGTCATTGCATGAGTGCATGGGTACTGACTGGATGATTAGAGTAATGCAAGGAGAGTGCATGGTGAATTTATAAGTGCTTGGGTTTTGGCGGAGTGATTGGATAAGTACATGGTGCTCGCTGGGTGATAGGAGGAGTGCATGGGTAGTGACAGGGCGATGGCTGGACTGCATCAGTAGTGCTCAGAGTATTGTAGCAGTGCATGAGTGAGTGCATGGGTCATTGCATGAGTGCATGGGTACTAACTGGATGATTAGAATACTGCAAGGAGAGTGCATGGTGAATTTATAAGTGCCTGGGTTTTGGCGGAGTGATTGGATAAGTACACACATGTCACATCAGGCCCGCCCCCTCCCTCCACCACTGTGCAAACGCGCCCCCTGGCGGGTTTTAAGTTGGGGGATTAATTCCCCTTGAATCCTGAGGGTCCCCGGGTCCAACTAGCCCACCAGGTACCTCCAGTAAGCGCCACAGAGCTGCGTTGCAGAGAGGTGGTCCAAGGCCACTCCCCTTTTTACACCTCTCTGCAACGCAGCTCTGTGGCGCTTACTGGAGGTACCTAGTAGGCTAGTTGGACCCAAGGGACCCTCAGGATTCAAGGGGACTTAATCCCCCAACTTACAACGCGCCAGAGGGCCTGTTTGCACAGTGGTGAAGGGAGCGGGTGGGGCCTGATGTGACAAGTGTGCAAACGCGCCCCGTGGCGCGTTTTAAGTTGGGAGATTTACTCCCTTGAATCCTGAGGGTCCCTGAGGCCCAACTTGCGCACCAGGTACCTCCAGTAAGCACCACAGAGCTGCGTTGCAGAGAGGTGGTCCGAGACCACGCCCCTTTTACACCTCTCTGCAACGCAACTCTGTTGCACTTACTGAAGGTACCTGGTGGGCTAGTTGGCCCCCAGGGACCCTCAGGATACAAGGGGACTTAATCCCCCAACTTAAAACGCACCACGGGCGCGTTTGCACACTTGGCAGCCCCCCTCCCATCCAATGCACAGCCCCGGGGAGGTGGTGGTCCCCGGGGCTCGGGGGTCCGTTCCGGACCCCCAAATTAGCATTTTAGTGCCCCGGGGAGGTGGCGGTCCCCGGGGCGTGTGGGGGGGCTCTAGCCCCCCCACGCAGGTATATATATATTTTTTAAAAGAAGCCTCGGGGGGTGGTGGTCCCCGGGGCTGCGGGGGGGCAGTGTGCCCCCTGCAAATAATTAATGAAAGCCCCGGGGGGTGGTGGTCCCCGGGGCTTGGGGGGCCTTGGAGGCCCCCCACACATTTAATAATTAGCCCCGGGGGGTGGCGGTCCCCGGGGCTGCGGGGAGGCTGCGTGCCCCCGCAACTTTTTAATCAAGCCCCGGGGAGGTGGCGGTCCCGGGGGCAGTGTGGGGATTGGGGCCCCCCCCACACATTTTTTCAGTGCCCCCGGGACCTGGCCCACCCGGGGGCTAAATAATAACGAAGCGCGGGAGCCTGCGCTTCGTTTTTTTAAAATTTTCGGCCGAAATTCGCGCTGGGTGCGTGAATCTCGCTGAATTTTTTTTGGAAAAAAATGCTTTTTTGGGCCCTGGGGGTCCTTGTGGGACCCCCTGAGCAGGCCTAGGGGGTCAGGGTGTTTCTACCCTGCCCCCTTTCCTTTTTTTCGCGTTTGTTTTTCTCTTTTCTTGTGACTCGGAAAGGCTACGGAGAATAATATGATTGGAAATTTTGGCTAGTTAGGAAGAAACCAAGAGGTTGGCAAGGAAATGTAATGACTTTAGCTGTTAAAACAGCCAAGAACATAAGCAACACGTTTTGCTGTGACACGAAGCTGTCAAGTGACAGCACAGCATGTGACACCTTTTGTCATCAGCGACTTTTTGGGTTGCAGACATTTGCCTACTTGGGCCTGTAAGCCTACAGCTACAATGACAACGTGCAAACTGCAAGTATCAGATGCCACGTGCTGTTGACTGGATGGCGGGACTGACTGAAGGTGTTACACTGCACCACGTGGCAAGAAAGCTACGCTGAATCATGTTTGCAGGAGTATGGAGGAATGTGTCTATGATGCTGCGTGTGATCAATTGACAGAGGTATTATATGTGCACATGAATTGAACCTGGGTGCGCATCTGTCTTCACTTCACTTCAATTTTTTCACGTAAATGGCTTTGCTCACACTTCACTTCACGCCACTGTTGTGTGATACTATTTGTGAGAAACTCTCCTACCAGGAGTCTGTTGTGGGTGTTCCAGAGGTGGGAAGCCTGGGATGCCTGCATGCGTAGGGGAACACTCACACATTCGTGAGTTTGTGCATAGTTACAAACTCTTAATAGTCCCATCTCCATCTTGGATATGATTGGTGATACACTCCTGTCAAGGGAAGGATTACCTTTGTATCAAAAGTGGGAATCAAGAGGGAACACTCCCAAATCTGATCAGGGGTTTAGGAATGAGTTTCTCAATGGGGATTAAAGAAGAGAGTTTCAAGGGTCAAATTAACTTTTGCATTATATTTATGAATTCCTATCATTTAATGACTTTCTACCCTTTGATGCACGCAGAACAGTTGTCCGTGTCCTAATAATCTCTTGGCTGGAGTACTCGAATTGCCTTATCTTGGGATTCCAGAATATAAGATCAGGAAACTCCAGACGGTACAAAATGAGGTGGCACGTCTCATTCTCTGATTATCTAGAAGGGAATCTGTCTCTGTCCATCTTAGGGAACTGCATTGGTTCCCCATTGGGAAGAGACTTCTGTTCAAAGTGCTGACTATCGTGCACCACGTCTTCTATTAAAAGGGCCCTATGTACTTGATTAGGTGAATTATCCTTGCAATCTTCCAGGAGCCATGACGTTGCTGGCAAGGTTTCAGAAGTTTTGTTTGGCTAGATCTGGAGGACAGTCCTTCTCAGTACTGGCAAGTAAAGCATGGAACACATTTCCATATTCTCTTCACTCTATCCATGTGGAGACGTGTTTTAGGCAAGGGTTAAAAACCTATCTTTTGTCATTGGGCTGATTGTGAGTGGTGACTGCCACTCTGCTGGACTGGTGCTCTGAAGGAACTGCTGCCCTCTTGCCTGAGTGAGAAGTACTGGACCTGCATCTCTTGAACCCAGTACACAGAGTGACTCCAAGGGCAAGCTGGCTGGCCTCCTGATCTAAAGCCTCAGGGACATAACAGGCTTCCAACAACCTTGCACCTGCACCTGGACTTTGCAATCTGTGAGTCCACCTTGCCAAGTGGTGCCACTCCAGTCCTGGACCCTTGGAAGTGGCCTTAAGGTGCTCTGCCAGCCTCTGTGGATCCAGAGGAGCCGATGCATCTTCTCTGCTGCATGGGCAGAACTGACACATCTCTGCTGCTGCATGGATTGGACCCGTTGCAAAAACCCACATCGCTGCCGCAGCCTATTCTGCCTTCGGAACCACCGCTGTGTGACAGCGCAGGTCCTTGCATCTTTCATCAACGGGAACCTCGACAACAACGCAGGCTTGCTGAATCTCGGAACTGATGTATTGCCTCAGCTGCACGGTGCATCTTCGACGCGAATCCTCGCAGCATTCCGCAAACCAGGATTTACAGTACTGTGTTCAGCGGGCCTAACTGGGTCCCTGTAGCCGGCCTGTGTTTCATCGCGGTCGGCCTGAACTTATGACTTTGTCCCGGTCTTGCGTGGCCTGATATACACAGTTGGAGCTTTGTGCTTTTCGTGCTATTTTCACTAAAACCTTTAAAAATGTAATATCTCCGATTCTACTGATTGGATTTTTGTCGTTTTGGTCTTGTTTATTTTTTAAAGAAAGTTCTATTTTTCTAACTTAGTGTGGTATCCTTTTTCTGTGGTGTTTTCACTTTATTTCTTTTTGAGGTATTGCACAAATACTTTACACATTGCCTCTAAGTTAAGCCTGACTGGCCTGTTCAAAGTTATCAGAGGGTTGAGCACAGGTTTATTTAGGGTTGGCTTGTGCCTCACCCTGACAAGGATTGTGGTTGCTGCTTGACCAGGTCGCACACCCCAGTCAACTAACAACCCAATTTCTCACAAACACTAAAAGTATAGCCAGTCTACGCAGGTCAGATATGACACGAGTGTAATTTACCTGATAGGGAGCTCTATGTGCAATCTACTGTTGTTTCCATTCATGTGAGATGTTACAGTTGGTTATAGGGTGACCTCCTGTTCATAATTTACTCAGACCATCCGTAAATTGGGACCGTTGTCTGTAACTACTGCTTTAACATACAGCATTTGTCTGTATTTTTAATTAACTTAAATGGTGCCTTCTAATAGCCAAAAATGTCTGTTATACTTCAGTTACTTTAACGTTCCTTTTGTTACTACACTTTACTAGTTATTACATTTTTGGGTGGAAGATGTGCTGTAACCTGTCTCTGCCCTTTAACACTGATGTAACCTACACAGTCTTGGGGGGCATCATATGGAATTGTGGAGTGTCCTGGACAACCAGGGATCGGGTGGTTAGTTGCTTCCTATGGATTTGTGGAGTGTCCTCGACAACCAGTGATCAGGTGGTTGGTTGCTTCCCCAGAGGAGGCTGTGCTATCTGTGGTGGATGCAATAAAGAGAGTTAGTACAATCTCATGGTGTCTGGACTCTCTTAACACAATGCTGCCTCAGACGGAATTGTCTCTTGGCTCACCAATGGCATGAACACTTGTGGGGTTATTAATTTAAATCAAATTTAAATTCCTATTAACTTTTTTTTTTTTACTCATACCATATTCAATCCCAGCTTCCCAGCTTGACCAAACTATGACCCTGAGCTAGAGCTGGGCGAGCTAGCAAATTAGTAGGGAAAGCAGAGCAGAAGTGATCTGTGCAGCCTTCCGATCACAGGTATAATCCCATTCAGAAAACTGTACAGAAAACGTACCCCTATTGAAATGACGTGTTTATCCTGGAGGTCGCAGACTGTAATCTCAATAGGAAAGCTCACTGGGTTAATACACCTAGTGCAGACATTTGTGAGTAAAAGTATAGGTCACAGCTTCCAATCGTAGTGAACTAGATCAATGATGTGCATATAACCTGTATGTCCCAGTTTATAGTCCTCGTACAACAATTAAAATGGAGAAGCATAAATGGCTAAGAAATCGAAAGATTTACTCCTAAAATGTATTAGTGTTGCATGAAAGCCCAGCTCAGACTCTGAGCACCCTGAGCCCTGCTCCTCCACGCCCTGCCCAAACCTGAGGTCTTTGTCTATCTTGCCTATGGTGAACTTTGCCTTTAATCTGTGAGTAAACAGAAAGCAGAACGGTCTCCCAGGTAGATCTGTGACATTGTGCTGCTTACTATGCAGTGCATGTGTTTTAAGCAGGAGCACTGGAGTAGAGTGGCAGGGGAGGACCAAGTTATGTGACAAGTAGGGGTAAATTATGCAGCAAGAAAAGGCAAATCATGCGGTGTAATGTGGCCGATTTTGTAAGAATATTATTTCATTATGTTGTCATTAGGTCGAGCCTAGCAGCCCACATGCGCTGCTCTGCGAGGCTTCTTGTGTCTACTCTGTGTGGGTCTGACTCCTCCCACACATTGGATTGGCTTTTGCGTGTGGCTTTCTATAATGAAAGCACGCAAATGGCTAAAGGCGGGTGCATGTCCCACCTCTTTTGTAATGTTCACTCCCACGGCGTTTTGCCTCGGGAGCGAGCAGCGGCGCGCAGGGTGGCAGCTGCATTCCTCGTGGGTCAGGTTACTATCTACACAACGCACCGTGCTTTCGCTTTCGTCTGGGGGCCGCCCGCTTTTGCATATGTTTTTTTTTTTTTAGAGTGCTGTGCTTTTCACGGGCGCTACTGCCTACTTGTTAACAGTAGTCCACTTATAAGGTCCCAAAGGCGAGACCTATTGGCTATGCCCATGCTTGTTCTTTATATAGTCACCACGTGATATCGTGCTTCATGATGGTAACTAAAAACAGACTATTCAATTGCATTGATCGGTTATTAAAAGGAAAACAGACTTGTATAAAACAAGTAATATACAATACGCTGTAAAATGGCATAAACTTGATTTGCTGTATTTTACTGAGTCAAATAACTTGTTTACCCAACAAGTATGGATAAACCCTGAACAAATAATCATATAATCTGAAAATCAAGATTGCATTAACTGTATATGTCCAAATACGCAAAATAGCAGCCAAACCAGATTGGTGTAAATCTGATAGAGACTTCTAGCTGCAGATTCTTTACTTTTGAATTCCCAGGCTTCAGGCTGGATCCGGAAACTGAGCTATGTATGTATGTATGTATGTAAGGGATTTGTAAAGCGCTGGAATCACCCCTGCAGGGTTATCTCCGCGCTACCATAGAGAGGGTACAAGACAGACACAGATCAGTCCCGGAATAATTCCGTCTTTAGGAGTTTCCTGAAGCGAAAAAGACTGGGGCATTTGCGCAAGTCCTCCGGCAAGGTGTTCCAGTATTTCGGGGCAAGGTAGGCGACAGTTTTGCCGCCTGTTCGTATTTTCCTGTAGCGGGGGACCACTAGCAACCCTTTACCTTCCGATCTGAGTTGACGGTTCGGACAGTAGACTTTAAACTTGTCCGCCAGGTAGCTAGGGCTCGTACCATAAAGTGCTTTATGGGCTAGACAGCAAAGCTTGAACTTAATTCTCTGGCGGATAGGGAGCCAGTGAAGTTGTTTTAACAATGGCCCCGGGGAGGTGCGAGGCTGCTTTTTGAGAGCCAGGCCCGCGGCAACATTCTGTACAATCTGTAATCTGCTGAGAAGAGATTCGTTAGCAGATGCTAGTAAAGCATTACAATAATCCAGGCGGCAAATGATCAAAGCCTGAATCAGAGTTCTACGAACAGAAAGAGGCAGCCACAGGAACACTCTGCGCAAAAGGCTCAGGGTATGGTAGCAGGTCCCTGCAGTAGTCATGATTTGATCCCTCATTGATAAAAATACATCCAAACGGACCCCTAGATTTTTCGCCACTGTAGTAGGAGAAGGGGCAGGGCCTAACACAGCAGGCCACCACTTAGGGGACCAGGAAGCTTGAGCCGAGCCAAACAGCAGGATTTCAGTCTTAGCCGCAGTCACCTGGAGAAAGTGTTGCGTCATCCAAGCTGATATGGCTAGCATGCCCTTTGCAAAACACTGATCGATTAACTCTGTGTCCTTATCAAAGGACAGGAGTAGTTGCGTATCATCAGCGTAGGAAAACGGAGTAAAACCGTACTCCCTAATGATCTTGGCCAGGGGGGCCACATAGATATTAAACAAGGTAGGACTCAAACAAGAGCCCTGGGGCACCCCCTTGGCAAGCTTCAGGGTTTGGGAGCGGAAGGGACCCAGATTGATGGTCTGGGTGCGCTGATCTAAGAAGTTGACGAGCCAATTAAGTGCCTGTCCCTGCAGACCGGCCGCTCTCAGTTGAAAAATCAATTTCTGATGAGAGGCCGTGTCGAAGGCTGCTGTCAGATCCAATAAGACCAGCAGCACTGCTTTGTTATTATCCAAAGCCATTTTAATATGGTCAGTAACCCCAATGAGGGTAGTCTCTGTAGAGTGATTGGGTCTAAACCCAGACTGGGAAGGATCAAGAATGCCTTGGGATTCGAGGTAACCCATTAACTGAGTGTTGACATAACCCTCCGCCATTTTACTCATAAGCAGCAGAAGTGAGATGGGGCGATAATTAGAGAGCACTTCGGCAGGCAACTGAGTTTTCTTCTTAATTGGTAGCACTTGAGCGGCCTTCCAATCAAGTGGCACAATTCCCTCACGTAAAGAAGTGTTCAGGATATCAGAAATGGAGGGGGCCAGGAGAGGTGCAAGGAGAGCAAATATGTGTGCCGGCAACACATCAAGAGGAGATCCAGATTTCCCAACTCTAAGCATGGCTTCCACCTGAGATACCTGGATGGCATTGAAATGTTTCAGGCCTTCATCCGAACTTCTTAGAGTTGAGGGTCTGAAGTTAGAATGCTCAACGTGACACGAGTTTTGAGGGAATTGATTGTAAATTAAATTAATTTTATCATCAAAATACACAGCTATACTGTCACATAGTCCCTGAGACTATACCCCTTGCGCGCTGCGTTGGGTGGCTCCATTCGGCTCCACGTGATGTCATCCGTGTCTGCAGCGTCGGTTATGACGTCGCGTTGCCTGTATAGGCGCCACCCAGGCGCGCGGACATCAGTTCTATTCTTTCTACGCTTGTTAAGTGCCGATCCGGGAAGAGCTACCCCTCTGTCGCTTTTTAGCAGGCTTTTTCTCAACTTTTTGTCTAAGTCTTTTCACTCTGTGTGCGAGGGATGTCTTCGAGGAAGACAGGGTTCAAACCGTGCGGTGCATGATGTCGGTAACCAATCCCCATATGATTTGTCTTTGGTGTCTCGAGCGCGACCACGATACAAAGTCATACATGAATGCCGGGCCATGGATCCTAAGACCTTGAGGGAGTGGGCTTTGAAGCTCCTTGCGGCCCGGAAGTCCACAACGTCAAGCGAGACTCCATGGAGGTCCCTTTACCGATCGAAGAAGAGGAGGTCGCGGAACTGCTCTCGGAGCCCAAAGTCCTCTTCACCCCACTCGAGGTCCTCGGGACACTTGGGGAAAAGGCATAAGAAGAAGAAGTCGAAGCGGACTTCATCTTCGCCTCGGCTGGTGTCTGTCGTCGAGAGAGGTAAGGAGTACCGACGCTCTAGGCATGGTTCCGCTGAGCCGGAGCCTGAGTCGACTTTGTGCCTCCCACCCTTTCTGGGAGCGAAGCAACTCCCGCTCAAATTAAGGAGTTGTACGAGGCCATGCGCTGTGTATTTGAGCGGAACGACCCACTGGTGAGCACTCGGGCCCCGCGGGGTCGTAAGGGGCCCGTCGGGTTCGATGCCATTTGGCTCTGGCCACGGCACCGGTGGGACCTCAGGGATCCGATCACGGATCCGGGTCGACGCCAGTCATGCCACTGTGACCTTCCCCGACGTCAGACCCGCAGTCGGTGCCTGTGGCGCCGCCAGTGCCCATCGGCTGCACCAGCCCCATCCTCATCCCCAATGACACAGAGCCGGAACGACGTCGCTCAATGCCGATTCCGACGCCGAATGAACCCAGAGGTTCTATGTTGTCTCCTGAGCACTTTGAGGATGTGCTAGGCTCAGGAGAGGATTAGGAGGGGTCTGTGGACCCTCTGGAACACCATGAAGTCTCTGAGGAGAATGTGGACTGGTATGGGAAACTTGGTGATGCCAGTGGACTGGACACCTCCCCAGATGCTGGCATGCTCTCTCTGTCAACGGAGGGGGGATCCTATACCATGGTGGTAAGAAGGGCAGCTTAGGTCCTTAGACTGGAGCTGCCCTCAGTACACGTCAGGACTAATCTCCTGACCGAGGTTCTTCAACCGGGGGCTTCTACATCCGAACCCCTTTTGCCCTTCAACAAAGCACTTATGGACGTCCTTCTAGGCACATGGTCCAAGCCTAGCACAGGGACTCCTGTGAATAGGACGATTGCACGCCGCCATCGCCCGGCTCTGGGCAACCCCAAGTTCCTCAGCCAACACCTCACCCCAGAAAGCTTGGTGGTGCAGGCCTTAACGTCCCAAGGTGCATTCCCTTCCGCCCCTCCGGATAGGAAATTCAAGAGGTTGGATGCGTTTGGGAAGAAGATGTTTTCTTCCTCCAGCCTGGTATTGCGGTTGGTGAATACCGCATGCTTGTTGGGCCGTTTCTCCCATTCCCTTTGGGAGACGGTTGCGCAAGTGCTGCCACAGGTCCTGGAGGAAGCCCGGGCTGTGCTCTCCCAAGCAGTCAAAGATGAGAGAGATGCAGCAAAATTCACCATGCGGTGTGGTTTAGACCAACGAATGCGCTGGGTAGGTCAATTTCAACGACGGTGGCATTGAGACACGCCACGCCTGGCTCCGTACATCTGGCTTCTCAGGGGATGTCCATGCTAATCTGATTGACTTGCCCTTTGAAGGAACCTGCCTTTTCGGGGAAAAGGCAGACTCGGACCTGGTCAGGTTCCAGGACTCTCGAGCTGTAGCCAGATCCTTGGGCCTTTCCTCCACTCCTTATGGCCAGTCTCTCTTTCGCCCCTTTCGTGGCAATGGAAGGGGTTTCCAGCCACGTCAACCTTATCCCAGCCACTATCCCGTACAGACTGCCCAAGCGTGCAAGGACGTGGACGCGGTGCATTTTGATCCAGGAATGGAGGCCAGAAGTCATCGGTCACACTCTCCTCGGCAGCCCCAGCCTCCAAGCATTCCTAGGCTGATTCTGCAGGACCACACTACTCCAGTTGGTAGGAGAATTCGTCATCATCTCTCCCACTGGAGACCCATACCATTTTTTTGCAGATCGTCCAGGAGGGCTATTCTCTGCCTTTCCTTTCTTTTCCTCCTCTCATTCTGCCAAAAAAGGAACGGCTGCCGGAGGATCATTTAAAATTGCTCCAAGAGGAAGTTGCAGCTCTCTTGGCCAAGGGAGCTATAGAAAGTGTCCCAGTTTCAGAAGTAGACAGTGGCTGTTATTCCCGCTACTTTCTGATTCCAAAGAAGAACAAAGGGCTACAGCCCTTTCTAGATCTTCAGACCGTCAATCTATTCCTCAAAAAGGAGAAATTCAAAATGCTCACTCAGGCCCAGGTCTTGTCTGCCCTAGATGAAGGAGACTAGATGGTAGCGTTGGACCTGCAGGATGTGTATTTTCACATCACTATCCTGCCGGGCCACAGGTGTTACCTGCAGTTAAAGTTAAAGGTAGGCCTTGAGCACTTTCAGTTTACTGTGCTCCCCTTTGGCCTTACCAGTGCCCCTCTGTGTTCACCAAGGTGATGGCAGTGGTCGCAGCTCATCTGCTTAGGTTAGGGTTGTCAGTCTTCCCCTACCTCGAAGACTGGCTGTTGAAGGCATCCTCGCCCCAGGCAGTCGTCTCCCACCTTCAGACTATGGCAAACATCCTGCATTCGCTGTGGTTCTCTATAAACATGCAGAAGTCACACCTGACTCCTTCTCAGACGCTCCCTTTCATCGGGGCAGTTCTGGAGACAGTGCAGTTTCGAGCCTATCCTCCCGAGCAGCGAGTCCAGGATATTCAGGCTATGATTCTGATGTTTCAGCCACTATCCTGGATTTCAGTGAGACTGACTCTGAGCCTTTTGGGCCTCAAGGCCTCCTGCATCCTGTTGATGAAGCATGCCAGGTAGCAAATGCGGACTCTACAGTGGGACCTGAAGGTCCAATGGGCACAGCATTGGGAAAATCTCACCGACATGGTCCAGATCTCGGAAGGAACTGTGAGAGATCTGCAGTGATGGTTGACGAACCGCGATTAGGTCAATGGCAGACCCCTCTCCCTTCCCCAACCAGATCTCACAGTCATGACAGATGCATCACTTCTGGGATGGGGCGGCCATCTGGGAGAGGTGGAGATCAGGGTACACTGGTCTCCGGCGGATACGGAGCTCCACATAAACTTATTGGAGCTCCGGGCGATTTGATTGTCATTGAAATAATTTCTTCCTTCTGTCACAGGGAAGCTGGTGCAGGTATTCACGGACAACACCACCGCCATGTGGTACTGCAACAAGCAAGGTGGGGTGGGGTTGTGGATCCTTTGTCGAGAGGTTGTGCGTCTCTGGACATGGCTGGAACAGCAGGGCATAACCCTGGTGGTTCAACAACTGGCAGGTTCTCTGAACGCCAGGGCGTACGAACTCAGCCAACGATGCCTAGCGGATCACGAATGGCTTGTCCAGTCGGAGTTGGCACAAGGTCTCTTTCAGCAGTGGGGAGAACCTTGGTTAGATCTGTTCGCCTCCGAAGAGAACGCACAGTGTCAGCAGTACTGCGCACTAGAGTTTCCAAGGCAGCTATCGCTCGGCGACGCTTTTCGACGCAAGTGGAGCTCAGGCCTGCTGTATGCCTTTCCGCCCATACCACTCCTGCCCAGGGTTCTGAAGAAGATCAGGAACAAAGGGCCCAAGTCATCCTTGTGGCTCTGGATTAGGCAAGGAGAGTTTGGTATTCCAGAGCTTCTGAGAATGAGTGTCGATCCTCCGATCAGGCTGGCCCTTCGGGACGATCTTCTGTCGCAGCAGCAGGGGAGGGTTCTCCATCCGATCCTGTCATCTCCTCACCTCCATGCGTGGAGATTGAGCGGCGGCAGTAGATAGCTTTTGACCTTCCTCCCGAAGTCTGCAATGTTATTCTGGCGGCCAGGCGGCCCTCCACCAAGACGGTATACGACTGCTGTTGGCAGAAATTCGTATTGCACTGCACTGAGAGGTCTATTGACCCTGTATCTGCTTCTCTTTCTACTGTCCTCTTGTTCATTCTGACCCTTGCCCAGCAGGGCTCTGCTTTGGGCACTCTTAAGGGTTAACTTTCTGCTCTGTCTGCTTTTTTGTGGCTGCCAGACCAACCTTCTCTCTTCAAATCTCCCATTGTGCATAGATTCCTAAAAGGGCTGGCTCACCTGTTTCCACCTACGCCCTTTGTGATGCCACAGTGGGACCTTAATTTGGTCCTCACCTACCTGATGTGTGCTCCATTTGAGCCTCTGCACAATTGTCCCCTTTGGCTGTTGACCATCAAAACAGCCTTCTTAGTAGCGATTACATCAGCCTGGAGGGTGAGTGAGTTGCAGGCGTTATCTTGTACGCCTCCTTATCTTATGTCCTTTCCAGACAAGGTGGTGGTTTGCACCAGGGCTTCTTTTTTGCCAAAAGTTGTGACCCCATTTTATCTGGGTCAGTCCATCACTTTGCGCACCTTCTTTGCTCCCCCGCATCCCTCTAAAGAAGAGGAGCATCTCCACAGTCTACACCCAAAAAGAGTGTTGTCGTTCTACCTTGACCGCACTAAAGAGTTCCGGGTGGACGACCAACTCTTTGTGGGAGCGAAGAAGGGAAGGGCAGTGCAGAAAAGGACAATTTCTCGCTGGGTCGTTCTCTGCAGCAAGATCTGCTATGGCCTGGCAAAGAAGCAGCCCCCTGAGGGATTAAGGGCCCATTCCACCAGGGGAAAGGCTGCGACATATGTCAAGCTGCAATGTGGGCATCTTTGTACACGTTTGCAAAACACTACTGTTCGGATGATCAGGACCACAGGTGCGGGCATTTTTCTCGCTTGATCCTACAGGACTTCCTAGTTTAGCAAATTGGTCCACAGACCAGGGATGGTATGGCTTGGATATCTAATTCAAAGATAAGGAATCTGCAGCTAGAAGTCTCTATCAGATGAACAAGTTACTTACCTTCGGTAACGCATTATCTGGTAGAGACTCTATCTAGCTGCAGATTCCTTACAGCCCCACCCATGCCTCCCTGCTTTGCGGACTAATGTTTTAGGGCTAGGGTTATTCCCCCTTTTCAATGCCCTAGTTTTGCACACAACTACGTCAGTTACTTCGTGGCTCTACGCTACTGGCGTGGAAAAAACTAAAAGTACTCACGTCCACGCGCCTGGGTGGCGCCTATATAGGCAAGGCGACATCATAACTGATGCTGCCGACACGGACGACGTCATACGGAGCCAAATGGAGCCACCCAACGCTGCGCGCAAGGGGTATTGCTCAGCAAAATTTTTCGGATCCAGCCTGACGTCTGGGAATTCAAAGGTAATGAATCTGCAGCTAGATAGAGTCTGTACCGGATAATGTGTTACCGAAGGTAAATAACTTGTTCATTTAAAACACAGTTAGTAAAAACCTGGCGCCTATTCACCTACTTGTATATATTCATTGTCTACAAGATAGGGCAATATTAGTTAAAATACAATCCAATGATCGCAAAATTGAGCCCTTAGTGGGCTTTGTCATTGATACTTGGAAAATTATTGTTTTGATTCGGCCCAGTGGTTAACTGCCTGGTTTAAATAGTGAGCTTCATAAAAGATGGATTTACCCTGCAGTTTTTATGTAATGAACACCAAACATAGCATAATTATTCCCTTCTAAAACACCAACCAATATTCACATATAAATACCTCTGTTTTTGCCATCATTATCTTTGAAAAAGTGCTTAAAGTGCTGAAAAAGTGCATATAGAGTTAGAAAGCAGCATACATTATATACAGTACAATTGTAAATAGGCAGGTCAGTTCATCTCATATTGCACACGAAAAATCATGTATTGTCTAATCACAGTGTCCAATTTTGATTGCAAACTTAATTACAAGAAGTTGTGTAGGTCCTCACTGATGATTAAACCCTTAGGGGACTTGGTATCTAAATTTATTATATATATCGGGTTTCCAATTGTCTGAGCATTAATTCTCGATTTCCTCCCCTCCTCAAATTAGGTATTGCATCTATTACAAAGTATTTCAAACAGTTAAGATTGTTGTTATGATGCTGTTTGAAATGACGAGCAGCTGGGTAAGAAGAATTTGAGTTGACTATGGCTCTCAAATGTTGGAGAATTCTTACATGTACATGTAGGTTCGTACTTCCAACATAACCCAGTTTGCAGGTGCATTCTAAAACATACACCGCAAACTCAGTTTTACATGTAAATAGCCCTTCTAACTTCACTGGTCTTTCATTGATGCTGTGAGATATTGTGTCATATTTATCCCAAATCTACATGCCCTGCATGAACTACATTTAAAAAATCCCTTTCTTTGTGTAAGCCAATTACTGGTTTGTACTACTTCAGGGCTGTTCTTGACCAGAGCACTAATCACGGATGGCGCTCGGCTAAACATGATGATAGTTTGTTTGGGAAGTATGGGCCCTAAGGTCGGGTCAGTTCAGACAATCGGCCATTGTTTATTGAATATGGATCTTATCTTTTTTTCCTGTTTGTTAAATGTAGTGATTAGGCTAGTACTGGTCTCGTCACGTTTCTGATAGTGCTTTGGATTTAACTTCTTCCTGTCTCTAGTGCTGTCCCTAAATAGGATAGTTTCCCTACCTTCTTGATTGACTCTGGTGATGGTCTTCATCGAATACCTTCGGTCGAGGAATCTTTGTTTGGGTTCATTTTGACATTTCATTAAGTCCCTTTCCTGATTACAGAATCCTACATAATCTTAACATTTCGCCATATGGAATACTATCCTTTAAATGTCTAGGGTGGAAACTAGAGGCGTGAAGTATTGAATTTCCTGCTGTTGTCTTCCTATGTAATTTGGACTCAATTTTGTTGTTCTCAAAAAGGACCTGTACATCAAGGAAATCAATTGTTTGTGTATTAAGGTGTGCCGTAAATTCCAAATTGACTGTATTCACATTGATTTTTTCCACAAATGTTTCCGCACTCACCGCCGACCCTTTCCAAATGATAAAGACATCGTCTATGTAACGTAGCCAGCAAATTACCTGGTCCTCCCAATCTATAAGATGTTCCACCATTAGTACTTGCTCCTTCCACCAGACCATGTGTAAACACGCGTAACTGGGGGAGAAGCAAGCACCCATGGCCACCTCTCTCAATTGTTGGAAATTTGATTATCAAAATAGAAGAAGTTATTATTCAAGCACCAAGTAATCATGGCCAGTAACATCTTACTATGAGGATATAATTTTCAAGGCCTGCTCTTAAGGTAGTACTCCACTGCTCGCAGTCCATCTTGATGTTTGATACTTGTTTATAATGAGCTGATGTCCAACGTCATTAATAAATATTCATTAGACCAGGGTATATCATATATTCTCCTGAGGAAATCACCAATATCTTGAATAAATTATGATAATATATATATATATATATCAGCCAACAAAGTCCCATTACAGCCTCCGTCCCCGTAGTTTGCAGCGCGTGAATGAGTGTGGTGGCCCGAAATCTCCAGAACATGCTCCTTGCCACTAACAAAGGAAAACAGGCACTCTCCAGGAGTCCTGATGCATACATTTTTAAACCTCAGGCAACAACTAAGCGCATTTGGGGAACCCCGGTTCCCTTGATCGGGAGTGCAATACAACAGTAAAAATTGACTAATAAACATCAACTAGTGAGATAAACGTGGGTGTAGGACTACACCGGCTTCACAAGTAAAATCGGGCGCCATCTTAGAATAGCAATTTCATAGCTATTGCATTAAGAGAAACATTTCTTAATGATAACCTATCACAAAATTCATGCCACATAAGTGATATATACAGGGCACCATTTAAAGTACTTGCTAATACATAATTAATGTTATTCCTGATTCGTTAGTCTTTGTATACTTAATAAGCCATTTAGACATGCACATCTCTTGCAGCTAGCAGGTACTGCCAAACAAAAACTTTCACACCTATGTGGGCAGTCATTGCTCGAAGTCATAATCCATAAACTGTTCCAAAAATTATAACCAAAAATTATTCTAGCTTAGCTCAATCAGATGCCCATTTGACACAGTAGTCTTCCACCAAATCACCTGTGAGAGAGATGTTATACAATGAATATAACTAAAATAGTTCCAAAATATCTGAAAACGAATATGAACAATATTAAAAGTACTACTGTACAGTACGAGAGAAAGGGAAACGCCGAAAAACTATAAGTAACATACAATGTCATTATTATTGCAGATCTATACATTAAAAAAAATCCCATCCGAGTTAGCCCCAATGTACAGCCAACTCTTCGTCTTGATTCAAACCAAGGGGCTGTTGAGTACGAAATCTAATAATGTATTGTGATTCGAGTTTCCTGAGTGCTAAAATTCGATCACCCTTCCAATAGAAATGGAAATCTGATCAAAAGCAAAGAACTTGAGCAACTTGGGGTCACTGGCATGGTGTTCTTTGAAGTGCCTGGCCACCGGGTATTGTTTGTCAAGGTCTGTAATCACTCTCATATGCTCCAACGCCCGTATTTTTAACCCTGTGGCTCATACTCCCAATATAATATAGATTACAGGGGCATCTGAGAGCATAAATGCAAAATTCAGAATGACAGGACAGCCCTTTATTAATCCTGTACTCTTGAGAGTTGTGTTAGGGATAGTAAAGGACCGTACATTGGTACTAAACCTGCACGCTTTGCACTTTTTATATGTAACAAGGCCTGTTGTTCTGATGGCGCCCATTGGATTTTCTTGACTAGAGATTAAGTTTACACACAGTATATCCTTCAGTGATTTGCTTTTCCTGAAAGTAATGTTGGGATTCACAGTGACATACTTGGAGGAGACCTTGTCTGGGCTTAATACGTGCCAATGTTTACGTAGCACGCCTCGTAACAAATTGGCCTGGTTACTATAGGTCATTATAAACCTAATTGGCTCATTGCAAGTAGGCGTAGTATTCTTAGGTACAAATAGGGCCTCTCTCGCTACCTTACTAACTTTCAAATCAGCTGACTTGAGAGTCTCTGGGCTATAGCCCCTTGCACATAATCGATCCATCATGACCCTCTTTTTTACCGCAAAATCCCCATCAGTGCTACAGTTGTGCCTTGCCCATTTCAGTTCCCCATAGTGAATGCTGGTAATAAGATAGACCGGATGGCAACTGGTAGCATGAATGGTACTGTTCCCTGCCATCCATTTTCAAAATAACTTGGTCTCAATCAGAGAATCCTTTACTGTCAATTTCAAATCTAAAAATTCCAATGTATCAGTGTTGATGTTACTAGTGAACCTCAGATTCAAGTCATTGACGTTGAGTTCCTCGGCTAACTGAAGGGCCAAAGATTGAGAGCCCTTCCAGATGACGAATATATCATCAATATAGCGTACCCAAAGCACCATGTGGTCATCATACAGATGGATGTTAGACACAGTATGCTCCTCCCACCAGCCAATGTACAGAAATGCGTAACTGGGGGCGAAGCAACTCCCCATCCCAGCGCCCTGGGTCTGTCTGAAGTGTTTGTTGTCAAAAATAAAAAAAGTTGTTGTCTAGACAGAATCTTACCTTATATATATTATACACATTATGAATCTCTTCATTATTAACATACCTGTTAATTTGCTTAGTTGATTCTTAAATATTAGCACTGTTTCACTTCAAATTTCTTCTCAGAGAAAATGATTAGTATGTCTCTCTGAATGAACGAACCAGTAATAGCACTTTTTCCCTCTCTTTTTCCACTAATACTCATATGCTAAGCAAATGAAGACGTTCTGTTCATTCTTTCCTATTGTTATGCTAGTTTTCATTTGTCACTTTCTGTTAACCCTTTATTAGCATCCTGATAAAAAGCCCAATCTGGTAGTACCTGTGGGTGTGTAGTAGTGAGCCTCAGCAAGGCCTACCAGTGCTTAGGGGTTCTCCCTTCTCTGCACAGAGTCCTCAGACACTTAGGAAGAAGTTGGCACAGAAACTGAAATAGAAAAGACAGAGTTTATTAAACCTCATGAGGTGGAGTTACATTCACACATCACCCTTCAGTAATGCATGAAGTAGCACCCTGAATGGAAGGACCTTGGTCCTTTTATACCCACACAGGGGCTCAAATGAAGGCGGTACAAACACAAATGCTGGTTTTAGATACATATAAGGTCATACAAGAAATGCACAGTCGACAAGTGGGTGGAGCTAACAGTTTCTACTTCTAGTAGACACATCCTGACATTTATAAACTCGGAACAGCTGCAAGCTCAACTGAGCATGTGCAAAGCAAAAAGAACTAAATATAACTTGTCTCTAGGCAGATTTCAAGAGCAGTTAACAGGAAGGTAGGACAGAGCACATGGCAAGCACATGGCAGCACATGGCAACCAAAATGGCTGCCAGAAATACAAAATGGATTCCACAAAGCGGACAATTCAGCCTCTGAATACAGGCTGTCTTCAGCTAATGCTTAACTTAAGTGCTGCCAAATTACAACAGGTGGAGTCGCAACTCCATTGCGGCGCCCATTGCGTCCCCCCTTTGTAACTCTGTGATGGAGTCGTGACTCCGTACGGGAGTCCGTTTCAGCATTTAAAATAATAATACTATATTTATCAAATTTTATATCTATTGTAACGAGAGCAGTGTATTAGAAAATGTGGTTTTATTTACTGCATGTTAGGTGTAAACTAGTATAGTTTTAAAAATCAATCCACAACCTTTTTGGAATCCTTTCCCCACACTGCTTTGTTCAGTTTCCATAGCAACCTGTTTTCAAATACTTTACTCTAATAGTAAGTGAAAAGTTCATACACTTTTCAACCACAGCATAACAGCTTCCAATTTGCACAGTAGCAGGTGTGGTTGAGTGCTTGTAAACGTAAGCTCATCCAGAGTAGTGTAACTTGTGAAACATTTAAACGCAGTCAATCACAGATGTATTCACATTTCTAATTAAAACACAAAATATTTTTTACGTATCAAATTATTTACACCCCCCAATCAAATACGTCATTTTCTTAAACCAACTCCACTCCTACATTTGAACTACCCTTCATTCTACCAACTCTCACATTCAGCTGCAGCCTTCTCCTGATTGCTACTGCTCCTTTCTTGAAAATGATTGCAGTGTGGATTGTGGGTCACCGCTATGTCTTCTGCTCCGGATATGCGATGTTACATCGCATGCGCTACAACGCATGCGATTACAACGCGGTCTTTACAACGACCGCATTGTTACAACGCAAACCATTACATCGCAAGTAGTTTCTACGACTTGCTGTAGGGGGCGCGCTGGACTTAGTAATAGTATAATTTACTATTCCAACTCCAGCGTGTGCAACAGTAGCGAAAGTGTTGGAATAGTAAATTATACTATTCCTTAGTTTAGCGCGCCCCCTACAGCAAGTCGTAGAAATGACTTGCGATGTAATGGCTTGCGTGGTAACAACGCGGTCGTTGTAACGACTGCGTTGTAATCACATGCGTTGTAGCTCATGCGATGTAAACGCTGTTTCCCTTCTGGACCAGAGAGTGTGCAAGAAAGAGTGGCATTGACAAGGACTTGGGTTTGCCTAATGTGGAAATGGGTTTTTTTGTGTTGTATTTCTTTATTAGCAATTTTGAAATAAGATAACATCGTAGGAACATCAGTATCGGCCACACAGATACGATGGCCACATTAGATAATACAGCAAAAGTTGTGTGGTACGTGCCTCTTGAAAAATGGGGAAAGTATTCAACAAGAAGGTGGTAGGACGGGGGGAAGAGATAGGAAGAGCGAGAGAAGAGAGGGAGGGAAAGATGTGACTTTTTCAGCGTTTCAGTTATTAAATGTGCCATGTTGAGGTGTGGGTGAGGGGGGGGAATTGACGTGACAACGATAACATATTATAGGGGGCCATATTATGACTGATCAAATCACATTGGGATCATGCTGGTTCCTAGGCACAGGGGGAGAGCTATGCCAAGAGTGTATAAGCCTATAGGGAGGTGTGGCAATTGATGTAAGAAAAGGAAACACCTCTGTTATGTGTCATTTGCGGCATGGGGTATAAGGGATGTTAGGTACCCTGTTTTAAAGTTACATTGACCATATCGAGGGCGTAGCAGAGGCATGGGAAGGGAAGGGTGTTAAACTTTGTCTACTTATAATGAGCCTTATCGTAATAACTGGGTGGGATTCAGCTAATATTAGCCTGAGGGGCCACGGTGTCAGGAAGCCAGGGGGAAGGGGGGGAAGGGGAGAGGGGGGGTATTTTGTATAGAGGGGGAAGACGGGATTACGGGATGGGGAGGATCTCACAGGGAAGGGTAATAGTGGGGAAGGTGAGGAGTGAAGGTAGAGGGGAAGAAGGTAGGAGGCGGATGGGAAGGGGAGTGAGGGGGGATAAGGGAGGAAGCGCATGTGTGTGAGGGGGAGGCAGAGTGAAGTAGACTGGAGTAAGGAGCTGAGATGTCTTGATATTGTCATGTTGATGACTGAGGCAGGCTTTGTGTCGTGGGACATCTCTCACCGCCACTCTCTGTGCGTAGGAAAGGCGCCCACACTGGGAGGAAGAGGTCAGATTGCTCCTGGATGTTGTAAATGACTCGTTCGTGGGAGGCCGTGTGGATCATGGCCACTAACCAGGCCTCTTGGGACGGAGGGGTCGGTGATCTCCACTGGCGCAGGATACACAGCTTAGCATTTAACGTGAGACCTGCATCGGCGAGCAAGCACTTACGTAAAAGTTTTGTCATGTTCCTTTTGTTTGGCCTCAAATACTAATATATCATCACTGTAATTAAAAGCATGTGTGACAGGTTGAATTATTCGGCAAAAGACATCATGAAAGATTTCTGCAGCCGACGACACACCAGAACTGAGTCTTTTGTATCTGAACAAACCAACTTGAGTTGAAAAAGTAGTAATGTACCTATAGTTCTAATCCAGCTCGAGTTGGTGGTATCCTTTGTTCAAATCAAGACGGGAGAAGACTTTGGGGCAGATGTACGACCGTTTTTTGTGGTCGCAAGCGGGAATTCGGCTCGTTTACGAACACAAAATTGGGTCTGCCCCATGCACAAACCATATTTTGCAAGTTGGTAACCTATTACCGACTCGCAAAATATGGTTTGCGACTCACTATTAGGAAGGGGCGTGCCAAGGACGTCCCTTCCTAATAGCGAGTCTCACAGCAATGTATGATTGTTTTGCGACTGCATTTTTGGTTGCAAAACACTCACAGTTTACCACCTACTTCAAGTAGGTGGTAAGCCACTCTCAAACGGGACCCTTTGTGAATGGGTGCGAAAATATTTTGTAAGAGCATTCAGTGGTCCCAGGGACCACTGCCTGCCCTTAAAAAATTAAACTGAAAAGTTTCATTTTTCTTTTTTAAATGCAGCCCGTGGAAAACGGGCTGCATTTTTTTTTTAAAACTGCTTTATTTAAAAAGCAGTCACAGACATGGTGGCCTGCAGACCCCAGCAGACCACCATCCCTGCGAGTGCTAGCCATTCCCAATGGGGTCGCAAATTGCCCTTGCCTCATGAATACTGATGAGGTATGCAATTTGCAACCCCCATTGGGAATCGCAAACAGTGTCTGAAACACTGTTGTACATTCACTTTAGCGAGTCGCAAATTGTGAGTCGCAATTCGGCGCAATTTGCAACTCGCTAAAATGAATGGTCGTACATCCGGCCCTCAGTCACCATTCAGCTGTGTAATCATGTCTGCTATGTGTGAACCTGGAAGTCTTTCTCTCTCATTTGCTTTGTTGGTCTGGCACATATCAACACAGCTGCTGCACCTCTGCTGTCCTTTTTTAGCACTGCCACTATGAACAAAACCCAGTTCTTTCTTAACGGCCTCCTGTAAATGAAAAGCAATCCGACGGTGTTGCTGAGCAACAGGACGAATGTCCTCATTAATGTGAAGTTGCAATAGTCCATGAAATAACGAAGGGAGTTGACTTACTATTTCAGAATGTGCATTGAGGTTATAGTTGATAGATATCAGTCCCATGTCTGGAGCAGTGCTGAAACTGAGTAGACATGCACTTGACGAAGTACCATGGAGAACATTAATTGGTGCATGTACTGTGTTTTTGTTGTGCCTCATGGTCGATATAAATGATTCTTGGCTTTGCAATAGTGTAGAAGCAGTCCATCGAGGCACCTTTGTTTTCAATGGCGTTAGACGTGGTACCGGAGACAGTTCATTGTATTTTTCTTCTGGCATGTTACTGATTGATGCACCATTGTCTATAATGAAAGTTGTAGGGCAGCCATTCACCTTTAGCGTGATCTTGGGGCATCGGCAAAATGATTTGGGTCGCTTCACGTGGCGATCTCTCTTTGACTTGTTTTCTTCTTTACAAGCAGCCAACCCTACATGTCCATGTTTTTCTGAGGTCGACATCACCATAGCACACCCATCTTCTTCACTGTTGCTCGATGATGATGCTGAAGAGCCTTTGGAAGATGAATTTGATGATGATCGACTTTGTTTAGTCTCTACTTGCCTCAATTGATGTTGCCGTTTGGCCTTGTGGGCATGACTAGAATGATTCTGAAACTTTCTGGCACCCATTTTCTGTTCTCATCGTCGCACACTTAGTTTCTCTTTCGCTTTCCAGACCATTCTGAAATGGTTTTCTTTCCAACAGCCTTTGCATATCTGTCCAATGGCGGGACATTTACCTTCATGTGCAAACAAGAATCCACATTGGAAGCACAATTTCTTTTTCTTCTGAGACATCGCCTTCTGGGCCTCTACTTTGTGTTCCTGCTTACTTTTCATGATCAACACTGATTCATCGTGGTTTGTTCCAGCTTCCATATCAGTCGTCTGTCGTCTGAATGAATCAGTGAGGCAACCATCGATGACTATAAGACGCATGGCCTCTTCATCATTCAATTCACTGAATTTCGCGCCGGGACACTCTTGAGTATCTGTGCGCGTTATAAAATAAAATAACATAACATAACTATTTGCTGTACTTGATGAGGGTATCAAGTCTTTTGACAGACTCATCCATCGTTTCACCAGCTTGCTGTCTTGTCTGGTTGAAGATGTATCTTTCATAGTCAACATTTGGCATTGGATTTAACTTGGTTTCCAATGTTTCCTTGATTTGACTGTATGATATTTCATCAGCTTGTGATATTTTCTTTATCATTTATTTCACTCCCTCACCTGCAAGGTTCTTTAAGTAAGTATTTGATGATCTTTTTGTCACCTACTTCTTCTACAGCATCTATGAAGTAATCGAATGTTTCAATACATGCATACCATCTGATGCCAATATTCTGCTTTTTTGGCGGTAACGAATGGCAGTGGTAGTTTCAGGAGCGTGGCTGCACTAAATTTGGTTCTCTTTTCGGCAGCCATTGAAAAACGTACATTTTTTGAAGACCTTTTGAGTTGTGCCCCCAGCTGCCTTTTTGGGTCGTTTCTGCAGGGACCAATGGCTTCGTAAGCACAACCCCTGTGTTTGTGCTGAGTCGCCTCACTGGATTTTTAGGTTGTATAGCGCTTTGTCTGATTTCCGCTGGTGAGTAGACTTTCACTTCTTGTACCTGATTGTCACTGCCTTTAGCATTTCTTTGCACATGGTTGTCGCTGCCTTTAGCGTTTCTGCTTTGTATGAATGATGGCTCTGTGTTATGCTGTGGCACTGTATCTCTTCTTTCAGCCTTACCAGTAGGCTTCTGGCGGGCTTTCTAACGGTGCTCCTTTGTAGGGCCATCACCTCCTTCGAGGGCCTTGTTTGAGCTAGAGCGGAGCTTTAACTCCACATACACCAACTATAGTCTGCTTCTTGGGGCGCACATGGCACACGCAAGTAGTTTGCTGGACATCGGCAAACTCTCAGGGAGAGCAGTCTCGTTTCATTGGGGCATATATCCCCTATTCTTCGCTAGTTGTAGTATCCACCCCAGTTCTGGAGCATGCAAATGACTATGCCACGCACGGAGCTCTGTAATACACATCTTTATTCTTCGGCATGCAACCGTTAACTGAATGTATTGTGTCATAGACTGTATTGACCATACTTAGACACACCTAAATACCTTCCAACTGATTACGTAATTTTGTAAGGAGTCTGCTTACGACCACAAGGGTCCTACTTCACATGATAACACGAAACTTCATCAATGAGAATCACTCACATTTATTTACTTTCACAATAAAACATTTATTATGGGTGCACACTTCGCTAGAGCTTTAAATAGGATTCACTAATGAAGAGCTTAAAGTAGGCAAATGTTTTCTCCTCCCACCAGAGACATTCACAAATGGTTTTGCGCACATTCATTTTCTTCAGCTGTGGCAAACTTAAGTTTGTGAATTAAAAATATCAGTTTAGAGGATTAGATTTGGAGAAGTTTGACATTCCCTAAGTGCATTTATGAACATGGAAATTCTTATTTTTGCATCCATAAATATAGGACAAGGGGAATAACTTTGGGCCTTGCGGGTAAGGTCATCTGTCAAGTGTAAGTGAACACTGACGAATTCATAAGTTTTCAAGATAGTCTCCCAGCCTAGAAACGAATGCAAGTTTGGCGCTCCTGTCACAGCAAGTGTGTGTTTCCAGGATGGGATCTGAGTTTAGTAGGGTTGAATTATAAATCTAGAAACAAATCAATATAGGCCAATCTCAACATGATCATATAGAAATTCAGAAAGACTGAGATAAGTCAAAATTTCCTGAAGAGATTAACCCTGTATAATACAAAGCAGACGACTAACTCTATGATGATGATACAGATGATCAGGAAAAGGAATTGAATATTAAACTGCATCAGTTGATTCTCCACAGTAACCATGAGTAAGCTTTCTCTCCCTACACTACCTTAAAAGGGCAGCCTTAAACTAAGAAGCATTTGGTAAAGGTGAAATCAGAAAGGTGTCAGCTGTCAGAGTCTTCAGTAGAAGGCACTCCAACCATAGGTCAGGTAGCATAAAGCCACACAAGCAGAAGCATAGATCTGTTCTCTGTAAAATCCTACGGTGACTCCCCTGTCCCTCACTGCTTTCAGCATAAAATATCAATTGCATTCAAGGTAGATAATCCCACGTGATCCTTGCCAGTGAATTTCCACAGCTCCGGCACAACTGGATACTTGCACCACCTTTCCCACATTGATAAGTTGCAACTTCGTTCGTCCTTGGTCATTCCTCTCCTCTCCCATGAGAACTCAGCTTGGCCAGCTTGGCTAGCTTTCTTCCACCACCACTCGTGATCCCACAGCACTAGTTCCATCTTTGGGGTCAGAATCTGATTCATTCACCAGCACAGCATCAGCTTCTTTGAGTTCAGATTCAGCTTCAGATTTGTCAAGAACCCCATCAGATCGTTTAAGTGCTGCCTCAGCTCTGTCTGGTCCCCTACATCTTGCCTGACCTCTTCCCATGGCCTTTTGACCACTGCTGGCATCTCTTCTGGGAGAGGTGCTGTTTCTCGTTCAAGGGGACGCATGCACCCAATTCGAAGACCACCACACTTCACAATAGTGGAAGTGACCAAGATCACCTGGTATGAACCACGTCAACAAGGCTAAAGATAGATCTTCCTCACATGTTTCTTCGCCACAACGCAGTTACCGTGACTAAGTTCATGGCACTGCTCCTGATGTGGCGGTGCTGTCGCCTCGTCAGCCTGGTGAGACACAGAATGAACCACGTCAGCCAGTCCTTTATAGTAATCGAGCACCAAATCGTCTGTGATGTTTACAAGCATATTTGCAGGCACAGCAGGCAATCGCATAGCCCTCCCCATGATTATCTCATGAGGCTACAATCCTGTTCTCCAATCTGGGTCTCTGCGAAGACTCAGCCGCACCAGAGGCAAAGCTTCAGGCCATTTCAGAGATGTCGAAGCACACAATTGAGCAAATCTGGATTTTTAAGTGTCGTTAACTCGTCCCACAATACCTGAAGTTTCTGGCCGATAACTGCAATGTAATCTCTGCTCCTTTTGTAATGCTGCACATAACATTCTCAGGACCTCATTATTAAAATGAGTTACTCGTCTGACTCTAAAGAGGTTGGAAATCTGTATCTTGGAATGAGTTCCCTCAATAACAACTCACCTACAGTGAGGCTATCTCCTAGTCGGGTAGGCTTTCACCCAAAGTGAAAAGATGCACACCACTACTAAAATGTACCTCAATTTATTACATACTGGCATCTCAAAAAAATCCAGCTGAATTGTGTTGAAAGGACCTCCATATCTCCCTATGTGACTCAGTGTAACAGCAGTTTGCTTTTCCACATTAATTTGCTGACAAATTACACATCGGTAGCACAATGCCTCAGTCATCGCTCAAAACTTCGGGTTAAACCAAGTCTGCCTAAACAACCTCACCATGGCATCTCTCCCTACATGCATCGACCCATGATAGTACCTTGTCATTGTCATTGGTGGCAACAAACTATTATGCAGTACTGGTCTTCCATCTCCTGAAACCCAAATGTCATCATCTCATTTTACACATCCTGCTCTGATCCAACCTTGCTGTTCCTCCTCAGTAACTTCCTCTTGCAACCTCTTCACTTCCTCCGATGTTTCATCAATTGTCATCAAAAGGCTTCAATTGGTTTCATCTGTTCCCTCATTTGTGTATTCACCATTGAAAGTACAAGCATTTAGTGCACAGTAATGTGCAACTTTGTCGGCATAGAAATTACCAATTGTTATGCAGTCATTTCCTTTACATTGGGCAGAGCACCCTACGACAGCAACTTGTGCTGGCATCTGTAAGGCTTCTAACACTATTCTCAAGTTTTCACCTTTGAGGATTGGGGACCCTGGCGAGTAGGCCTGGGCGGTGAACTCTGCTCCGTTTGCGGAGTTTGCTGAATTTTTTCCTCGCTTGCGCTCGCCCAATGTCAAGTTGGTGATCGCAAGTGAGGAAAATCCACCTTCCGGTGAGATTTATCAACATGGGCGGTCAGATTTCTCAATGCGGGCGGTCGCGTCTGAGAAACCTTCCATTCACGTTGAGAAAGCTGTCGCTCGGTTAGAAAATCTACTGGAGCGGCAAGAGACGAAGCAGCGCCCTCTTGCGCTGCGCATGGAGCTGTTTGCGCTGATTTTACAGCGCGGGACAAACACCCGGCGCTGAAAATCAATCAAATGCACTCTGCCGCTTGCGGAACTCTGCGTAGTGCAGCAAAGTTTTTTGGTCACTTGGAACTCCGTGAACTCTGCCCAGGCCTACTGACAAGGTCATAAATGCCAGTTGAGACCATAACTGCCCAAAGTCATTAACAACTCCAAACCCATACTGGCTATCGGTGAATATTTTCACTTTTAACTGCTCTGAAACGCAGCGTGCTCTAGTAAGGGCAATCCATTCTGCCACAAGCGGAGAATACCACATGAAGCCAGGCAGCTTCCACCACTCCCGTAACAGTACAGACTGCATAAGCAGCCCTCAGGTTTCCCTCATTGTCCCTGCGACAAGAGCCATCCACATCCAGGGAATAATCAGAATCAGACAATGGCTCTTCAGAAATTAGGGACGGGGCTTGGTGCATAGTTCATTGACATCGAGACAGTCATGCTCTACTTCGATCTCATCCACATCACAATCAGGTAAAGGAAGCAACGTAGCAGGGTTCAGGATCGAACATCTTTTCAGGGTGATGTTATCTGCTGCCAAAATTGTCTGCTCATTCCTTGTGAGCCTACTATTGGTTAGGTGCTGAGTACGAGTTCGAGTCAACAATATCTCAACTGAATGGGAAACGTAGACAGTCAATGGGTGACCCATTACAATGCTTTTGTATCTCTCTCTGCTGACACCTGATGCAGCAACGAAATGGAGAAATCCGAGCAACGCAGATGCTACTGGATCCAGAAAAGCTGAGAAATAAGCAATTGGTCTACGGGCACTTCCATGATTCTGTGTGAATACTGAGAGCGCACAACCTTCTCATTCACTACAAACGAGCAAAAACACTTTGTTGTAATCTGGCATTACTAATGCGGGAACGCGACAAAGGCTTTCTCTCAGCTTCAGGAATGCGTTCAAGCAATCATTGTCGAAGGGCAAGGGATCGGACACTTCTTTGTATGTCAACCTTTGTAGAGTCTTGGCAATTAGGAAAAAGTTGGGTATCCACTGGCGAAAGTAGCTCACTTTTCCCAGAAACATCCTGGCTGCGTGCAAGGCGGATTCATTTGCATTATCACGAGATTCTTTCTTGTGACACCATTCTCGCACCTTTCACAATGTGATGTACTAAGTAGAGGACTTCTATCATAAAATACTGCAACTTGCTTGGGAACACTTTATGTCCATTCTCAGCCAAATGGTTTAGAAGCCTGTCTTGAATCTTGAGGATTCGATGCAACCAACAGGTCATCAATATATTGACTAGGACAGATTTGCAGGGCATGGCCATAGACTCCTGATTCTTCTTCAAGATCTGGTTTAAAATGGAAGGACACACCGTATACCCTTGTGGGACACGGCACCACGTTAAAACACGATTCCCCAGCCAGAAAGCAAATAAGAATGGACTTTTCTCATGCAGGGGAACGGAAAAGTAGGCCTGATAAAGCTCAATGACAGTGAACCATTCAGTCTCACTTGGAATCTGAAACAATATCACTGATGATTTTGGTACCATGGGACAACAAGGAACTACTATGTTATTTATTTTCTGGAGATCCTGCATGATGCGGTACTTACCGCTCAGCTTCTGCAAGCCCATAATGGATCTCCTTCAAAATGCCTTGCTCAATCATAGTCTCAATCCCAGGTGTAATTCCAGCAACTGTCTCTGGCATCAGGTTATACTTTAGGGTTCTCGGATATTCAGCATTTGGCTTAACTTGGATAGGAACCGGCTCAACTCCTCGGATGAGTCAGATGTCCTTTCCAGAAAAATCACAAACTAGGTCTCTCACTGTATCTCTGAGATCTAACGGTAAATCTTCCACAGTCAACATGAAGAACAGATAGACGCACAAGTTCTGACTTGTTAGTTTATAGGCAATATCTTCATCATTTGTTTGAAGCTCAATACCCTTCGGGTTGCAATAGATGGTACAATTCAATCTGCACAGCAAATCACATTCAATTCAATTCAAAAGTTCTTTATTCGGCAGCTATTACAGTTAACCATAAAAGCACAGTTCATATATCAGAAATATAAAACCATCATTCCAGTTTAAAATTTTGTAAAATAAGTTGAATCACATCACAATTGATTTTCGGGACCTAAAAACACTTTTTAAAAAGGCAATAACGGATACAATAATAAAATAATCCTCTAACTGTTGAAGAATCATAAAAGCGGGATAACATTGTCTGAAACCTAATTTTTTGAGCACAGGAATGATCCATCTCCTTCTTGGTATAGAATAAAATTTACAAAAAAACAATATGTGTATCATCGATTGTGCCGAAATCTCGTCACATGGGCAATTGCATAAATTTCTCGACCAATCATTCTGTACAGGAAAACTAAACAATCGATATAAAATATTCAGCCTAAAACGTGTCAGGAGAAACCTTTCGTAATCATCGGTAATAAGGAAATATATGGCTGCATCTTAAAAGTAACTAAAACCGGAAAATATGCTTGCACTGTTGGTTTCTTTAATTCAATAGTAGTCCTCACTTCACCCAAGTAATGCATACAACTTACTTTTAAGTCTTTCCTTGATACGTTTTGCATGGTTTGCGGATCTTTAAAATATTCAGGATGACCCAGTTTAATCAAAAACTTTTTGACATAGGTTAGCCATCTTATATTTCTGACCCCATCTACTACCATGGCATCCTTCAGTATTTCCCTATTCAATTCTGTCTCATCTGCGGTCCATACTCTGTGCCACAAGAGGACAGGCTGTATCTTAATTATATCCTCTAAATACGGTACCCGAGTTCTTGGTGGCAAATATACGTTGAAGTGCTATCTGGTACTGCCAAGAGGTACCTCAAAAACATATTTTCTGCAAGCTGTAAGGCATTAACCCCTATAAAGCCCCAAATTCCTGCTCCATACGTAGCTATGGATACACATTTTGCCCTATAAATTGGTAAAATTTCTCCGGGTGCACGTCTTCCTAATTTTTTGCAACAATTTAACAGTGCCATAATCGATTTGACCAATAGCAGCCTTCTTACTTTAATCGCCGATGACCACATCCCTAAATCATCAAATAAAATCCCCAAATAGGAGAAGGTCTTAGTGCACTCTATAGCCTTTGAGTTTATAAAAATGGTCATACTTTTCTTTTTTTGTCCTCTCCCACAATTCATTGTAAAGGTTTTAGAACAATTAACCGCGAGCCCCAAACTCGCCATAAAGTTAACAAAGGTATTTACCACCCTTTGAAGACCCAGCGGTGTGCGGGCCATTAGGACCGCATCGTCCGCATACAGGAGTGCCGGAATAGGGCGTTTGGCAGCTACGGGTAAATCTTTACACTCCTGTATTAATACTGATTCCAAACTATTTATATATAGTGAAAAAGGAACGGGGCAAGAATGCACCCTTGTCTTGCTCCTCTTTTAACACTAAAGTGCTCAGTACATTCACCGCCTCTCCCAAATCTAACCCTAGCCCTTGCACCTGAATAAAGCTGCCTCAAGAAGGTAATTATTAAAACATTTACACCCATCTCCTTTAAAACCAACCAGAGCTTCTCATGAATGACGCAATCAAACGCTGCTGTTAAATCGACAAAAGTTACATAAAACCTCTCTTTTTTTGCTTTTGTGTATTTTTCTAAAATAATGTGTAGGTTTAGTCCCTGTTCTATTGTGCCCATTCCTTTACGGAACCCATATTGTAAATCGCTTAAAATCGAGTGTTCCTCTGCCCACCCTTGCAACCTATCTAACAAGACTCGACCCACAATTTTAATTGTAGAGTCCAGTAAGGAAATAGGGCGATAACACGCTGGGTTTACCCTATCCCCTTTTTTAAAAATGGGCACTATAATTGAATCGTACCAAGTCGATAAAAAACCTTGAGAACAGCAAGCGTTGAAAACCTGTGTTAACAAAGGACCCCAAAGAGGTAAGTTAAACTTAAAAAGGTCCACTGGGATACCATCAGGTCCTGCCGACTTCCCTCCTGAGCTTAAATTAATTGCCGAGCTAACCTCCTTAAGAGTAAAATCTATTGATAAATCTGATGTACTTAGAGATTTCGAAGTATCCTCAGCACTTAATGAAATTCCTTGATCGTCTAGAGATAGAATACTATACAGATTGGAATAGTGTAATATCCATTCGGGTTCAGTGATGGCAATCTCTATAGTGGCCTTATCATTTTCTGCTAAGAAAGGTGCATTAACCGCATTCCAAAAAGCTGCGGAGTCCCGATTAACCGAGGCATCGCGCAGCGCTTGCCATGCTTCCTCTCTAAGCGCCAACTTTCTATCTTTCACTGCCTTCTTATATTCACATCTAGCGTCTCTAATATTATCACGATTTCTATCCCCAACATGGAGGGCTCTTTTAAGTTTGGAATGGGCCTTTGTACAGCTCTTATCAAACCAGCCAGTTTTTTGTTTCGATTTCTTGCTTGGATTCACATACAGTGTTTCCTTAATGAAACTTGAAATAACTAAAAAATTATCTATAATATCCTGATGAGTTGATCTGTCGTCCAGACAGGTTAAAAACATATCTTTACAATTCAATATCACCTTTTTGGTAAAGGTCTCAGAATCCACATTATCCCATTTCAGTTGGTAACCATTTTGCCTGCTCAAAGAAATATTCTCCACAAAGTGGGTAGAGTCTTTCCTAATACCAACACTTTTGGTATTCACCTTCATACTGAAGCTAATGGGAAAATGGTCACTAAGCGCCAAATCATGCACAATAAAATCATATAAACGGGTGGCAAATCTACTTGAGGCCAATACATAATCAATAGTGGAAAAGGTCCCTCGACCATTATAGGTAGGCTGAAAAGGGACCATGGGCACACATAAATCATTAATAAACCCAAAATCAAATGTAAACAAAATGTCATTCAGGAGATCACCATAAGGTGTGTGTGGGAAATGTGCAACACTGGGCCCCTGATCATACAATATGCCACATACCCCATTGTTCCTGTGCTGGCATATAGGGGAATTAAAGTCCCCACCCCAAATAAAACAGATCTCCTTTAACATACATGATTGTAATTTGTGTAAGTCACTATTCACTTTTCCCAATAGTCCCTCAATTTGCTCGGATGATGCATTATTATAAAAGTTCAATAAAATAATACTAAAGGCTTGATCTATATGAAGACTGATGATCTGATAAAACTGATCTGTGACATTAAAAACAATTTGTCTTAAATTCAAAAAATTTGAAATATAAATACAGAGGCCACCTTTTGCTCTTCCATGTATTGATGGTACTGCAGGCGTATGAAAGGTTTTATACCCACAAATATGTGTTGACTGTTCCACCCAAGTTTCTTGTAGACTCAAAATGTCAAACTTACTCACAAAGTCATACCATAATATATTAGATACCTTTGTCTTTAAACCCGCCACATTCCAGAACAAAATTTTACAAATATCTTTTACTCCCAAACCCTTGCTGTTTCCTCCATAATCCCCTTGCTTCTTTGGTTTTTCCGCAGCTAATGCTATGGAAGGGGGGCTGGGTCAATCAGGGGATCTAAATCTAAGTCATTTGCAAACTTTATGATGGTAGGCATAATTGTACTAGATGGAGAAGTAAGGTCAATACTAACTGGTTTTAACTTCTCACGCGGGTTAAGGGTGGTCTTTACTAATTCCGTTTTATCATACGATGTGAGAACACCCTTTGGTTGTCAATCCACTGATTCCAGGTTGGCGAGTGCCTCAAATCGGTTAGAAGTTAAAAGGTTAAACCCACTATTATGATGCCGAAATTGGGCACCCATATCACTTAAATCAGCACCAGAAAGGTGCTGGTAAAAGTATCCCAATGGTACCAAATTAACACCTTGTGCCTGTAAGCATTGGTTACCTACTCTAGTCAGAATCAATCTAACTAATTGTGGTGTTTTGAAGGTCAGCACTAGGCAGTCCCCTATCTGATTCTTTGGCCCTTTTCCAACCCAACTCACTCTTCTGATCATCTTAAATTCGTTAAATAGTCTCTCAGTAAGGCCCGTCCTTGCTCCTAACCACTGCAGAGCCTTATTCCGCTCCCTTTCCCACGCCTCCTCCACCCTATTCTGAAGTTTGGGAACATTAATTAGGACCACAACATATGGTATCGCTGCCGGTGGTAGACTCAGACGTGTTACAAATCTATCAGTCTCAGCTATGTTCGTATTACTATGTATCTTTCGACTATTAGATACTGGAAGATGTACAATCCTGTTAGGGGATGTTGAGGCAACCAATGGCGGAACTACTGAGTGTACCATGGGGATGTTTTGTACGATCATCTGTGAAACAGATGTCGTATCCTCGGGAGGGCCAGAATTATTTCCAATGTCACATAGACCCCTGCATTTTGAAGGAGTTTCCTGATTTACTAATTGAGCAGAAGACTGATGAACGAGAGGCTGGGATTTAACTAAACTTTTAGTTAAAATCTCTTCTATTAGGCCCATCCTATGTGTTAAACTGCCTAGGCTTTCCCTCAGAAAAGTATCTAAATCGTCCAATTTTGTTTTTAAATTTATGACCTCACTCTAGGTACGCAAATTATCAATAGGTTTTGATTTACCCCTTCTAGCTATGTTATTTTTCGCTAATGAAGGTTTATCCCTTTTAGAGTTTTTCGGCTCTTTAGGTGTTATCTCACTGTCCGTCAAACTCTTATCCCCTCTTATGTGAGACAAGCTATCCGGGTTTCTAGCCCGCTTTATCCTAGGTTGAATATCCAAATCTTCATCGCTAGTTGCTATATTATCCTGTATATTTACTATACTACCATTCACCCTTGATAAACCACAGGATAGCGATAAGGGTAAGGATGAAACGGGCCCTTCATTTGATATATTGGGCGTTGGGGTTCCCCCCTCCCTCCCCGGAATACCTGGATTAAGAGCTTCCTCTACTGTGACAATCTGACGCTCAATTGCGCCCATTGCTCCCGTGAGGTAACTAAGCAGACTTTCGCGTGGATGCTTCCCTAAGTCCTTTTGCTTTTGCTTTGTTATGGTAGCACTTAATGTTTTTCTCTTCCCCATCGTTTTCCAAAATATCACTGTGCCCTCGTAAATCTCCTTAATGAGGAAAACAGACAAAGCTAATCTATAACACTTTTAGGGAACCCCGCTCTACCCCACTAAACATTTACACAATATGTTATTTAGTTCCTATGTTACAACGTGCTGTGGATATTCTCCCTTTCTAGACCTAGAGAGGATGATATTATGTCCAAAGTACCTTTTATTGTGGGCTTTAGAGCCGTGGCCCAGTCCAGTCTCTGGCAGTCTATGACGGGCTAAGACGGGCCCGTCTTGGCCCGGTCTTCGCCCGGGCCGAGCCCGCGCGCGTCCCGCGTCGCGTGACCGCCGCACTGCTTTTTCAAGCCCCTCCAGGGGCTCTGGGTAAAGTGCTCCGTGCGTTGATGCCGAGGGCTGGTCAGCAATGTCAGTTTCCTTTAGAAGCGGTCTCCCACCTCGCGTGATCGCCGCGCTGCTTTTCAAGCCCCTCCAGGGGCTCTGGGTAAAGTGCTCCGTGCGTTGATGCCGAGGGCTGGTCAGCAATGTCAGTTTCCTTTAGAAGCGGTCTCCCACCTCGCGTGATCGCCGCGCTGCTTTTCAAGCCCCTCCAGGGGCTCTGGGTAAAGTGCTCCGTGCGTTGATGCCGAGGGCTGGTCAGCAATGTCAGTTTCCTTTAGAAGCGGTCTCCCACCTCGCGTGATCGCCGCGCTGCTTTTCAAGCCCCTCCAGGGGCTCTGGGTAAAGTGCTCCGTGCGTTGATGCCGAGGGCTGGTCAGCAATGTCAGTTTCCTTTAGAAGCGGTCTCCCACCTCGCGTGATCGCCGTGCTGCTTTTCAAGCCCCTCCAGGGGCTCTGGGTAAAGTGCTCCGTGCGTTGATGCCGAGGGCTGGTCAGCAATGTCAGTTTCCTTTAGAAGCAGTCAATCAAATGCACTCTGCCGCTTGCGGAACTCTGCGTAGTGCAGCAAAGTTTTTTGGTCACTTGGAACTCCGTGAACTCTGCCCAGGCCTACTGACAAGGTCATAAATGCCAGTTGAGACCATAACTGCCCAAAGTCATTAACAACTCCAAACCCATACTGGCTATCGGTGAATATTTTCACTTTTAACTGCTCTGAAACGCAGCGTGCTTTAGTAAGGGCAATCCATTCTGCCACAAGCGGAGAATACCACATGAAGCCAGGCAGCTTCCACCACTCCCGTAACAGTACAGACTGCATAAGCAGCCCTCAGGTTTCCCTCATTGTCCCTGCGACAAGAGCCATCCACATCCAGGGAATAATCAGAATCAGACAATGGCTCTTCAGAAATTAGGGACGGGGCTTGGTGCATAGTTCATTGACATCGAGACAGTCATGCTCTACTTCGATCTCATCCACATCACAATCAGGTAAAGGAAGCAACGTAGCAGGGTTCAGGATCGAACATCTTTTCAGGGTGATGTTATCTGCTGCCAAAATTGTCTGCTCATTCCTTGTGAGCCTACTATTGGTTAGGTGCTGAGTACGAGTTCGAGTCAACAATATCTCAACTGAATGGGAAACGTAGACAGTCAATGGGTGACCCATTACAATGCTTTTGTATCTCTCTCTGCTGACACCTGATGCAGCAACGAAATGGAGAAATCCGAGCAACGCAGATGCTACTGGATCCAGAAAAGCTGAGAAATAAGCAATTGGTCTACGGGCACTTCCATGATTCTGTGTGAATACTGAGAGCGCACAACCTTCTCATTCACTACAAACGAGCAAAAACACTTTGTTGTAATCTGGCATTACTAATGCGGGAACGCGACAAAGGCTTTCTCTCAGCTTCAGGAATGCGTTCAAGCAATCATTGTCGAAGGGCAAGGGATCGGACACTTCTTTGTATGTCAACCTTTGTAGAGTCTTGGCAATTAGGAAAAAGTTGGGTATCCACTGGCGAAAGTAGCTCACTTTTCCCAGAAACATCCTGGCTGCGTGCAAGGCGGATTCATTTGCATTATCACGAGATTCTTTCTTGTGACACCATTCTCGCACCTTTCACAATGTGATGTACTAAGTAGAGGACTTCTATCATAAAATACTGCAACTTGCTTGGGAACACTTTATGTCCATTCTCAGCCAAATGGTTTAGAAGCCTGTCTTGAATCTTGAGGATTCGATGCAACCAACAGGTCATCAATATATTGACTAGGACAGATTTGCAGGGCATGGCCATAGACTCCTGATTCTTCTTCAAGATCTGGTTTAAAATGGAAGGACACACCGTATACCCTTGTGGGACACGGCACCACGTTAAAACACGATTCCCCAGCCAGAAAGCAAATAAGAATGGACTTTTCTCATGCAGGGGAACGGAAAAGTAGGCCTGATAAAGCTCAATGACAGTGAACCATTCAGTCTCACTTGGAATCTGAAACAATATCACTGATGATTTTGGTACCACGGGACAACAAGGAACTACTATGTTATTTATTTTCTGGAGATCCTGCATGATGCGGTACTTACCGCTCAGCTTCTGCAAGCCCATAATGGATCTCCTTCAAAATGCCTTGCTCAATCATAGTCTCAATCCCAGGTGTAATTCCAGCAACTGTCTCTGGCATCAGGTTATACTTTAGGGTTCTCGGATATTCAGCATTTGGCTTAACTTGGATAGGAACCGGCTCAACTCCTCGGATGAGTCAGATGTCCTTTCCAGAAAAATCACAAACTAGGTCTCTCACTGTATCTCTGAGATCTAACGGTAAATCTTCCACAGTCAACATGAAGAACAGATAGACGCACAAGTTCTGACTTGTTAGTTTATAGGCAATATCTTCATCATTTGTTTGAAGCTCAATACCCTTCGGGTTGCAATAGATGGTACAATTCAATCTGCACAGCAAATCACATCCTAACAGACACACAGGACTGGAATCACATACCATAAATTGATGATTATCTTCAAATGTCCCTATCTTCACAGGCACTTCTTCAGTAAGGGTATTTGACAATCATTGATTTGCAACTCCTACAGCTTGGATTCTTTTTCTAGAGAGGTGTAGGTTCGGAACCTCTGCTGTTTTCACAGTAGAGTATGTAGCACCAGTGTCAATCAGGAAAGTGACATTGAGGCCATCTACATCAGCCTCAACATGTGGTCCCCTCTGGTCTACCTCTAAGACTTCCCCAAGCGTACCTCCTCAGGCACCGTCATAAGGACTGATCTGAGCCATACTCTTTTGATGCGGGAAACTGTTGGTATGAGCCATTTTGATGGGACATGTTCTGATTCCCATTCATGTCTGAGTTCTGATTAAATTGGGAACTATTTACAGTTTGCTGTGGCATCGTGGGTTGTGGTACTGGCATCATAGGACCTTGGGAACGAGCCGAAGTTTGGAATCCCGTTCTGGGCACATTCTGGGGTTGCATAACATTACCCTGAGGTTGATTTAACCCTCCATACTATTCTTGATTTGCAGGATTAAAGCAGCATTCGCCCTTCCAATGCCTCAACTTATTGCAATAAGTGGCCACATCAACTCCAGTCTTGGAATCTATAGGAACACCTCTTCCCCTTCCTTGTCCCTGAAATCCTCCACCTAGTTGCATCGGAGTCCCAGACTGGTACACTGTTTGCATAGGAGCAATATTCCCTGCATAAGGCTGTCCCTGACCCCTTTGAGCAGCCTTCATCTGTGCTACCATCAACTTCTCCTTCAACCTTTTGTGCTTCATCTCAATTTCGTCACAACAGTACTTTGTGTAACCCAGGATTTCATCGACAGACTTATTCTGCCTACAGATCAAATATTGTTGTATCATCATATTAATTTCAGGTCTCATCCCAGTAACAAATCGGCACACAAACTGTCCCATATCCTTGGGTTCTAGAGTACCCATCCCATTACACTGTTTGAACGCCTGCAACAACTTTTCATAAAACCATGAATCGTCTCTTTAGGTTCCTGAGTCGTCCTGTCAATCTTTACCCAATCAATATCCTGGGGTAGCATTTTAGCTTTCAGCCAAGTAATCACCTGCTTGTATTTCTTCATCACTACGGGTGACGGACCGTGTGTCACTGGATCTCTTTCAGGCTCACCTTTGGGCCATTCTATAGATATCTTACATGCTGACCACAAGTCACTGGGGAATACAATTTTGAACAATGTATTCATATCGATCCATAACACCTTCAAAATTTTCACAAATCAATCAACCTGTTTGTAACACTGTACAGGCTTTTCTCTCAGCCTTCGGGAAATCATTGGTAAAAAGCCGCAAGATCACCTCTATCTACTCCAAGGTACATGCACATAACCTCCACTCGGTACTTCCCTCAAAAGGAAAGCCTTGACACCCATTTCCGTTTCTCCCAAGGAGGAGGGTCTCTCGTTTTTATAGAACACTTTCTTTTCACCCATCTTTCTTCTCATTTGTCTATGGTGCTCCAAATCTGATTGTTTAAAATTAACTCTTGAATTTGAATCTTCAATCCTGGTAATCTCAAATTCTCTATGTCCTTATTGCTAAATGCAAGTCTATGATTTTTCTGTAAAGCCTTTGTTCGTTCTATATCAACATCATATCTCTGAGCCATTCAGATAATTTCTCATGAGCCTGTCTCGCTCTCCCAGTGACATCTTTAGTCATGAATAACAATTCAGTTATCATTTCTTTAATTCAGTTTTCAATTTAACCACATCTATCAAATCTACTTTTACAGCTGATTTTATTGTTCCCTGACTCACCTCTGCACTCTGATTTCTAGTTGACTCATTAATATTATGATCCTTCAGCTATTGTTCTAAATCCTGGACAGCAAATGTCCTACCGGAGTAGTCTACCGGAGCTCCAGGTCGGCACAAAATGGCGGCGCGCTATGGCGCATCACGGCCAGAACCGAAAGCAACACGAGCGGAGGCGAGCCTGTGAGTCAGCGCCCACGGACTACGCTGCGACTTTGGAGAGCACTTCCCCACCGAACTGTGCTCTGCGGCGGCTGCCGCAAGTAACTGCCTCTACCCGAACAGCATTACCGTCTCGGCTCCACGGGGTGACGGAGGCGACGGCGATCCAAGGCGGCGGTGCGTAGAGACACAGCCCGCTGTAGCAATGTGGTCCACGAGGTGACCTGCAGAACTGCTGAAAGAGGGATTGCCCGACTTACCAGGTGTGGCGTGCATGTCATCTATCTTTCAAGGCGGAGTGCAAGCCCAAGATGGCGCCGCCGATCCTTCCTGCGAGGCACCTGGAGTGCTTCTAAGTCTCAGCCGCCAATGCGAGACCGGAGACCAGGCGGACGGGAAGGAATCCGAGCAGCGGGTCCGGTACGAGGGTAGTGGTGACGCTGCCGAGAGGCTCCCCCCTGCGAAGCAGTGCACACGCGGCTGAGGGGGCGCGCGGCCCCAGAGCAGAGCTTCACGACGTTGTGGCGCCTCACCTGACTCAACGCGCTAAGGAGGTGAGCGGGGCCCGGTAAATGAGGTGGAGCGGACTCCCTGCTCTAAGCAACACCGCACCGGGAGCATATGAGTCCTAAGCTGGGTGGAAGGCTGGAAGTGGCGCCTGACCTCAAGATGGCGTCCAGGCGGAGGTCTCGCTCACGATAGGGAAACAATTAAATACACTGGCTACTAGTCTGGGGGACAGACATAGAAAGCCATAGATCTGAATCATCTCATCCATAAGTGCAAGGTGAAAAGGCTGATGCACATCACGTTGCCACAAACAAAGCTATACCACACACCTGACCCTAAGATGGCCGCCTCAGGCTGAACTTGGCAAGACCACCATTGACTCGGCTCACGCCTGATAGCCACTACTCAGCATCAGCCTACACGAAGGGGCCGCAAAGCGGAGGGTGGGCTGCCCGCCCAAGAGAGGAAGGCCTACAACACAGCCCTTTGCCACCGAAAAAAGCAGCATAAATGGGGTGGTGCCCAAGTGTGGAACTCCTGAGGGCGCAAGGCTCGGTGGCCTGACCTGGACACAAGGACTACTTCTGGTTCGGGCGCTTCCAGCCTGGAGACGCGGTGGGGCTCCCCCACGTACTGACCTTGATCCTAGATCTAGAGACTTGAGGCCTGAAAGCAAGAACGATGGGTTGTCCCACAATCTACAGACTTAAGGCTAGCGGGAGGACGACGCGGAGGGTGTTTCCCAATTACACCGGGACCGATGCCTTCGATTGAACTATGATGATGCCCCATGGGCGAAAAACCGAATCTGTTTGTAATTTACCGCTGAACACGAGTACCATTGGCCGTTAACCGGTGGAGCTGTCCTATGCAGCTATTGAGGAGTCTGGCCATGGTTCACCCCCTCGGCCGTCACCTACCCAGCCGGACATCGGACATTGTTTTTAACGGTGCTTCACGGTCTTGTCTATCTTTCACTTTGACTGCTTGTTTCCCCTGAAGTCCCTTCCCCCTCTGGTCTGCCTGACGCTATCTGCATTCCTTTTTCCCCTGTTTACCTTTCCCCTCTACCTTCCATTCCACATAAGACTTTTGTCTTTGCTACGTAACGCGAAAATAACTTATGTTATCGTGTAATAGCATGTTTTTCGACTGTCTGTTCTCACCGCGGAGTCCGAACAACCTTGGCCGATGCCCGGTGGAGCTGTCCCATGCAGCTATAGAGGAGTCTGGCCTTGGTTCACCCCCTCGGCTGTCACCTACCCAGCCGGACATCTGACATTGTTTTCCTCGCCTCCCCGTTATGTTTCCTTCCCTCTATCTTTCTCTTATGTCTATACTTGGAATCTGTAACTGAAGTAATTATGTAATCTTTAACTTGCTGATCCTCATGTAAAGCGCTCTGATACCTACGGGTCTAGCCAGCGCTATATAAAATTTTGCAAATAAATAAATAAATAAAATCAAATAGATATTGGCTCTCAGAAGTCCTTTTTTGTGTAGTGCTGTCTTGGGGTGTTATATTTCATAAATTTGGGAGAGTTTCCCATATAGGGGAATCCATACCTGCCAGTCCAGGAAAAGACATTATAGGTCTGAATCTATTTTGAACTACAGAAGGATCTGCACTCGCTGCACACGGTGAGTTCGCATTCATTGGAAACAACTGGACAAATTGCGTTCTCTGGTTAACCGCTCCTCTTTCTGGTACCTTCGCTTCTGTAGAAGCAGGCACTCTCTGACTTTTATGCCCAGCAGGACTAGGATCGTACATAGGGACTATAGGTCCAATAGTTACCGGTACTGTACGAGCATCCAGATGTTTCGAATCCAAATTAGTGTTACAACTTCCTGAAGAACCTGGGGCACACGCGCCCATATTTCCCCCTGCTGTAGTCTGTGTTGTGCCAGTTGATATAACCCCAACAACACCAGGACTAGAAGCAACCAGTGCTGAAACACTTCCAGAACTACCCATAAGACTCATATTTCCCTCACTTCCCATTTGTGTCTGATTATATGGGGGTGGACATTCAGCTAACAGTCTATCCAAAAGGCTTTCAGTTTCATCACTGTCACTCTCTGCATGTCCCTCTCACTCTCACTCTCCCTCCTTTTTCTTTTCCTTCCTCCTTCTCTCAGCATTGTTTCCCTCACTTGTTATGGCAGGGTATAATCTTTCTCCCTCAATCATGTCTACTCTCCACTTCTTCGGTTGTTCATCCCATTTCACGTCTGCATATGCACACATCCCTTTCTTCATCCTCCCTTGATATTTTTCTCTTTGTTTGACATGCGCTGCACGTTCCCATGCATAAAGTGCTTTAAACTGTGTAGGTCTAGGCAATGGTTTCTTTGCAAACAATATCCCTTTCAAATTATCAATTATTCTCAAATTGAAGCTACCGTAGAGTGAAAACATTAATGAGCCTTCTTTCTCTGTGATCTTGTGCCAATTCTTAAGCCAAATATTAGCATGGAGCCCTACTTTCGTCACCATTAATGAGCAGGTGTATCCTCCGGTGGCAATTTCTAGTCAATTCTAGTAGGCATATCCCCTCGCATCATATCTCTTATTGCTTTAAAACATCTAATTTTTCAATTTTTTATTTCAACTCAAATCCAAATTAAACAAGTTTCAAGTTCCGCTGCAATACAATCACCAATAACAGCTCAGCATCCAAGAGATGATTGAAACCAATCCCAGCGCAATGTTGCACGAACCGATCTATCCCAGCACAGCACACTCTGATGTCACTCTCACTCCTCGCAGCAATTCACCCTCTTTCACTATCTTTCCCCCTCTCTCGTTCTCTTTCACTTCTGTTTATACTAAAACAATAACAAACAATTATCTGCTCCACTAAAAGAATCAATATAATCACTCACCCAAAGATCATCCATTCAGAAATGAAACCTCGACCAACGGGGAATCACTTAAATCAGTATAGTTTCCCCTCTGTGCAAAAAGGTTCACCACACTAATTACAACTCTATCTTGCATCTGAAAGTTCCCTATCTTAATTGGGCTGTCAATGATGTCTTACGACAAACCCCACAAAACCTTAGCAGACAATTACAACAGTGTCTTTTGCACCTTTATTATATATCCCGGGATCTTAGGTCATGTCGGACCCGATAACTTCAATAACTTCTTCAACTTCAACAACTTAACCTCACATTCACACAACTCTCACAACATCTCTGCTAGACATCTCATAATCAAAATTGTACCGCAAGCTAAGCATAATCCTCATACACACATCCCTACTGACACTCCTCTGCCATCGCTGTTTCAAGGCACGCCACTGGAGCTTCATGTATTCTCTACGACTCGATCCTGGATTCTGGACTACGGCAACTGGGGTTGGGGTCTGGGCTATTCTAGGTTAGGTTCTAACTCTGTTTATTTCATGAGCTAACCATCCGACAATGCCGCTAGCTGCTGGAACTCGGGCCCACTCAAACATTTATTTCCAGATCGATTACCTTTTTTAGCAGCATGAGAGGTAAAGGGAGAAAACTATTGATTGTTAACATCTCAATACAGTGTAACCAATGTGGCCACACAATAACCCACTCGACATCTTAATCTGAGTTTAGTAGGGTTTAATTAGATATCTAGAAACAAATCAATGTAGACCAATCTCAATAGGATCATATAGAAATACAGAAAGATCAAGTTAAGTCCAAATCTCCTGAAAAGATTTACCCTGTATAACACAAAGCAGACGACTAACTCTATGATGACGATACAGATGATCAGGAAAAACAACTGAATAATAAATTGCATCAGATGATTCTCCAAAGTAAGCATAAGCAAGCTATCTCTCCCTACACTACCTTAAAAGGGCAACCCTAAACTAAGAAGCACTTGGTACAGGTGAAATCAGAAAGGTGTCAGCTGTCAGAGTCTTCAGTAGAAGGCACTCCAACAATGGGTCAGGTAGCATAAAGCTACGAAAGCAAAAGCATAGATCTGCTGTCCGTAAAATCCGAAATTGTCTCCCCCCTACGTTCAGCATAAAATATCAATTGCATTCAGGGTAGATAATCCCACATGATCCTTGCCAGTGAATTTTCACGGCTCCGGCACAACTGGATACTTGCACCACCTTTCCTACATCGATAAGTTGCAATTTAGTTCATTCTTGATCACTGCTCTCCTCTCTCACGAGGACTCGCCTCCTTGCTTGTTACTACGCTTCAACTTGCCAACTTTGTCTTCTCATACCTTGCTATCTAATAAAAACAAAACCCTTCTATGCTAACCAATGAGGCTTTATCCATACTTGCAGTGGAAACAAAATACAAACAAACGCATTCTGCATTGAAGGTTAAATACGAATTACATGTTAGAATTTAAACATGAGCATGAACTGACCTGATTTCTTGAGGCCCACTCTCATCAACTTTAACAGTGTACAGGGTTACAGAATATGTGCACATTTCTACACACAAAATAACTGCAACTTCTTAATACATGTATAAATTGAAAGATACACGATCCGAAGGGTATACCAAATATTACACAACACTGGCACTGATTCTCACCAGTTGCTAAAGGGAACGTTCTCGTACTGGCTTTTTGCTCCCTCTTAGCATGGCACATGGACTTGTCTACAGCATCATATAATCACTGGGTTGTGAGAAGTACTAAATAATCCAGTAACAGGAACTAGGACCCGCTTACAGGACCCAGCAGAGGGAGAGGGAGAGGACTCCACCGGTACCATGCTATGCCACAATCGCGCCCGGAGGCGCTGAAATCTACGTCGCAGGTCCCACTCCTCGGGAAGCCCGCTTACAGGACCCAGTAGAGGGAGAGGACTCCACCTCCCAGACTCCCCGGTACCATGCTGCGCCACAACGTGCCTGGAGGCGCTCAAATCTACATTGCGGGTCCCGCGGGCGACGCCCAGGCCAAGGGCGGGCCCATCCTGTGCCTGTCATCGCCAGGAAGAGGCAGGGCAGGGCCACCCCCCTTGGCCTCAGATTTTTCCGGTTCTACCTGGCTGTGACACAGTCGTCGTCCTAACTCAAGGTACTGTACTGTAATCTTGAAAACCTCTATCGGGGCTGGTTTGTACTCTGCCATATTTCTATGGCCAAACATGCTCTGGGCAAGCAAAGGTGCTTAAGACAGCCTTCCTTCAATAAACTGACTTGCTATAAGGATTGCAATTTAATTTTGTTGTGAAATACTCCCACCTCACTATCATTGTCTGAGACAAGAAGACCACGAGTCTCCGATTGTGTTTTGTTGACATTATCGGGTCATCGTTTAGGCATCTTTCGGTAGCAATCAATTGTTGGGCTTATAGGTTTCTGCAACTATTTGTTACCAATCAAGGGCCAGGACTCGGAAAAGTGTTTATCCCCAAAGAACACCGAAACCCTCTTCCTGGTGCCTCCCTCCCGTGATTTTACTCTCGATTGAGAATGGGCAAACACAAAGCTGTAGAGGGTGGGCACAGGGCTCCCAAAGGGAAAAAAGTGCAACCATCTGTGGGGGACAATGAGGTAATGGACAGGATAGATAATCTGCTATTGGAATGTGCAGATCTGGTCAATTCCAACTCGCACCTCTCAAAGCCCTGCCCAATAACCAACAATGTAGAACCAGCTAAACAAGTACACAAAATATTCGAAAAAGTTAAATCTAAACCCCAACCATGCCCCCGTCTGCCCACACACAGCGACCTGCATGGGTCTCAACCAAATTTCAGTCCTGTCCAGTTGCATCCATTATCAACCGAACCAATTATTGAGTGTAGCAATCGTTTCTTGCCCCTCCTCATTGAGGAAAATGCTACAATAAACGAGAATTAACAAGCAGATGGCCAGGGCTGTATACATTTAGGGACTGTTGCACTACTGCAAAATATGATGCAAAATATGATGGGGTTAATTGGGGATTTAAGGGATCAGATCAAAACACTTCAGAAGACGGTTGAGAGTCTTGAGGGGAAAAAGCTAGCGGACCAGACGTCCATCCCTGCAGGGGCCCCGGGGGAGGGGGGGGGGTCGTAGTAAGTACCAGGATGCCCACCAATTCACGCCCTGGTTCAGATGTTCCCCAGGTACAGAACAACACTATTGATCTCCAGCCAGTTCTAGTTCGGCCTACAGTGGAGAAAAGGGTGTGTACAGCAGATAGGAAGGGATAGCTACGATCCTCTCATCCAAGGTCGAGTCCATTTGAATGGGAACCCTTTACAGTGGCCTGGCGACAGCAGCCCCTGCCGTATGTTTGCACTTGGAGTTCTGCCGAAGTAAGGAGGTACCGGCCAAGATGGAAAGTTCAAGTTGATATTTACACCCGGGGCACTGTAGGGGGTCAGCCAGCTATGATATTCCTTGATAGGGTTCCTAAGCTAGCCTCTGGGGTTAGAGAAGATTCAGACTCCCTAATTAACAAGGTAATATACTAGTTTAGAGCAAAAAGACAATGCTATGCACTAATTAGGAGTGACATTATAGGGGTGGAAAGGCTATGTACCACTGATCACTGCTACGATAAACTGCATATCTCCTTTGTTAATAATGATTTGGTGGAGGGTCTCATGGCAGTTGAAGCTCATACCATCTCCAATGCAAACACATAGATTCAAATTAAGTTTTGTGACCCCACTGTGTCTAGAGAGTTAGAACACACAGGGGTCAAGACTGGGAAGGAGGCAGTCAACAGTGGGTTAACTGTAGCCTCTCACTGACTGGAACATAAGTCACCCTCCTGCAGTAAGACTGTTGTTAGGGCTCTTGTGGAGGAAGAGCTGATCCACCCTCTAACCACCCAAATACTGATTGATCCACTACACCTGGTTAGGGGGACACACGTAGGAATTACAGGTGACAGACTGGTGGATCAGATCTTGCTTTCGGAGAGTATGCTCTGGCTGCAAGCACTGGGGGTAGAACTGTAGGGGAATCAGCCTCCTCACTCTTGGATGGGATTTTACAGCCCCAGGATTCCCATAACAAAATATTGTCATGGAATGTAGCAGGATGTGAGGGGGGCTATTAAGAACATGGCTCGAAATAAAACACCAGGCACAGATGGCTTGCCAATTGAATTCTACCTAGCATACATTGATTTGCTGGCTCCCAGGCTGGTACAGTTATACAATGACGCAAAACGGGTTGGCCACCTACCTGTGTCTACTAGAGAGGCGATCATCATACCGTTACTCATGTCAGGGAAGCCGCCATGGGATAAAACAGCATATCGCCCGTTACCTATGCTTAACTTAGACTACAAAATACTAAGTAGGATTTTGGCTACTCGCTTGCTCCCCCACATGACTACCCTGATACATAAGGATCAGTCCGGGTTTATTCCCACCAGAAACACATCGCTTAACATACGGCGCCTTTTGCGGGTCCTAGAGGCTGACTCCTTTGGAGTAGACATGGCGACGATCTTCGCCGTTGATATAGAAAAAGCGTTTAATAGCCTGGAATGGCCTTATTTGTTCCATGTGGTGCGGAAGTTTGGGCTGGGTGATGATTTCTTGGGCTGGACGGCTCTCCTGTATTCCGACTCCACTGCCAGAGTTAAAACTGGTGGGCTAATTTCGGACGCCTGCAGCGTGGGAAGGGGAACGCGTCAGGGGTTTCCCCTTTCCCCCCTGCTGTTTGCCCTGGCGATGAAGCCGCTGGCAGCGCGGGCCAGATCAGGGCAGTCTTATCAAGGACTCAATGTGCATGGGCAGATTCATCACATCGCGCTGTACGCCGATGACCTTTTGCTCTTTCTGGCTGATTCTGGAGAGGCGCTTATGGGAACGAAAAACTTACTACAAGACCTCAGCAGAGTCACAGGGTTAAGTGTCTTGCCTGTTTCCTGCAAGAGGGGGCAGAATAGGCCCACAAGAAACAGAGGGGGTGACTTGGGAAGATAGGTGCCTGCCATACTTGGGCATGCAAATATACCACACTCAGGAAGACATCCTAGAGGGTAATATAGGGAAGGCCATCAGGGGAGCAAAAAGTAACTTTGACTTCTGGGGCTCCTTGCCGCTATCTGTGGCTGGCAGCGTAGCCCTGCTTAAAATGGTCACTCTCCCGAGGTTATTATACTACTTCGGGACCTTACCGGTCTGGATCCCGACTAAGTACTTTGTCCAGCTCAGATCGATGATCACGGGGTTCCTATGGGGTACTGGCAGACGTAGAGTGGCGCTTGCTGTCCTTATGCGACCAATAGCGGAGGGTGGGCAAACGGTGCCTGACTATGAGGCCTACTATCTAGCGGCGCAATTTCAATGGCTCACGCAATGGGTAGCGAACAGTGTCAGGGGAGAAGAAGAGCGGAGAGAAGAATTTGGGTCCTTAAAACTGCTATCCCACATCATCTTGCGGCTTCCTGTTGGAACCACAACCCTCACCACAGAACTCGACACGCCACAACGGTGTTGGAACAGATACCTGCGGAGGGCCAAAATTAGACGCCCTTACGCACCGGAAATCCCGTTACTTATGTGTATGGCCTTGCCGCATGGAGGTAACTGGCAGAGGCTGGCGTTCTGGGCGGAACAAGGGTTGGCTAACATAGGAGACCTATACGAGGAGGAGGCCATGATCCCGTTCAATGACCTACAAGCCCGCTATGACTTGCCTGGGGGGGATTTTCTGCTGTATACAGCCCTCACTGCGGCCATTCGGAAACACTGGGGAGGGGGACTCATCGAACCAAAAACGTCACTGGGCTGCCAATACGTGGTTATGGCAGCAGGTACATTCAAGGCGGTAATGTGCTTGTACAGGTGCATAACGCGGGAAACGTTACTCCCCCTATCAGAACTGAGACTCAAGTGGGAAGCTGACCTTGAGGAGGCTATCCCTGAGAAGACCTGGGGGGAATTAGTAGAGAGAGCTTGGAAGAGCACCCGGAATGCCAGATTCCAGTTACTGCATTTTTATGTCCTACACAGGGCATACCTCACCCCGGAAAAGCTCAATAAGTATTTCCCAACCCAAACAGAGGCTTGCCCGCACTGCAATAAAGAAGGCGCAGATTTTAAACATATGTTTTGGGACTGCCCGTTCCTGGACAGCTATTGGGGGGAGGTAACGACGTTACTGACTGATATCACTGACAGAGAAGTAGAGCCTACTCAGAAATACTGCATTTTACACTGGTTCCCTCACACGTTCAAGAATAAAATCACGAGTAAGTTGTTAGATATGGTCTACTGCTGGCCAAGAGAGATATCACCATGCATTGGAAAGCGAAGCAGGGCCCAAGCATAGCACGGTGGAAAGCAGAACTCCTTAAATGGGCCGAATGCGAAGGTGTGAGCAGGCTGCAGATAGCAAAAAGAACAGGGAGTGAGAGGGCGCTAGAAGCGGCAAGAGCTTGGGAAGCGTTAGTTGTAGCACTTAAATCCCCCGAGGACACTGAGGAAGAAGACTCCATAGGTGATCCCCCGGCAGACATAGGCTAGGCTGCAGGCAGTTGAAGGAATCTTGAAGCCTGGAGACTCGCTACCGGGGACGGCATTATGCCGCCTGGATTGGTTGTGATCCCCTATGGTGCTACCCCAGTCAATGTCGACGCCCCGCCTGGGGTACTGGACTACTGTACATTAACGACCTGGATGTAAGTGACACGCCTGGGGGGAGGGAAGGGTGGGGGTAGTTGTTGGAAGGGAGTTTACAATCGGGACTGAATACAAGTATATGTGTAGAACTGCGAGAGAATACAGAGATAACTGAATATACTGATCTGACCGATAATCTGTATGATACTTGCTGCCTTAATTGTGTTCCAAGTTGGCTGATTGTAATTTTGCTGAATGACAGGGTTGTGACATACCGACCCCATGCACCTTTTGTCAAACTCAATAAAGTCTGTTTACAAAAAAAAAAAATGGAATGTAGCAGGATTAATTAAGCTACTGGAGGAGGATGAGTGGGGTCATTTCACTGACACATTTGACATATGTCTCTTCCAAGAGACATGGGTGCACATGCATCAAAATAGGTAATTGCGATTCTTTAATTGCGATTTTTAAAGAATCGCAATTAAAGAATCGCAATTGTCTATGCTTGTAGGAATCGCCAAAAAATGTGCGATTCCTAAACATTCCTTAATTGCGACTCGCAAATTGCGACTCGCAATTAAGGAATTGCTACCCATTCATTCCTATGGGCCTAGAGGCCCATAGGAATCAATGAAATTGCATGCGCAATTTGCGAGTACCAAATAGGTACTCGCAAATTGCATATCTATTCAAGAGTGCCAAAAGGACACCCTGTTGCACCCCTGAAATTGCCATGTGACCACATGTTGCACACACACATGCCCCAAGGGCAAGTGTGTGTGTAACATGTAACTTTGAAAAATGCACTTTAGTGCATTTTTCAAAGTTTTCATAAATTACCGTCCAGTTTCATTTGACAGTAATTTGCGACCCTAATAACGAAATCGCTATTTCAATTTGCATCATGCATTGCATTTAAGGAATCGCAATTTGCGATTCCTTAAATGCAATTGCAATTTAAGTAATCGCAAATTTAGCGATTACTTAAATTGCGACTTTTGCATTAGGGATGATGCATCCCAAATGCAAAAGTACCAGTCGCAAAGGTGCAGATTCTGAAAATCTGCCCGTTGGCGACCGGTTTTTTCGTTGATGCATGGGGCCCATGGTGCCTAGACCCCGCCCACAAAAGTGGGTATACATATTTCTGTGTGAATGCAAGTCAGTCCGCAAGGGGTAGACCCTCAGGGGGGGCTGTGCATATGGATTAAAACATCACTCCAATGTAAAATATCCCCAGTGCCTGTAGCTTCTAGTGACATATTAGCAGTTAGATTGGTGTTTCGATCTGGGCTGATATTAAGAATCTACAATGTTTATAATAGAGTGGAGAACAGCTGCAAGGAAGGAGACAAAGGTAATTAGTGTTTTTGAGCAAGCACTTTTGGAGAGCCCAGACAAGGATAGGCTCTTGGTGGCTGGAGATCTAAATGCCACCTTCGAACCATTGGCTGTTTCTCTTCTTGACTTAATGCAAGAACAGGACAACCAGTGGTGTATTCCTTCGCTAGATCTACCCATAGTTAGGTGGACAGCGAAGGCGGATCAATTACAGGCCATGACATTAAATTGCGATCTGAGGGCTACTAATGGTAGATGCCAATCTGATCGCCAAGGCAAATTGACCTTTAATTAGGTAGGCTATAGTAGTAGAATTGATTACTTCCTGGCTGACGTAAAGCTCTGGCCGGCAATTGTGGATATGGATATAGTCAAGCGCTTGGATAGTGACCACAATGCCCTTAGTATGTTGCTATGGGACGAAGTACTCCGAGCCCAGGCATCCTATGGCAACAGAGATATGGGCTTCCTCTCGTAGGCCAACAATCAGGTGGGATTGGGTGATGAAAAACCCTGAAGTATTGGAAGTGATCAAGAATAGTCTTACTGCCACTCATGAGTCCCTATCCAAGCTCCCGGCTGCCTCTAGAATTGAGAATTTAGCTATCCTCCACAAAAAGTTAATAGCCCATGCCAGATATACATTGGGGAAACATAGGCGCAGGGGGAATATTGTCCCTAACCCTGACAATTGGTACAATGGTGAATGTAGGGAAGCTAAGTGTGAACTCATTGTGGCTGTTAAGACAAAAACTCAGCCAGATATAGCTAAGAAAAGGAAGCTGTATCAGAAAGCGATAATTAAAGGCAAAAGAGAATGAGACAGTTCCCTATGGACCAACTTGCACGTAGCACTTTATAACAAAGACAATAAGTCATTTTGGAAGACAGCATCTCGCTGTCTCAATGGTTGTAAGCAAACCCTCGATTTCTGCATCCAGCCGTCAGACTGAGTGGCTCATTTTGAACAGCTTTATTCCCACAAATACGATAATGCCGAGAGCGGCGTAGAAGTTATTCATATCAGTTCTACCACTAAGGCTATCGATCTGACTTTTTCGCTCAGTGAAACATTACCATCTATCAATTCTTGTATTTCTGGTCACGCCCCGGGACCAGATAGACTGCCCAATGATTTATATAGAGAAAACCCAGAAATCTGGGGGCCATATATCAATTTTCTCACTAAAACAATCCTAGCTGGTATGGAGATTCCGCCCTTCTGTAAACTAGCGGAAATTATTACAATCTACAAAAAGGGGGATAAAAGCAAATCCAGGCAATTATAGGCCCATAAGCCTAATTGACTCCCTACAAAAAAAAATTTGCAAACAGATTTTGGCTTCTATACAGGAGTAGATTAGGGATGGGAACATACTCTCCGATTGGCAGGCAGGTTTTAGACAAAATATGAGCCCTGTGGATAAGATTTTCCGTTTCGCATGTATATACTGGAGAGAGGTGATTATACGAAAGAGCAAACTTTATGTTGCCTTTGTCAACCTCTGTGCAGCTTTTGATTTAGTTCCCCATCCCAAACAATGGAGGGTTCTTGAGGAGATGGGGCTTCCAACTCCCCTGCTGAACATTCTTATGAGGCTACTACACACTGGCAACGTTGCGCAGGTTAGGTGGGGGCAGGATGGGGCTCTGACCGATCCAGATTGATCAGGGGGTCAGACAGGGTGTGTTCTGGCGCCCACTCTCTTCACGCTATATATAAACGGTGTAATTGGTACACTGGGTGTGATGCACCCAAGATAGCAAGTCAGAGAGTTCCTGCTCTCCTTTTTGCGGATGACACCATGTTAATTTCTATATCACTGCAGGGGTTGCAGCAACTCCTGAACTCCTTCCAATCATTTTTTGTGGAGCGGGGCTTGGAGCTTAACAGCTCTAAGACCAAATGTATGTTTTTTACCAGTCAGAAGTCGACCCTCTGTAAGAGGAGGTTGCTGGTGGGTGATACAATTTTAGATGTAGTGTCCAGTTTTGAGTATTTCGGCACTAAACTGACCAAGAATCTATGTTGGGCACAGCAGGAGGAAAAGCTTACCTATCTTAGATCGAGTATACTGCTCATATAGGGAAAATCCACAGTAAAACAACATCAAGACGGGTGGCTCCAGCCTTGGAAATTTATAATGTGATGGCCATAGGGGCGGTTTTATATGGTGCTGAGTTGTGGGGCTATTCACATATGGAGTGTCTTTCCGTGGTGGAACAAAGGTTTCTTAGAACCCTATTGAATCTCCCTGTCAGTACACCGTTGACTCCCTTATATCTAGACATGACTCAAAAGAAAATTGCCCATAAGATCAAATGCAGAATGCTGATTTATTGGCATAGGTTATGGACAACCCCTACCCTGGAGTCCTACCGTGATGGTATCAAGGATCTTTTGGTCCCACATTATGCACGGAAAATATTGGATGAATATTGGACCTTACCAGAGAGCATGTGTCAGATTGGAACGGCTAGCCTAACGGGACTATTTTGGGAAAGTGTGGCAATTGATAATATCAGAGAGTGTAAGGGCTCCCTGTCAGAGTCTTTTATTGACCGGAAACCAATAGCCGCCTATGAAAGCACTATTGATGAAATCATCTCTCTACTGGCGAGGAAACTTTATCTCCAATTCAGTTATGGCACTCTACCTATAAAATTATTTACATGCAGATGGCAACAGGAAAAAGGCTCATTTGATGACTTGTGTGTAGGCTGTGAAGGGTGTTCTGAATCGCTTATCCATGTTTTGTTTTTTTGTTCCTTTTACAAATCTATACATGCAAAATGGATTGTTCCCCTATGTGAATATCTTGGTTGTAGGGAGCATAAGGAAACATTTAGAATACTGCAGAGTGATACTAGCCAGATTGTAGTTTTTTGTGTGGCTATGTTTTTAAAGGCATTTTAGATTAAGCAAGCTAAACTCCTACAGTCTGCCACTAATCTTGGATATGAATTGCTTGATGTTGATGAAGTTGTGTGGTGGGATTTTTTATGCTGTAAATTTTATCTGTGGTTTTAGTCTGCTGCTATTTTAAGACAACGGTTGTGACATGAATATCTGTGGTTTTTATATTGTGTTTTTAACAGCTAACATTTATGTGCTGATATTTATATATGTATTTTTATGTATATGGGTATTGTGGTTGTCTTGTTGTCTATACTTTTATGATCCATAGTGATCGAAATAAAGTCTATGATGATGATGGTAAAGAATTATGAAGATAGCATTCTAAAGGCACCTGTATGAAATTAATTATTGTTACACGTATAAATGTTTGAACATTAGTTTACACATACACATTTTATTTCATTAGCTTCACAATGAGACACATTTATGTTAACTTCTCCCGTCACATTGATATATATACGTTACATAGACCTTCATTAATCACTTTCTATACACAAATATTTAATGTGGAATACTTTAAATATGCAATACTCCACTCTCCTTAGTAACGTTAATCACACAGAATATATTTGAGTGCTGACACTCATGATTATGATGCACTTCTACGGTATCTCAGATGGGATCAAGATTACACTTCTCCAAAAGCAACTTAATTGACCACTTTGAATGATGATTATTGTTTGAACTCAGCAAACATTTTGAAAAGAACCTGCAGGTCGAATTAAAGTGCATCAGGGAGCTGGCAAGTGGGATCACTACCAGCAAGTATGCAATAATATTGTATGCAAACCTTATTGGAGTGCAGCTAATAGGCAGTGATTTGAATGGTCTGGATGAATTGAAATGCTTCTGGCATATTTCTACTCCTTTCTGTCTTAAGTTCTCCATGATCCAATTGGTACTTTAGAGACCCTGTGCCAGTTTGTGTTCTTGTGTGCTTGTCACAGTGACTAGAGAAGGATTGCATCCAATAGTACCTAACCATCGCAAGATGGCAAGGTGTCAGTTTTTTTGGGGTGTAGTTGAGATGATTGATTGGATACAGTCACCATGATCCTCAAAGGATGGGACCACCCATCTTCCGCATTAGGCTCATTTTCTGTTCAGGAGTTGGTCAGGAAGTGAGGAAGAAGACATGGCAATTGGAACTAAGACATTGTAGGGCAACATGATGGGATGCAAGCCCCTCCAGAAGCAGAGGAACAAGTAGAGATATGTTCATGAGTATTGCAAGAGTCAGTGTTGATTTTTCCAACCTGTGATGCTACAGCTGGCCACCCAGGTACTTCGTAGCCAGAGAGAATGAGAGAGCTACTGTGCCTTCAGCCCATTACAGGTTTAATATTTATTTATTTATTGGCAGCATATGTCCAGCATTTCCTCAGCAGTTCTACATTGCACAATACATTTCCTGAGGGATTCCCAAAGTTACTTTCCCTTTACACTAGTAATTAACATCTATGTTGCTTTTCCATTCTACCCAAAGCGCATGGGTATCAATTTATCTACTCATGTTTTTAATGATCTGCCCAGACACACTACCAGAATATAGTTTTGGAATATCCTGCTACTAAAAATATTGTAGCCAAAATATATACTATCTCAATTTTTAGAGGGTAAGTATATATCAGTAAGTGTAAATGTACTGTTCATTACACCACATATATGTACCATGAATATCTATATTCATTTAAGGTACATGGATGTCTAGTTAATAGCAGTAAATGTATACTTTCTATGTATACTTCCCTTCTCTGATATTGTAGAGGCCAATATTTGAGCTGCACTTTATTTTACATAATATATTCTGATCTCTACTAATTTCACTGTGTCCAAAGCATCTTTGAATCATCTCATGAAGGGTTTAATTTAGAGTCGAAGCTAACATATTTAAAAAGCAGCCGGGGTGAAAAGTAGAGTTGGGTGGAACTCGTGGAGTTACACTTCACAGAATTCTGCGGAGTTATATAAAAACTCTGCAGGATTCCGTGGAGTTCCACAAGCAGGTGGATTTTGGCACGTCACACTGCTTGTGCTGATTTTTAGCACTGCGAGCTTGTTCTGCTCTTTAAAATCAGTGCGAATTGCACCACGCAGTGTGCCACAGGGTGCTGCTTTTTTCTGCCACTCGAATAGATTTTCTACTCGAGCGCCAGTTAACTCAATGCGAATGGTCTCGACCTGCCGCGACTGCCCGCGTTGAGAAATCTCACCAGGAGGTGTTCTAGTGCCCAAAAATCGCGATATGGTACGCAAATTATCACTTGCCAACTTAACACTGGCAGCTGCACACCAGAAAAAACTCTGCCATGCGGTGGTTTGGCAGAGTTTTGCCAGAGCTGGGCAAAACTCTGTGAACTCCCCCGGCGGACGGAGTTTATTGCTCTCCCCTAGTGAAAAGCCAGTGGATTTAAAGTGTTGTCACAATTCCACAGTGTACTTGTGAGAGGGCCGACGGGGACTCCGAGACGCAACCCCTACCTTTATGTCCTCCGAACACCGTACATACCTCTGATTGTTCAAGGATGCCGGGGAAGCAAGAGTTAACTCTGCCTGCTACCTCTTGCGTGCAGGGACGTGTGGCCCGGCTGGGAGACTTCGGCCAATGGGAACCTGAAGTGGCGGGGCCTCAGCCCCTAAAGGAGATTCCCGAGAACCCGGACGGCGCGCTGAGCCCGGAAGAGAAGGAGCAGGAGAACGGAGACGCCGCGATACGAGAGCCCAAACGAGAGCAAAGACCCGTGACTGGAGAAGAGGAGGAGATTCCAGAAGGCCACGACCCTCAAGATCCTGACGAAGGCGGAGGTCCGGAAGTCTGGTCGGACGAGTGGTGGACACCCCCGGAGGACGCTGGAGAGCCGCCGCAACTCAGGAGAGTTGCGGCTGATGCGGTATGTGACTTGGGTGGGAGTGAAGGGAGGGAGTAAAGGGAGGGGAACGAGGGGAATTCACTACGGGATCACTGTATATACTGCTGTTTTCACCGTTTTCTTGCACTGTACCCGACCCCTCACGTTCTGTCACCGACCTGCCCTGCACTGAAACACTTCACAGAAAACCCCCCCTCACAAACGCAGAAAGCGTTCCAAAAGACCTTGGTATGAAAAGGTCATAATACCCAAACCTTGGCTTTGTCCCTTCCGTTTTTTTTTGGTTCTTCTTTACTTGGAGACTGCATGCCTACCGACCCGTGAGAGAGGTGAAGGGCTCTGTCCTGCCTGACTTACCAAGGATCAGGTTAACTTACCGCTCCTTTCTGTTTTGTTTTCTCCTCTCCTTCGTGAGCCTCCCGGGACACCGACCAAAAGAAGAACGGCCCGAGGCGGAGAGAGACAGCAGCCACGGCTACAAGGAGACGGGGACGACCCCATCCCCTCTTATATTGCCTCTGTGCTGGACAATCTAAATAAATCCTAGCATCATTGAGCCCCGACTTCGGCCTCTTCGTTTTTTCTTCCGCCCGTCCCTCTCACACCTGGTGTCAGAAGTGGGATCAGGGAAGATGGAGGCCGCGATGCAGAAGATGGCAGAGGGGCAGGAAAGGCTGGGCCGCGTCATGGAGAAATTCCTGGCGGCTGCCGAGGAAGACAGAGAGAAGCTCCATAAGACCCTGTCGGAACAAAGCCAGGCACAAGAAACAACGATTGGACGATTGGCCGACACCCTGGGTCCACAGAGGGGCTACACCACCCTACCGTCTGTGGTTCTCCAGAAGTACGTCAGCGGGGAGGACCCCGATTTCCGTTTTCTCCAGATTTGAGAGGTTGGCAAGGGCAGCCGGATGGTCCGGAGATAAATGGGGGCAATATCTGGGTCCCCTGTTGTCAGGCGACATGCAAGTGGCCTATCAAGCAGCAAACCCCCTCGGCCTTACCCCCTATGAGGACGTAAAGAAGAACATCCTAGAGAGGCTAGGTATAGACGAAAAAACCTATCGGATTCGTCTAAGACAAGTGAAGGAGGGCCCTCAATAGACACCGCGAACTCTTTCCTACCGTGTCCGAGACCTGGCCGACCGATGGTTAAAACCCCAGACGTCCTCCAAAGAGGAAATCATGGAAAGGATCTATCTGGAGCAATTCCTTTCCTCCCTGTATCCCCATGTGCAAAAATGGGTTAGGCAACACACCCAATTGACTTTTGAACGGGCTATAGAGATTGCTGGCGCTTATAACCAAGTTCAAGAGCTCCAACGGGGCAAGGATGAACATCACTGGAAACAGACAAGCGGGGGCCCTCCCAGAGCAAACAAAAACCCCCTGCCCCGCCGGCAGGACACAGTGACTGTTCTACCGCACCCTGTACCTACTCCCGTCCGACCCCAACCGCACCCCGGACCCCAGTGTTTTGCCTGTGGTGCTTATGGCCACATCGCTCGAGTATGTCCACAGAAAGAGGAGCCGATGGAAGTTGGGCTCACTCGTTCGTATTATTGTAACCCCATGGGCAGGAAGCCCTCTTATCACAGGACTGTCAGAGTGAATGGGGAGAATAGACAAGCCCTGATGGACACAGGCTGCCTCCAGAGCGTAATGCAGCCTTCTGCCGTTCCAGGGGGGGTCACCCAAACTACGGGAGTAGTGAACATACAATGTGTGCACGGTGACAACAAACGGTATCCTACCACCGACGTACAAGTGCAGCACGGGCCCTCCTTTAAGCCTGTATCCCTGCGGGTGGGGTTGGTGCCTGTGAGAAGTTGGCCTGGCATATGCTGTCCACTAGTTATAGTGGGCACCTTGCACCAGTCCAAACGATCTTTATTGATCATAGGTTTAAAGACAACCTTTATTGAAAGCTATCCTAGTGGTAGCTATGGAGAGCAGCCTTCAGGCTAAGTCTTGAAGGAGTGTTAAGCTGTTTGTTTTACCAGTCTATAATCTCATGAATGACCAAATGAAAGGAGAACCACACCAGGTATATATATAAAATATATGTATTTATTACTAAACACTACCCACTAGTCTCTTTATGAGGCTAGAGGTCGAAGTACACAAGTTACAAGTCAAATAACACAGTAAATTAGCACAATATACGATTAGCACTAGGGGCGTACCAAACCATATATTAAGAAAGTGGTATAAGATCCACGAATTGTCTAGACACAAGGCCTAGAGCCTGTAGAATCGCTGGGACCCCAAGGAACCACCCAAGGTAGTGACACAGGGGACCCACGGGGGACGTGTGCAGTGTGTGAACACAGCCGCGAGCTCCGTTAGCGTCTATGGGGAAAGTCGCGATTAGAGTTTTAAAGTTTAGGGACACTTTGGAGTGGACTAGGAACAAACCCTTTTGGACTTAGAGGATTCTAGGGCCAACACCCACGGGAGCACCGTAGTACTCGTGTTACCTCATCCAGGGAAGCCGGGTGCACAGGTGTCAAATGGTGTCGGGCCGCGCCGTCGTTTTCAATGGCTGCTGGCTGAAAAGTGCTGCTGCCGAGAAGCTGCGAAGTGTCCGAAGAGATCCAAGCCTGGATCGAGGATGAGAAGAACCTGAAAGCAGAGGGGACAGAGTCTAGGTCACTAGCCAGTGACCAGGGGCAAGATAGTCGAATGCCCACCGATGTCGGGTGCTTCAAGTTCGAAGAGGTGAAGATTGTCTCTGCAGCCACGAGGACCAGGAGGCGTCGACGACGACCAGGAGCTGGAATTGAGCTGTCCCACGAAGGTAGTAGCTGACTGTGGTGTCGGTGCCCGGATTGGACCCATCAAGCCTTGGTAACAGCAACCCACGCAGAAAGGGAACAATGGCTTCGGAGCGGACCAGCGAGGTCCGAGTGACTCCCCAAGCGAGGGAGAGTCAGGGCAGGCCTGGAGCAACCAGGGGGGCCTGTTGAAATCAAAGATGTCCTTCTGAGAGACCCACAAGTCGACGGACAAGGAATCGCGAAGGGACCTCGAGCAGCGGAATCACAAAATGGCGGCCCACGGGTCACTCGGAGTGGCCAGGCCGGCAATCTTCGGTGGATTCACTGCTCGGGGTCAGGGCTACAAATAACCCAAATCACAGCCTCTTGGATCGACCAGAAGCTTATGCACTTGCAAATGTGCACGGTGTCCAGGGGTTCCGGTTCCACGGTACCCACGAGGGCTACGGTTCTCAGCTTTGCTGGGGACTCGGGTCAGCCTCTGGGAAGTCTGGAAATCCACCACCTGGGTTGCAGGGTCGTCGGTGTCCGGCGGGAGCTTCGGAGATGCAGACCGGACAGATGCGTCTTTGGTGCCTGCCAAGCAGGGGAGTAACTCCTTTACTCCAAGGGAGATTCTTCAGTCATCTGGCGTTTAACAGATCGTCGAAGGTCCAGGATTCAGTTTCAGAGTTTCGTCCAGGGATATCTAAAGTCCTGTTGCCAGGGGTTCCTTTCTTATACCCAAGGAAGTGGTTGGACTAACTCAGGGGACCCACATATGGGAGGGTTTGGAAAGAGGGGTGGCTACACCCATTTCCTTTGTCCAGTTTCACGCCAGAGCAGGGGCTGGCAGCCCCTGCAACCGGTTTGAACTGGGGTATGCACAGGGACACCAAATGTGCCCCCAGTGCAGGACTTCAAAGCACTCAGAGAGTGCTTCCACCCAGCCCCAATACACTAAAGCCTGTCTGGGAGGTGGTAACACCTCCCTGTGACAGGAAACCTATTGTCCAGGCCTCCCCTGCCGGAGTTTCGGTCAGCAGTAGGAGGTCAGACTCGTGTCTGTGGCTGCAGCATCCCTTTTGTGATGCCAGGGCTCTGTTTAGCTGGTACCGGGTATACCGGTGCTGTCATGTCTCTCCCTCTAGAAGGGTGGGATCATACTCCCACACCAGGTACTGGTGTGGGGGTATGATTCCAAGGTGTTTGACACCAAACACAACATGTTTCCGTGCAGCCATCCCAAAGTTAGCATTTACCGTTGAGATATAATGCACTTAAGAGTATATGGTCAGGCTGCACTCACAGACAACCCCGGAGGATAGATTCCGAAGGCTGCAGAGGGGCTCTGCTCATGCATGGGCACCCTCTCACATAAAACCAAGCACCCTGCCTTCAGGATGATAAGGCCTGCCATAGGGGTGACTGATAGTTTTATATGTGCAGTGTTAGGGTGAGATATAGTGAACCTGTATCTCTGTAAGGGGTGCATGCACCACCTCACTCAGGCTGCTGTAGCAGTCCTGTGGTGTCATTTTGGAGGGCCTCCCAGGGGTGGCATAATACATGCTGCAGCCCCTGGTAGGCCTCTGGGGTACCTATGCCCTGGGTACATAGCATACCATATACTAGGGACTTATAAGGGCACCCCAGAAACCAATCTGAAGTGTACCTAAGGTACATGGAATCACTTTTAGAGAGGAAGCAGCTAAGCTGGGGTCCTGGATAGCAGGGCCCTAGCCAGACTAAAGTCGAAAAACAGTGAAACATCAGCAAAAAGTGGGGGTAACCATAAGAAGCAGATCCTACTCTCCTACACAACCCACCCCCAAATGCAGGGACATTAAACTAACCTTGACCAGTTGAGTCTTCATGTTCTAAGTGGAAATATCTGGAGAGTCCATCTGCATTGGCATGGCTACTCCCAGGTCTATGTTCCACTGTATAGTCCATCCCCTGTAGGGAAATGGACCACCTCAAAAGTTTGGGGTTTTCACCCTTCATCTGTTTTAGCCATAAGAGGGGCTTATGGTCTGTCTGAACTAGGAAGTGAGTGCCAAACAAGTATGGCCTCAGCTTCTTCAGAGCCCAAACCACAGCAAAGGCCTCCCTCTCAATGGCTTACCAACGTTTCCCTCTGGGGGTCAGCCTTCTGCTAATAAAAGCTACTGGCTGATCCTGACCTTCATCATTCAATTGTGACAGTACAGCCCCTACCCCCAACTCAGATGCATCTGTTTGGAAAATGAACTTTTTGGAGTAATCAGGACTTTGTAGAATGGGAGCAGTGCACATGGCCTGCTTCAGGTTATCAAATGCCTTTTGACAGCTGACTGTCCACTGAACCTTTTTTGGCATTCTCTTAGAGGTTAAGTCATTCAGGGGTGTCACTATAGATCCATACCCCTTGACAAATCTTCTGTAATACCCAGTCAGGCCTAAGAAGGCTCTCACCTGAGTCTGGGTAGTTGGAGCAACCCAGTCCATGATGGTCTGGATTTTGCTCTGCAATGGTTGAACCTGGCCTCCAACCACAAGGTGGCCCAGGTACACAACCTGACTCTGCCCTATCTGGCACTTAGTAGCCTTGATAGTTAGGACTGCTTTTTGCAGGACCTCCAAAACATTTCTGAGGTGGACCAGGTGATCCTCCCAGGTGGAGCTAAAGACAGCAATATCATCTAGATATGCTGCACTATAGGCTTCCAGACCTGTAAGGACTGTATTCACCAACCTCTGAAAAGTGGCAGGTGCATTCTTCAAACCAAAGGGCATCACCACAAATTGATAATGCCCACTAGGGGTAGAAAATGCTGTTTTTGGCTTTGCATCATCAGCTAGTCTGATCTGCCAGTAGCCAGCTGTCAAGTCAAATGTGCTCAGAAACTTGGCTGAGGCCAAAGTATCTATAAGCTCATCTGCCCTTGGGATGGGATGGGCATCAGTCCTAGTGACTGCATTGAGACCCCTGTAGTCTACACAAAACCTCATCTCTCTTTTACCACCCTGGGAGTGAGGTTTGGGCACCAAGACTACTGGACTAGCCCAAGGGCTATCTGAGGGTTCAATGACTCCCAAATCCAACATCTTTTGGACCTCTGTCCTGATACAATCCCTGACATGATCAGGCTGCCTGTAAATTTTATTCTTGTCAGGCAGACTGTCCCCAGTGTCCACTTCATGAGTGCACCAGGTAGTCTGACTAGGTGTCAGGGAGAACATATGTCTGAACTGGCTGAGAATTTTTCTGCAGTCAGTTTGTTGCTGGAGAGTGAGGCTGCCTGCCAAGGCCACACCATCTACTGATCCATCATCAGGGTTCTGAGAGAGCAGGTCAGGGAGTGGATCACTCTCTTCCTCCTGTCCCTCATCAGTAGCCATGAGCAAGCCCATGTCTGCCCTGTCGACATATGGTTTCAATCTGTTGACATGAAGTACCCTGTGGGGACTCCTGGGAGTTCCAAGGTCCACCAAGTAGGTAACCTCTCCCTTCTGTTCAACAATTGTATGGGGGCCACTCCACTTATCTTGGAGAGCTGCTGGGGCCACTGGCTCCAACACCCACACCTTCTGTCCTGGCTGGTACACAGTCAGCACAGCCTTTGGTCATGCCAGGTCTTTTGTAATTCCTGGCTAGCCTCAAGGTTTTTAGTTGCCTTTTTCATGTACTCTGCCATCCTGGAGCGGAGACCAAGTACATAGTCCACTATGTCCTGTTTAGGGAGATTGAGAGGTAACTCCCATCCCTCCTTCACCAGACACAATGGGCCCCTAACAGGATGGCCAAACAAAAGTTCAAAAGGGCTGTAACCAACCCCCTTTTGAGGCACCTCCCTGTAGGCAAATAAAAGGCAGGGCAAAAGGACGTCCCATCTCCGCCTGAGCTTCTCTGGGAGAACTTTGACCATGCCCTTCAAGGTTTTGTTGAATCTCTCAACTAAACCATTGCATTGTGGGTGATAGGGTGTGGTGAATTTATAATTCACTCCACACTCCTTCCACATTGCAGTCAAGTAACCAGACATGAAGTTTGTACCCCTGTCTGATACTACCTCCTTAGGAAAACCCACCCTTGAGAATACTCCCAAGAGGGCCCTTGCCACCACAGGAGCTGTGGTGGTCCTAAGTGGAATAGCTTCTGGGTACCTAGTGGCATGGTCCACCACCACCAGGATACATCTGTGCCCAGAGGCTGTCTGAGGATCCATAGGACCAACTATGTCAATCCCCACTCTTTCAAAGGGGACCCCCACCACAGGTAGTGGTATCAGGGGGGCCTTTGTGGTTCCACCTGCCTTCCTACTGGCTTGACATGTGACACAGGAGCGACAAAACTCCCTGGTGTCTTCAGACATGTGGGGCCAATGAAAGTGAGGGACAATCCTGTCCCAGGTCTTGTTTTGGCCCAGGTGACCTACTAGGGGAATATCATGGGCTAGTGTTAATAGGAAGCCCCTAAACTTCAGAGGTATTACCAACCTCCTGGTGGCACCAGGCTTGGGGTCTCTACTCTCTGAGTATAGGAGTCCATCATCCCAATAGACTCTATGGGATCCACTAGCATTCCCAGCAGCCTCAGCAGCAGCCTGCTGTCTGAGGGGTTCAAGAGAGGGGCAGCTCAGCTGCTCCTGGCTCAGATCTGCCCTGGAAGGGCCCCCTGTCCCCAAGAACTCAACCTGATCAGGTTCAAGCTCCTCTGGAACAGTTCCTTCTTCAGGACTAAGATCATCTCCCTCAGGAGACTGATCTGTACTCTGAGTCAGGGGGAAGGCACTGCCTTTACCCTGCTGCTCCTCCTCTTGGGAGGCACCTGGTCCATTATTCCAGAATCCAGGGCCTGTTCAGTGTTTGACATTTTGGCCTGTGACCTGGTCGCAGCAAAAACATGTGCAGGGATCCCCAGCATTTCTGCATGGGTCCTGAGCTCCACTTCTGCCCAAGCTGAAGTTTCAAGATCATTGCCAAGCAAGCATTCAACAGGGAGGTCTGCACTTACCACAACTTTCTTGAGGCCAGTTACCCCTCCCCAGGAGAAATTAACAACTGCCAAGGAATGGTCTGTCCTGACATTGCTAGCATTGGTCACTTGGTACATCTGGACCGGTCCCAGGATGCTTGTTTCCGGTCCAGGGAAGACATGGCTTGGCAGTTCGGGCTGGACTGTTCCCATGAGGCACAGGGTCAGACTGATTTGCATTTGGCCATGTCTGAACTGGGGTGGCGAAGTGAGCTAAAGAATGATGATGGATTAAACCCAGATCAGTTGACTGGGGGTGAGTGCTTGCAATGTTCAACACTCCGTCCATCATCCCCTTTGGTTTTGCTATGTTCGCCCTAAGTTGGCCGGGTATGCCCAGACGTGGGTCCCTTGCTCACTTTGCCACTGGATTCAAGATAGCCTGGCTGATGACGGCTGTAAGCCAGAAACCGGTCCCAGGATGCTTGTTTCCGGTCCAGGGAAGACATGGCTTGGCAGTTCGGGCTGGACTGTTCCCATGAGGCACAGGGTCAGACTGATTTGCATTTGGCCATGTCTGAACTGGGGTGGCGAAGTGAGCTAAAGAATGATGATGGATTAAACCCAGATCAGTTGACTGGGGGTGAGTGCTTGCAATGTTCAACACTCCGTCCATCATCCCCTTTGGTTTTGCTATGTTCGCCCTAAGTTGGCCGGGTATGCCCAGACGTGGGTCTCTTGCTCACTTTGCCACTGGATTCAAGATAGCCTGGCTGATGACGGCTGTAAGCCAGAAACCGGTCCCAGGATGCTTGTTTCCGGTCCAGGGAAGACATGGCTTGGCAGTTCGGGCTGGACTGTTCCCATGAGGCACAGGGTCAGACTGATTTGCATTTGGCCATGTCTGAACTGGGGTGGCGAAGTGAGCTAAAGAATGATGATGGATTAAACCCAGATCAGTTGACTGGGGGTGAGTGCTTGCAATGTTCAACACTCCGTCCATCATCCCCTTTGGTTTTGCTATGTTCGCCCTAAGTTGGCCGGGTATGCCCAGAAGTGGGTCCCTTGCTCACTTTGCCACTGGATTCAAGATAGCCTGGCTGATGACGGCTGTAAGCCAGAAACCGGTCCCAGGATGCTTGTTTCCGGTCCAGGGAAGACATGGCTTGGCAGTTCGGGCTGGACTGTTCCCATGAGGCACTGGGTCAGACTGATTTGCATTTGGCCATGTCTGAACTGGGGTGGCGAAGTGAGCTAAAGAATGATGATGGATTAAACCCAGATCAGTTGACTGGGGGTGAGTGCTTGCAATGTTCAACACTCCGTCCATCATCCCCTTTGGTTTTGCTATGTTCGCCCTAAGTTGGCCGGGTATGCCCAGACGTGGGTCCCTTGCTCACTTTGCCACTGGATTCAAGATAGCCTGGCTGATGACGGCTGTAAGCCAGAAACCGGTCCCAGGATGCTTGTTTCCGGTCCAGGAAGACATGGCTTGGCAGTTCGGGCTGGACTGTTCCCATGAGGCACAGGGTCAGACTGATTTGCATTTGGCCATGTCTGAACTGGGGTGGCGAAGTGAGCTAAAGAATGATGATGGATTAAACCCAGATCAGTTGACTGGGGGTGAGTGCTTGCAATGTTCAACACTCCGTCCATCATCCCCTTTGGTTTTGCTATGTTCGCCCTAAGTTGGCCGGGTATGCCCAGACGTGGGTCCCTTGCTCACTTTGCCACTGGATTCAAGATAGCCTGGCTGATGACGGCTGTAAGCCAGAAACCGGTCCCAGGATGCTTGTTTCCGGTCCAGGGAAGACATGGCTTGGCAGTTCGGGCTGGACTGTTCCCATGAGGCACAGGGTCAGACTGATTTGCATTTGGCCATGTCTGAACTGGGGTGGCGAAGTGAGCTAAAGAATGATGATGGATTAAACCCAGATCAGTTGACTGGGGGTGAGTGCTTGCAATGTTCAACACTCCGTCCATCATCCCCTTTGGTTTTGCTATGTTCGCCCTAAGTTGGCCGGGTATGCCCAGACGTGGGTCCCTTGCTCACTTTGCCACTGGATTCAAGATAGCCTGGCTGATGACGGCTGTAAGCCAGAAACCGGTCCCAGGATGCTTGTTTCCGGTCCAGGGAAGACATGGCTTGGCAGTTCGGGCTGGACTGTTCCCATGAGGCACAGGGTCAGACTGATTTGCATTTGGCCATGTCTGAACTGGGGTGGCGAAGTGAGCTAAAGAATGATGATGGATTAAACCCAGATCAGTTGACTGGGGGTGAGTGCTTGCAATGTTCAACACTCCGTCCATCATCCCCTTTGGTTTTGCTATGTTCGCCCTAAGTTGGCCGGGTATGCCCAGACGTGGGTCCCTTGCTCACTTTGCCACTGGATTCAAGATAGCCTGGCTGATGACGGCTGTAAGCCAGAAACCGGTCCCAGGATGCTTGTTTCCGGTCCAGGGAAGACGTGGCTTGGCAGTTCGGGCTGGACTGTTCCCATGAGGCACAGGGTCAGACTGATTTGCATTTGGCCATGTCTGAACTGGGGTGGCGAAGTGAGCTAAAGAATGATGATGGATTAAACCCAGATCAGTTGACTGGAGGTGAGTGCTTGCAATGTTCAACACTCCGTCCATCATCCCCTTTGGTTTTGCTATGTTCGCCCTAAGTTGGCCGGGTATGCCCAGACGTGGGTCCCTTGCTCACTTTGCCACTGGATTCAAGATAGCCTGGCTGATGACGGCTGTAAGCCAGAAACCGGTCCCAGGATGCTTGTTTCCGGTCCAGGAAGACATGGCTTGGCAGTTCGGGCTGGACTGTTCCCATGAGGCACAGGGTCAGACTGATTTGCATTTGGCCATGTCTGAACTGGGGTGGCGAAGTGAGCTAAAGAATGATGATGGATTAAACCCAGATCAGTTGACTGGGGGTGAGTGCTTGCAATGTTCAACACTCCGTCCATCATCCCCTTTGGTTTTGCTATGTTCGCCCTAAGTTGGCCGGGTATGCCCAGACGTGGGTCCCTTGCTCACTTTGCCACTGGATTCAAGATAGCCTGGCTGATGACGGCTGTAAGCCAGAAACCGGTCCCAGGATGCTTGTTTCCGGTCCAGGGAAGACATGGCTTGGCAGTTCGGGCTGGACTGTTCCCATGAGGCACAGGGTCAGACTGATTTGCATTTGGCCATGTCTGAACTGGGGTGGCGAAGTGAGCTAAAGAATGATGATGGATTAAACCCAGATCAGTTGACTGGGGGTGAGTGCTTGCAATGTTCAACACTCCGTCCATCATCCCCTTTGGTTTTACTTGGTACATCTCACCAAGTATAATCTGCTCAGGAGCCACAAGATCTTTTGTCACCATTGTGACACTTGCTCCTGTGTCCCTGAATGCCAAAGCATCTCTTCCATTGATTAAAGGCTGCTGTCTGTATTTGCCCAGATTACTGGGACTCACAAATAAGGAGGCCATATCCATGCCTCCATCACAGATCAGCATAGCCTGAGTTGGCACTCTGACTAGGCCAGAGTCCACCTCAGATCCCAGGGTTAACCCTACTACACCCTTACTTGGGACACCACCATTTGTAGCTGCATTAGTTGCCTTAGGGGCAATGGTGGCTGGAGTTGAGTCTTTGGACTTTGTACAGTCACTTGTCCAATGGGTTTTCTGCTTACAGATTTTACACCATGGTTTCTTCTGGCCTTTACCTTTGTTAGATTGGGACTCCCCCCCCAGATGAAGATTTTTGGGGACCTTGAGAAGACTTCTGGTCTTTACCCTTTTCCCCACCCTTGTCAGAGCTCTTAGAATCTTGCTTCTTGGGGTCAGCACCTTGGTTCTGAACCTTCTGCTTCACCCTGGTTCTGACCCATTTGTCTGCCTTCTTTCCCAATTCTTGGGGCGAGGTCAGATCAGAGTCCACCAGGTACTGATGCAACAGCTGATTTTGACAATTATTAAGGATCTGCTCCCGCATAATTAAGTTGTACAATGCTTTGAAATCACACACCTTGCTGCCAAGCAACCAGCCCTCCAGAGCCTTAGTAGCACAATCTACAAAGTCCACCCAGTCCTGTGTCTGTGCCTTTTGGGTATCTCTGAACTTTAACCTGTATTGTTCAGTGGTTAGGCCAAACCCATCTATCAGTGCACTCTTCAGGACCTGGTAATCATCAGCATCCTCTTCTCTTACAGTGAGGAGCTTGTCTCTACCTTTGTCTGCAAAGGAGAGCCACAGGATTGCTGCCCACTGCTCCTGGGGGACCCTCTGAACTTTACAGGCCCTCTCCAGTGCAGTAATCCATTTGTGGATGCCATCCCCACTCTGGTAGGGAGGGACAATCTTGCTTAGGTTTCTATGGTCATGAGACCTTTCCCTACCACTAGGGAAGTTGCTGCCACCATGGGACTCTAGTCCCAACCTTCTTCTTGTTCTCTGAAGCTCTAGGGACTCCCTATCTAAAGCTACCTGCTCTCTTCTGATCCTAAGCTGAGCTTCTTCATACTTGAGCAGTCTCTCTTTCCTTTCATGAGAGGGTTCCCTCCTATGAGAGGAAACAGAGGTCCCTATTGAGGTGTCAGAATGGTTAGACTCCACAGAAGGAGACCTTGACCTTCTAGGCACACTCTCAACTCTTCCTGGTGGGACAAAGAGGGGGCCATTCTGTTCCTCCTCCTCATCTGCAGGAGGAGCTGGATTTTCCAGGGCAAGATCATTGTCATCTTCCTGGCCAGCTTCAGAGGTCAGGTCATGGGATTCTTCACCCCTTGGCCCTTCCTCATTTACTGTCCCACCCTCTCTGCCTACCCCTTCAGACCCTGAGGCCTTCTGGAGATCATCCAACAGCAGTACCTCTATGAGGCGTTGGGTGTTTGCAGTTTTTCCTGTCTTCAATTTCCTAGTATTACACAATGCTCTCAATTCCAAGAATTGGAGGTTGTCATACTGGGATGGTGGAAGCCCATTGGCTTCTGGCAGGGACCCACTGGCTCCTGGCTTTGAAGACATCACTAGTGAGGTGTGGTGTATGCACTACCTACTCTAGTGTGGCCTACTAAACTCTCTTGAGTTGTACAAAGGGTGTGCTAAGCCCTTGACACACAACTCTAAGTTCAGTAGAACTTACTGTAACCTTAAGCTTGAATTATATGTACCTCAGGTACCTTTTAGTGGTTTTCAGTTAGTCACTCACTTGAGATTATCTGGTAAAACAAAGGCAAGCTTGAATCCAACCGCTGCACACCAATGTGAGAAGTTGGCCTGGCATATGCTGTCCACTAGTTATAGTGGGCACCTTGCACCAGTCCAAACAACCTTTATTGATGATAGGTTTAAAGACAATCTTTATTGAAAGCTATCCTAGTGGTAGCTATGGAGAGCAGCCTTCAGGCTAAGTCTTGAAGGAGTGTTAAGCTGTTTGTTTTACCAGTCTATAATCTCATGAATGACCAAATGAAAGGAGAACCACACCAGGTATATATATAAAATATATGTATTTATTACTAAACACTACCCACCAGTCTCTTTATGAGGCTAGAGGTCGAAGTACACAAGTTACAAGTCAAATAACACAGTAAATTAGCACAATATACGATTAGCCCTAGGGGCGTACCAAACCATATATTAAGAAAGTGGTATAAGAACCACGACTTGTCTAGACACAAGGCCTAGAGCCTGTAGAATCGCTGGGACCCCAAGGAACCACCCAAGGTAGTGACACAGGGGACCCACGGGGACGTGTGCAGTGTGTGAACACAGCCGCGAGCTCCGTTAGCGTCTATGGGGAAAGTCGCGGTTAGAGTTTTAAAGTTTAGGGACACTTCGGAGTGAACTAGGAACAAACCCTTTTGGACTTAGAGGATTCTAGGGCCAACACCCACGGGAGCACCGTAGTACTCGTGTTACCTCACCCAGGGAAGCCGGGTGCACAGGTGTCAAATGGTGTTGGGCCGCGCCGTCGTTTTCAATGGTTGCTGGCTGAAAAGTGCTGCTGCCGAGATGCTGCGAAGTGTCCGAAGAGATCCAAGCCTGGATCGAGGATGAGAAGAACCTGAAAGCAGAGGGGACAGAGTCTAGGTCACTAGCCAGTGACCAGGGGCACGATAGTCGAATGCCCACCGATGTCGGGTGCTTCAAGTTCGAAGAGGTGAAGATTGTCTCTGCAGCCACGAGGACCGGGAGGCGTCGACGACGACCAGGAGCTGGAATCGAGCTGTCCCACGAAGGTAGTAGCTGACTGCGGTGTTGGTGCCCGGATTGGACCCAACAAGCCTTGGTAACAGCAACCCACGCAGAAAGGGAACAATGGCTTCGGAGCAGACCAGCGAGGTCCGAGGGACTCCCCAAGCGAGGGAGAGTCAGGGCAGGCCTGGAGCAACCAGGGGGGCCCGTTAAAATCAAAGATGTCCTTCTGAGAGACCCACAAGTCGACGGACAAGGGATCGCGAAGGGACCTCGAGCGGAATCACGAAATGGCGGCCCACGGGTCACTCGGAGTGGCCAGGCCGGCAATCTTTGGTGGATTCACTGCTCGGGGTCAGGGCTACAAATAACCCAAAGCACAGCCTCTTGGATCGACCAGAAGCTTATGCACTTGCAAATGTGCACAGTGTCCAGGGGTTCCGGTTCCACGGTACCCACGAGGGTTACGGGTCTCAGCTTTGCTGGGGACTCGGGTCAGCCTCTGGAAAGTCTGGAAATCCACCACCTGGGTTGCAGGGTCATCGGCGTCCGGCGGGAGCTTCGGAGATGCAGACCGGACAGATGCGTCTTTGGTGCCTGCCAAGCAGGGGAGTAACTCCTTTACTCCAAGGGAGATTCTTCAGTCATCTGGCGTTTAACAGATCGTCGAAGGTCCAGGATTCAGTTTCAGAGTTTCGTCCAGGGATATCTAAAGTCCTGTTGCCAGGGGTTCCTTTCTTATACCCAAGGAAGTGGTTGGACTAACTCAGGGGACCCACCTATGGGAGGGTTTGGACAGAGGGGTGGCTACACCCATTTCCTTTGTCCAGTTTCGCGCCAGAGCAGGGGCTGGCAGCCCCTGCAACCGGTTTGAACTGGGGTATGCACAGGGACACCAAATGTGTCCCCAGTGCAGAACTTCAAAGCACTCAGAGAGTGCTTCCACCCAGCCCCAATACACTAAAGCCTGTCTGGGAGGTGGTAACACCTCCCTGTGACAGGAAACCTATTGTTCAGGCTTCCCCTGCCGTAGTTTCGGTCAGCAGTAGGAGGTCAGACTCGTGTCTGTGGCTGCAGCATCCATTTTGTGATGCCAGGGCTCTGTTTAGCTGGTACCGTGTATACCGGTGCTGTCATGTCTCTCCCTCTAGAAGGGTGGGATCATACTCCCACACCAGGTACTGGTGTGGGGGTATGATTCCAAGGTGTTTGACACCAAACACGACATGTTTCCGTGCAGCTATCCCAAAGTTAGCATTTACCGTTGAGATATAATGCACTTAAGAGTATATGGTCAGGTTGCACTCACAGACAACCCCGGAGGATAGATTCCGAAGGCTGCAGAGGGGCTCTGCTCATGCATGGGCACCCTCTCACATAAAACCAAGCACCCTGCCTTCAGGATTGATAAGGCCTGCCATAGGGGTGACTGATAGGTTTATATGTGCAGTGTTAGGGTGAGATATAGTGAACCTATATCTCTGTAAGGGGTGCATGCACCACCTCACTCAGGCTGCTATAGCAGTCCTGTGGTGTCATTTTGGAGGGCCTCCCAGGGGTGGCATAATACATGCTGCAGCCCCTGGTAGGCCTCTGGGGTACCTATGCCCTGGGTACGTAGCATACCATATACTAGGGACTTATAAGGGCACCCCAGAATCCAATCTGAAGTGTACCTAAGGTACATGGAATCACTTTTAGAGAGGAAGCAGCTAGGCTGGGGTCCTGGATAGCAGGGCCCTAGCCAGACTAAAGTCGAAAAACAGTGAAACATCAGCAAAAAATGGGGGTAACCATAAGAAGCAGATCCTACTCTCCTACAGTGCCCCGTTTACCAGAGCCGTTGGTCCTTGGGTCTGACTATCCGTATCTGTCTGCGCTGGTGCCGGAGACTGGTGTTGACCAGGACGACTGGTGTCACTCCGCTCCCTTCTCTCAAGAACCATACCTAGCCTGTCCTCCCGAGAAGACCCCAAAAAGCGGGAAACAGAAAAAAAGAGAGAAGAGAGACTGGACCAGGATTGCCCTAACCCAGACGAGAGAAGAGCCACTATGGGAGTATGACAGGGGATTCTTTGCAGCTCAGAGGGAAGATACCACGTTGAGAGAAGCCTGGAACCGGGCCACCGACGCTGAAGACCCTGACCACGTAGGTCCCCAGTTTATTACCAAGGGAGGGTTGGTGTATAGAAAGGGGGGAAAAGACCAGCCTCTTCAGCTACTAGTGCTCCAATCCTACCGAGAGAAGGTGATGTTCCTTGCACACAGCCATCTGTTAGGGGACACTTCGGGGAGGAAAAGACAGAAAAAGCTGTTCTAGGACAATTCTTTTGGCCGGGGATATATCAGCAGATCCGGCGGTATGTCGCACAGCACACTGGGACTTTTGAGCACTTATGCCTACCTTTGTCTCTTTTATGTGATTTCTCCCCTATATCTGCTGTAAAGCGCTCCGATACCCTCGGGTCTGGCCAGCGCTATATAAAACCTCTTAAATAAATAAAAATAAATAAATAAATACTGTAGGGAGTGCCCGATCTGCCAAAAGAACAGTCAGTCCTTGCCCCCTAAGGCCCCCTTACTTCCCCTGCCCATTATAGATGAGCCGTTTTCCCGGGTTGGGATGGATATTATCGGTCCCTTGCTTCCCTCCCGAAGTGGTTGCAGATATGTGTTGGTCGTGGTTGATTACGCCACCCTTTTCCCTGAAGCGGTGGCTCTCCAACATCCCAATGCTCAGCAGATAGCCAAGGCCATGGTGAACATATTTTCCAGGGTGGGGTTGCCCCGGGAGATAATAACAGACCAGGGAACACCTTTCGTCTCTAGGCTTATGAAGCAGGTGTGCTTACAGCTGGGTATAAAGCAAATACACACGGCGGCCTATCACCCCCAGACAGATGGGCTTGTAGAGAGATATAACGCCACCCTCAAAACCACGTTAAAGAAGCTGTTAGACCTCGAAACCTGCCGTTGGGAAGACATGTTGCCTCTCGCCCTTTTTGCTATACGGGGTAAGCCACAGAAAAGCACAGGGTATTCCCCGTTTGAATTGTTGTACGGTAGGCAGCCCCGCACCCTACTGGATATGGCCCGGAAGGAGTGGGAAGAGAAACCCGAGGGGACCAAACCTCTCCCAGAATACGTCCTAGGCCTTAAAACCCATCTCCAGGAGATACGCAGCATATGTAGAACGCATATGGAAAACGCCCAAGAAAACCAAAGACAACAGTACGACAAGAAAACCAAAGAACGTGTGTTAAGTGTGGGCGATTACGTTCTACTCATGATGCCTACCTCTGATCACAAACTCCTAGGGCAGTGGAAGGGCCCCTTTCGAGTCAACGAGGTAGTCACACCAGTGACCTTTCGTCTCGAGATGGATCCCATGAGAAAAGACAACACACAAGAAATGGGAGGGAGGGGTTCCTACCCCGGTGTCCTTAGCCAAGAATACCTCCCCGTTATACCACCAAAGCACAGATCCCGATCTAACTAAAGAGCAGCGGAACGCCCTGGATTCCCGCTTATGGCCCCTTCAAGCAGTGTTCTCCCTCATCCCGGGTAGAACGACCCTGATAGAGCATGCTATCACGACGCACCCAGGTAAAAGAGTGAAGCTACGTCCATACCGTCTCCCTGAGTCCCGTAGACAGGCCGTGAGTCAGGAGGTACAACAGATGCTCCATATGGGGGTGATAGAACCATCAAGAAGCGAGTGGAACTCCCCCATCGTATTGGTACCAAAGCCTGATGGGTCCATCAGGTTTTGTATTGATTTCCGTGAGGTCAATAAAATCTCGCAATTCGACTCCTACCCGCTACCACGGGTAGACGAAATGGTGGAGAGGTTGGGAAAGGCCCGGTATATCAGTACCCTAGACCTATGCAAAGGGTACTGGCAGGTCCCCTTGAAAGAAGCAGACAGGGAGAAGACCGCCTTCTCAACCCCTGGAGGGCTGTATCATTTCACCGTGCTGCCCTTTGGGTTGCACAGGGCTCCTGCGACCTTCCAGAGGCTGATGAACAACCTACTGAGACCCTGTGCTGAGTATGCAGCGGAATACATTGATGACATAGTGATACACAGTGCCACGTGGGAACAGCATTTAGAACATCTTACCACAGTCATTCAGACTTTAGGAGAACGGGGCCTCACTGTCAGTGAAGTATCTTGGATATCTGCTTGGGGAAGAGCTCATTAAACCCCAGAATGAGAAAGTTACAGCCATAGCCAATGTCCCCTTCCCACAGACAAAAAAAGAGCTACGGGCCTTCTTTGGCCTCCTGGGGTATTATAGACGGTTCATTCCAGATTTCTCACAAAAAGCGGCCCCCCTGACAGACCTCCTGCAAAAACGTGTACACACCGAGAAGTAGTTACGCCAGCCTTCCCCTAAACTCCAGCTAGCCTTCCAGGACTTGAAAAACGCTCTTACCACTAAACCCATGCTCCTGAGTCCCGACTACCGAAAGCCCTTCATCCTCCAAACGGATGCATCAGAACAGGGACTAGGTGCTGTACTGTCCCAAATCGATTCACAAGGACAAGAACGACCCATTTTATATATTAGCCGAAAACTCTTTCCCCGTGAGAAGAGGTATTCGGTGATAGAGAAGGAGGCCTTAGCCATCAAATGGGTGATCGAAACCCTCCGATATTACTCTGAAGGGAGGGAGTTCACCTTATATACAGATCATGCCCCCTTGGAATGGCTTTCCCGCAACAAGGGACACAATGAGATGGTTCTTGGCACTTCAGCCCTTCCGTTTTTCCACTCTACACCGAAAGGGGAAGGAGCAAACCAATGCGGATTACTTGTCCCGGCACCCTCTCGACTCTTTTCATGCCGGCAAGAAAGTTAGGGAAGGGGGATGTGAGAGGGCCGACGGGGACTCCGAGACGCAACCCCTACCTTTATGTCCTCCGAACACCGTACATACCTCTGATTGTTCAAGGATGCCGGAGAAGCAAGAGTTAACTCTGCCTGCTACCTCTTGCGTGCAGGGACGTGTGGCCCTGCTGGGAGACTTCGGCCAATGGGAACCTGAAGGGGCGGGGCCTCAGCCCCTAAAGGAGATTCCCGAGATCCCGGAAGGCGCGCTGAACCCGGAAGAGAAGGAGAAGGAGCAGGAGAACGGAGACGCCGCGCTACGAGAGCCCAAACGAGAGCAAAGACCCGCGACTGGAGAAGAGGAGGAGATTCCAGAAGGCCTCGACCCTCAAGATCCTGACGAAGGCGGAGGTCCGGAAGTCTGGTCGGACGAGTGGTGGACACCCCCAGAGGACGCTGGAGAGCCGCCGCAACTCAGGAGAGTTGCGGCTGACGCGGTATGTGACTTGGGTGGGAGTGAAGAGAGGGAGTAAAGGGAGGGGAACGAGGGGAATTCACTACGGGATCACTGTATATACTGCTGTTTTCACCATTTTCTTGCACTGTACCCGACCCCTCACGTTCTGTCACCGACCTGCCCTGAACTGAAACACTTCACAGAAAACCCCACCTCACAAACACAGAAAGCGTTCCAAAAGACCTTGGTATGAAAAGGTAATAAGACCCAAACCTTGGCTTTTTGTCCCTTCCGTTTTTTTTTTGTTCTTCTTTACTTGGAGACTGCATGCCTACCGACCCGTGAGAGAGGTGAAGGGCTCTGTCCTGTCTGACTTACCAAGGATCAGGTTAACTTACCGCTCCTTTCTGTTTTGTTTTCTCCTCTCCTTCGTGAGCCTCCCGGGACACCCACCAAAAGAAGAACGGCCCAAGGCGGAGAGAGACAGCAGCCACGTCTACAAGGAGACTGGGACGACCCCATCCCCTCTTATATTGCCTCTGTGCTGGACAATCTAAATAAATCCTAGCATCATTGAGCCCCGACTTCGGCCTCCTCGTTAGGTCTCGCCTACGCAGCGCGCATGCGCTGCATAGGAGAAAGACCTTTAGCCATCGATGCGCCTTTTCAGCCAAAAACGTGCACGCATTGCATTGCTTTTAATGGCAACGCGTGCATGTCTGGCGATTCCCTTGCGGGAGCGAGCTTTGACACCATATGTTTGTAATTAACTTGCAAACATATGGTGCCCCTGCTCGTTCCCGGAAGGGAAACAGGCGCAGGCCCACTCCTCTCTCTTGCGCGCGCTTGTTTTTAAAAGTGAGCACGCCTGTCATTTTCATTATAAAGCAGCTTCCCTGGCTGATCACTAGATGGCGCCAGACGCCATATTTTCTCTTTCCCTAAAGTACAAATTGTCCAATGTTAGAAACCGGCGCTGCGCGTCACTTCTTGAGGCATCAAGATGTCCCCTGTGAAGTTTTGACCCCAGGCTTCAGGGTCATTTCTGGCAAACCCGATCAGAATTATGACACATTTATAATTAGACTTCCACTTATTTCCTGTAATGTGGTACCGCAATTCCGCATAACAGCACAGAACAAGCATGTGCAATGCGATAGGTCTCAGTCCTTCTGTCTTGTCCCTGTCATTCCGTCTTTACAGTCCGCCTACCATGTTTCTCTGTTGGTTGCTCTGTCCATTCCCTGTCAGTCAGTCTCTCCGGTACGCTTTTCATGTTTCCCTGTCAGAGCCTCTGTCTTGTCCGTCAGTCCATCTCTCCAGTCCGCCTGTCATGTTGCTCTATCGGTCGCTCTCTCCTGCCCCTGCCAGTCCCTCTCTCCAGTCCGCCTGCAAGGTTTCTCTGTCAGTCCCTCTGGCCAGTCCTTGTCCGTCTGTCACTCCATTTGCCATGTTTCCCTGTCAGTCCGTCTGTCCTGTGCCTGCCAGTCCGTCTCTCCTGTCCGCCTGATTTGCTTCTCTGTCGGTCCCTCTGTCGTGCCCCTGTCATTCACTCCAGTCCGCCTGTCATGTTTCTCTGCCTGTCCCTCTGGCTAGTCCCCGTTAGTGCATGTCTTCAGTCCGCCTCTCTTGTTTATTTCTGCCGCTTCTCTGACTGTTAGACGGAAATGCAGCCTATTTGGCTCTAGGTTTGCAGAGAGCATGCGTTCGCTGGCCGTAGTGAAAGGAGGTCCGCCTTCAGTATTTGCCGCAGTTTGTGTTTGCCGATACGTTTTTGAAGCTCCAGAGTTGAGGAAGAGCAGCTACGTTTCGGTAAGTGCTGTTCGATCATGCATGCCCCCACCAAGTGATTGTTCTTAAGGGTAGTCAGGCGATGAGAAGCATACTACAAAATGTCTCTCTCAAAGAGAGCAATAATGCATATTTGTCGTGTGGCCAATAGACTGGCACTCAGGTGCGTTTATTAACTGCTTTAAGGCTACAAACATCAGATCCAGGGGACGCTATATAATCATGGTTAAGAAAGAAACAGTTCTTAACTCCATATTGAAGTGCAGTGGGTAAATGTATTGTTAAGAGTAACTGAAAACATAGGGAAAAACAAATATTTTAATAACTCCGAAGGCCATTCCTTAAAAAGGTCACAGGAGACCTTTATAAAAATCAAAAGTCAGCCAACGCACACTTTAAGGACTGGTTTTTGGGAGCCGCTAGATAAGAGTCTCCTGGTGACTACTGTCAAAATAAAGTTTGTTCTGCACCTGTATCACATTTAAATGTTCACATCTATTTCTGGAGTGTCTGTGGTCATTCGTATGCCTTCAAGTGAGGTTTTGTCAAATTCAGTTCTTTTTGGGAAGAATCGTCATCTTGAAGGTCATCGCCCAACAAGGACTTCTTGGGAGACTTGCGTTTGTTTTGATTTGACACCAGTAGCCAGCTATACACTTTCCTCACAATCCCTGAATTGACAACGACACTGCTCTACGACAGTGCTCTGCTCCTTAAGTGATCAGCGTATTGCACTGAAGTAACAAGCATTGGCATAGCCAATAGGTCTCGCCTTTGGGACCTTATAAGTGTTTAATCATGCAACAGTTGATGTTGTTGCACCAAGGATATTGTGCTGCATATCTAAATACTTATAAGGTCCCAAAAGTGAGACCTATTGGCTATGCCAATGCTTGTTTTTTCTTCCGCCCGTCCCTCTCACAGTACTGTTTTAGCATTACTAAGGAAGAAAGGCCACTCTTTCAGTCATTTCTATTTGATTAAAATACAGGGCTAAGCACCACACCATGCAAATTAAAGTTATATGTTGTAGATATTGTTGAGGTTTGTTGTTATGGTATGTTGTGCTCATTACAAGCAGCAATTTCTGTCATAATTTGAAGAGGGCTGCAGAAATTGATGAATAACATGTGAAGGAAGGCAATTTCCAAATGTCATCACAGGCTGCGAAAGGTTGTCGGAGATATTCCACGAAATTACAGAATGGTGTGCAGCATTACCCCCACACCTCTCAGTAATTTCCCAAAACTGTTTGTTAAACCTTGGAGTGGCAGAAATGTTCTACGTGACACACATAGAAACCAACTGTACTGCCCTAATAAGCATTGCTATTTTTCACCTAGTGTAAGACACATTTGCACATCTAGGTGGTGATTCAGAAAAGCATTTATAAGTACTGCGAGCAAAATTCCTGTAGCACTGTTTTATGTACCCTTACTTGCCTTCCTGACAGGAAACATCTAACTCCTAGTAAAACTGCAAAGAGTGAACATCCCTTTCTGTCTGTACTAGCTGTGTATGAATATTCCAATTTTATTCCAGTTTTAGATGGTTTGGGGCAATTCACAAAGGAATATAAAAGTATGTGAACAGGTACTACAGGACTACAACTTTATGTAATCCAAAATGCCTTTTTGAAAAAGACCCATAGTTATTAATATGGTAAGGTGATGGTTTTGAGATTCAGAAAAAGTCAAAAGCTAAAAGTAGTGAAAAGATTCTGATTTAGATACTGCCATCTCGCTTACTTTGGGGACAAGTTTTATTTTCGAGGCATGACTGAAGCCCTGTATTTGTTCCTCCTCTTCTCGGGATCGTATGTGGCCAAATGTAACAATGTTACACTTCACAGACTTTAGATTTTTAGATTTTTTGATTTATAACCAGCTGGCTATACAGTACACAGTTACATGACATAAGACAATATCTTACATTGCATGATATACAGAATGACAGTGTTGACAAAGAGGCGCCTTGCAAACAAGAAAACGTCTCTAGCTACCTTTCCAACCACAGTGCATAGGGCACTCAGCCGATAACAACTCTACATCAGACTAGTAGCCCAGGTCACATACAAGTAAGTGGGCACCCTTCACAGAGCAAACTAGACGGCGAGCTGCAATGGAGGATATATTTCAAGCGTCACCCTGCGTGTGCAGTGTATGTTTAGGGTCCACATCTGGGGTCGCATCTCTGCTTAGGAGAAAGGAGGTAAAGGGTTCCCATATGTCTCAGGGACGGGCTCTAGGGGACGACAACTCCTAGTATGCTGATAACTGCTCATGACAGTATGTGACATCTGTAATCCAATCTCGCAGCTTAGGAGCCCTCATTCCATTTTTGATTTCCATGATCGCATTTTGCATCTAGACACATTTTGCATCTAGACAAAAAACTCAGGGGCATATTACTAAGGTCCGACGATAATTATCGCTCAGCGCGATTAGCGCGAGGATAATTATCGCCTGACTAACGCTGAATTTTATCACTGAGATAGCGTGCTATCAGCAACGCTCATCTCAACAGTGATAAAATTGGAAGCGCTAACTGCCAAATGTGCGATTATCGCTGGAAATCCAGCGATAATCACACAACTTTTGGCGATAGCTTGCTGATAGGGCAGGACAGACTCAGCCATGATATCCACCTTCCATTGGATATCATGGCTAAGTCTATACTGAGAGCAGGCGTTAGAAAAGTAGCGCTAACCGCGGTTAACGCTACTTTTCTAATCGCTCTGCATGTTCGCCTGCAGCTTGATAATAGGAGAAATGTCGGTTAGCGACATTTCTCCTGTTATCCTGGGAAGGAACGCCCACTTTGCATCTCATTAGAGATGCAGAGCGAGGCGTGGGGAAAACGGGTGCTAACATGCGTTAATGCATGTTAGCACCCGCCTTGGTAATAGGGCGGTAATATTATCTCCGCTTTTTTGGCTCTTAAAGCCAAAAAAGCGGAGATAATGGCCCTTGCTAATATGCCCCTCTGTTTGTAGAAGTTTACCTGTTCAACTACACTTTGTGTGGTGTGTCTGCATAGGTGTCTGTGTGCGTGTGTGTGTGTGTGTGTGTGTGTGTGTGTGCACGTGTTTGTGTGTGTGTGTTCATAAAAGAGCATTGCAGAGCTACCAAAGGTTAGGATTCTGTGGAAACTTGTATGAACCACGTGCACATGGTTTTGCCTTTCCATATAACTGCGCTGTGTACATTAAGGACATTAATACATTCATGCGCAGCCTTAAAAAGCCTTAAAATGTAACTCTTCTTTAAAAAAAAAACGCTCTTTATAGTGTCCCTATATCAAATCCTCCCTCTGTGAACATTATTTTAGTTTTCTGAAGTAACAGAACATTTAAATACAGAGCTGGCAGAGGCAGGCACACTGTCCAAGCAGGAACCACAATCCTAGTCGGTAAGTGAGAAACACACCCTAAATTAACCTGTGCTCACCCTCTGGTAACTTTAAGTTTGGAAAAAATGCCTCTATATTCTTTTGTAGGACACTGCTGTCATCTGGAACCTATTTTTCTATTGGGCTCTGAAGTGTATCTCAATCAATTGCCGGTATTGCTGCTGTAGTGCTTGCTTTCTTTGTCTTACCAAAGGGGATGATGGACGGAGCGTTAGAGCAAATCAAACACTCACCCCCAGTCAACTGATCTGGGTTTAATCCATCATCATTCTTTAGCTCACTCCACCACCCCAGTTCAGACATGGCCATATGCAAATCAGTCTGACCCTGTGCCTCATGGGAACAGTCCAGCCCGAACTGCCAAGCCATGTCTTCCCTGGACCGGAAACAAGCATCCTGGGACCGGTTTCGGGTTCAAAACCCTCATCAGCCAGGCTATCTTGAATCCAGTGGCAAAGTGAGCAAGGGACCCACGTCTGGGCATACCCTGCCAACTTAGGGCGAACAAAGTGATACCAAAGGGGATGATGGACGGAGCGTTAGAGCAAATCAAACACTCACCCCCAGTCAACTGATCTGGGTTTAATCCATCATCATTCTTTAGCTCACTCTACCACCCCAGTTCAGACATGGCCATATACAAATCAGTCTGACCCTGTGCCTCATGGGAACAGTCCAGCCCGAACTGCCAAGCCATGTCTTCCCTGGACCGGAAACAAGCATCCTGGGACCGGTTTCGGGTTCAAAACCCTCATCAGCCAGGCTATCTTGAATCCAGTGGCAAAGTGAGCAAGGGACCCACGTCTGGGCATACCCTGCCAACTTAGAGGCGAACAAAGTGATACCAAAGGGGATGATGGACGGAGCGTTAGAGCAAATCAAACACTCACCCCCAGTCAACTGATCTGGGTTTAATCCATCATCATTCTTTAGCTCACTCCACCACCCCAGTTCAGACATGGCCATATGCAAATCAGTCTGACCCTGTGCCTCATGGGAACAGTCCAGCCCGAACTGCCAAGCCATGTCTTCCTGGACCGGAAACAAGCATCCTGGGACCGGTTTCGGGTTCAAAACCCTCATCAGCCAGGCTATCTTGAATCCAGTGGCAAAGTGAGCAAGGGACCCACGTCTGGGCATACCCTGCCAACTTAGGGCGAACAAAGTGATACCAAAGGGGATGATGGACGGAGCGTTAGAGCAAATCAAACACTCACCCCCAGTCAACTGATCTGGGTTTAATCCATCATCATTCTTTAGCTCACTCCACCACCCCAGTTCAGACATGGCCATATGCAAATCAGTCTGACCCTGTGCCTCATGGGAACAGTCCAGCCCGAACTGCCAAGCCATGTCTTCCCTGGATCGGAAACAACCATCCTGGGACCGGTTTCGGGTTCAAAACCCTCATCAGCCAGGCTATCTTGAATCCAGTGGCAAAGTGAGCAAGGGACCCACGTCTGGGCATACCCTGCCAACTTAGGGCGAACAAAGTGATACCAAAGGGGATGATGGACGGAGCGTTAGAGCAAATCAAACACTCAACCCCAGTCAACTGATCTGGGTTTAATCCATCATCATTCTTTAGCTCACTCCACCACCCCAGTTCAGACATGGCCATATGCAAATCAGTCTGACCCTGTGCCTCATGGGAACAGTCCAGCCCGAACTGCCGCGCCATGTCTTCCCTGGACCGGAAACAAGCATCCTGGGACCGGTTTCGGGTTCAAAACCCTCATCAGCCAGGCTATCTTGAATCCAGTGGCAAAGTGAGCAAGGGACCCACGTCTGGGCATAACCCTGCCAACTTAGGGGCGAACAAAGTGATACCAAAGGGGATGATGGACGGAGCGTTAGAGCAAATCAAACACTCACCCCCAGTCAACTGATCTGGGTTTAATCCATCATCATTCTTTAGCTCACTCCACCACCCCAGTTCAGACATGGCCATATGCAAATCAGTCTGACCCTGTGCCTCATGGGAACAGTCCAGCCCGAACTGCCAAGCCATATCTTCCCTGGACCGGAAACGAGCATCCTGGGACCGGTTTCTGGTTCAAAACCCTCATCAGCCAGGCTATCTTGAATCCAGTGGCAAAGTGAGCAAGGGACCCACGTCTGGGCATACCCTGCCAACTTAGGGCGAACAAAGTGATACCAAAGGGGATGATGGACGGAGCGTTAGAGCAAATCAAACACTCACCCCCAGTCAATTGATCTGGGTTTAATCCATCATCATTCTTTAGCTCACTCCACCACCCCATTTCAGACATGGCCATATGCAAATCAGTCTGACCCTGTGCCTCATGGGAACAGTCCAGTCCGAACTGCCAAGCCATGTCTTCCCTGGACCGGAAACAAGCATCCTGGGACCGGTTTCGGGTTCAAAACCTCATCAGCCAGGCTATCTTGAATCCAGTGGCAAAGTGAGCAAGGGACCCACGTCTGGGCATACCCTGCCAACTTAGGGCGAACAAAGTGATACCAAAGGGGATGATGGACGGAGCGTTAGAGCAAATCAAACACTCACCCCCAGTCAACTGATCTGGGTTTAATCCATCATCATTCTTTAGCTCACTCCACCACCCCAGTTCAGACATGGCCATATGCAAATCAGTCTGACCCTGTGCCTCAAGGGAACAGTCCAGCCCGAACTGCCAAGCCATGTCTTCCCTGGACCATTGTATCACTTTGTTCGCCCTAAGTTGGCAGGGTATGCCCAGACGTGGGTCCCTTGCTCAATTTGCCACTGGATTCAAGCTAGCCTGGCTGATGACGGCTGAATGGCCAGAAACCGGTCCCAGGATGCTTGTTTCCGGTCCAGGGAAGACATGGCTTGGCAGTTCGGGCTGGACTGTTCCCATGAGGCACAGGGTCAGACTGATTTGCATATGGCCATGTCTGAACTGGGTTGGTGGAGTGAGCTAAAGAATGATGATGGATTAAACCCAGATCAGTTGACTGGGGGTGAGTGTTTGATTAGCTCAAGCGCTCCGTCCATCATCCCCTTTGGTATCGCTTTGTTCGCCCTAAGTTGGCAGGGTATGCCCAGACGTGGGTCCCTTGCTCACTTTGCCACTGGATTCAAGCTAGCCTGGCTGATGACGGCTGAATGGCCAGAAACCGGTCCCAGGATGCTTGTTTCCGGTCCAGGGAAGACATGGCTTGGCAGTTCGTGCTGGACTGTTCCCATGAGGCACAGGGTCAGACTGATTTGCATATGGCCATGTCTGAACTGGGGTGGTGGAGTGAGCTAAAGAATGATGATGGATTAAACCCAGATCAGTTGACTGGGGTTGAGTGTTTGATTAGCTCAAGCGCTCCGTCCATCATCCCCTTTGGTATTGCTTTGTTCGCCCTAAGTTGGCAGGGTATGCCCAGACGTGGGTCCCTTGCTCAATTTGCCACTGGATTCAAGCTAGCCTGGCTGATGACGGCTGAATGGCCAGAAACCGGTCCCAGGATGCTTGTTTCCGGTCCAGGGAAGACATGGCTTGGCAGTTCGGGCTGGACTGTTCCCATGAGGCACAGGGTCAGACTGATTTGCATATGGCCATGTCTGAACTGGGGTGGTGGAGTGAGCTAAAGAATGATGATGGATTAAACCCAGATCAGTTGACTGGGGGTGAGTGTTTGATTAGCTCAAGCGCTCCGTCCATCATCCCCTTTGGTATCGCTTTGTTCGCCCTAAGTTGGCAGGGTATGCCCAGACGTGGGTCCCTTGCTCACTTTGCCACTGGATTCAAGCTAGCCTGGCTGATGACGGCTGAATGGCCAGAAACCGGTCCCAGGATGCTTGTTTCCGGTCCAGGGAAGACATGGCTTGGCAGTTCGTGCTGGACTGTTCCCATGAGGCACAGGGTCAGACTGATTTGCATATGGCCATGTCTGAACTGGGGGTGGTGGAGTGAGCTAAAGAATGATGATGGATTAAACCCAGATCAGTTGACTGGGGTTGAGTGTTTGATTAGCTCAAGCGCTCCGTCTATCATCCCCTTTGGTATTGCTTTGTTCGCCCTAAGTTGGCAGGGTATGCCCAGACGTGGGTCCCTTGCTCACTTTGCCACTGGATTCAAGCTAGCCTGGCTGATGACGGCTGAATGGCCAGAAACCGGTCCCAGGATGCTTGTTTCCGGTCCAGGGAAGACATGGCTTGGCAGTTCGGGCTGGACTGTTCCCATGAGGCACAGGGTCAGACTGATTTGCATATGGCCATGTCTGAACTGGGGTGGTGGAGTGAGCTAAAGAATGATGATGGATTAAACCCAGATCAGTTGACTGGGGGTGAGTGTTTGATTAGCTCAAGCGCTCCGTCCATCATCCCCTTTGGTATCGCTTGTTCGCCCTAAGTTGGCAGGGTATGCCCAGACGTGGGTCCCTTGCTCACTTTGCCAATGGATTCAAGCTAGCCTGGCTGATGACGGCTGAATGGCCAGAAACCGGTCCCAGGATGCTTGTTTCCGGTCCAGGGAAGACATGGCTTGGCAGTTCGGGCTGGACTGTTCCCATGAGGCACAGGGTCAGACTGATTTGCATATGGCCATGTCTGAACTGGGGTGGTGGAGTGAGCTAAAGAATGATGATGGATTAAACCCAGATCAGTTGACTGGGGGTGAGTGTTTGATTAGCTCAAGCGCTCCGTCCATCATCCCCTTTGGTATCGCTTTGCTTTCTTTGTCTGGCATCTCTGGTCGGTCTACAATTTCCGACGCTCGGGCTCCGACTCTTTCATCCCGGTTTTCGGCGTTCTGGTCTCCGGCGCTCTGGAGCATAGTTACAAATACATGTACTTCAACTGAGATATCTATATATAACAAAACAAAGAAAAATGAAATAACTATGAAGTAAAAATCTTTTTCCAATGAAATGTTTAAATTGAATATTAATTATTCTTCGAATTGAATATGCTCTGATTTGCATGTTGACCCGCAAAATAGAGTAGTTATGAGAAATCCAGTTCATCAGTTGAACAGCAAAGTAGGCAAGAGGTTCTCCCTACTTTTGGAAGTTGTTTTGAATTTATGGTCATAGAGGCATTTTTTCCAAACTTAATGTTTAATAGATTCCAGCTTCTAGGTTCCCTAACTGAATCGATCCCCATGTTTTGAAACACCCTCTGGTAACTTGGCACAGAGCAGTCAGGCTTAACTTAGGAGGCAATGTGTATATTTTTAGTGTAACACATCAAACAGTAACACAGTAAAACACAACAAAAAGACTCCAATCAATCAATCAGGAGTTTGTTAAGCGCGACTACTCACCCGTAAGGGTCTCAAGGCGCTGGGGGGGGGGGGGGTTCGCAGGTTCCAGTCCATCAAGGAGGGTGTCTGTCGAAGAGCCAGGTTTTGAGGTTTCTTGCGAAGATGGGGAGCGATGTTGTCTGTCTGAGGTAGAGCGGAAGGTCGTTCCAGGCTTTGGCCGTGAGGAAGGAGAAGGAGCGGCCTCCTGATCTGGTCTTTCTGGTGCGGGGGACCACGGCGTAGGAGAGCTGGGCTGATCGTAGGGTCCTTTGGGGTGCGTGGAATTTGAGTCGGCTGTTCAGGTATGCTGGTCCGGTGTCGTGGAGGGCCTTGTGAGCGAGGGTGAGCATCTTGAAGGTGAGTCTAGCTTCGATGGGGAGCCAGTGGAGTGTGCGCAGGTGCTGGGAGATGTGGCAGTGTCTTGGCAGGTTGAGGACCAGTCTTGCGGCGGCGTTTTGGATGTTCTGTAGCTTGCGGGTGAGGTTTTTGTTTATTCCGGCATAGAGTGCGTTGCCGTAGTCGAGTTTGCTGGTGACCAGGGCGTGAGTGACGGTCTTTCTGTGTTCGAGGGGGATCCATTTGAAGGTCTTACATAGGAGGCGGAGAGGGTGGAAGCAGGAGGACGAGACGTAGTTGATCTGGCGGTCCATTTTGAGCTCTGAGTCCAGGATGATTCCCAGGTTGCCTGCGTGGTCCGTGGGGGTGGGCGGGCTTCCGAGGGCGGGGGGCCACCCGGTGTTGTTCCAGGCGTCGAAGTTTGGGCCCATGATGAGTACTTCCGTTTTGTTAGTGTTTAGTTGTAGGCAGCTGTTTTTCATCCATTTGGCGACGGCTTCCATATCTTCTCGGAAGTTGTGTCTGGCGGTGTTGGGTTCGTTGGATAGGGAGAGGATGAGTTGGGTGTCGTCTGCGTATGACACAATGTGGAGTCCGTAGGTTCTGACGATGGGGGCGAGTGGAGCCATGTAGACGTTGAAGAGCGTAGGGCTGAGGGAGGACCCCTGGGGGGCTCCGCAGGTGGTTGGTGTAGGGTCCGAGAGGAAGGGGGGGAGTCTGACCCGCTGCGTTCTGCCGGAGAGGAAGGAGCAGATCCAGTCGAGGGCTTTGTTTTGGATCCCTGCGTCGTGGAGTCTGCGTATTAGGGTGCGGTGAGAGACTATGTCGAACGCCACTGAGAGGTCGAGGAGGATGAGGGCTGCTGTTTCTCCTTTGTCCAGTAGGGTGCAGATGTCGTCTGTTGCGGCGAGGAGGGCGGTTTCCGTACTGTGGTTTTTTCTGAAGCCGGATTGGGAGGAGTCGAGGATGTTGTGCTCTTCGATGAATGTGGCGAGTTGGCTGTTGATGGCTTTCTCGATGACTTTCGCTGGGAACGGGAGCAGGGAGATGGGTCTGTAGTTTTTGAGGTCGGTGGGGTCCGCCGAGGGTTTCTTCAGGAGGGGGTTGATCTCGGCGTGTTTCCAGTCGTCGGGGAAAGAGGCGGTTGCCAGGGAGCGATTGATGGTGTGGCAGAGCATGGGTGCGATGGTGTCAGTGGCTCTGTTGAAAATGTGTTGGGGGCAGGGGTCCGTGGGGGCCCCGGAGTGGATTGACTTCATCGTCTTCAGTGTGTCTTCGGTGGTGAGGGCTGTCCAGTTGTTGATCGCTGGCTTCAGGGTGTCGGGGGTGGTTGGTGAGGGTTCAGTGTGTTGGTTGTCTTCGTCGAAGTTGTCGTAGATGCTCTTGATTTTGTGGTGGAAGGAGGTGCTGAGTTTGTTGCAGAGGTCTTGTGAGGGAGGGATGTCGGTGGACTCGCTGGTGGGTTGGGCGAACTCCTTGATGATGTTGAAGAGTTCTTTGCTGTTGTGTGCATGAGTGGAGATTCTGTCTTCAATCGCTTTTTTCCTCGTTTTTCTGATGAGTTGGTGGTGGGCATTGGCGGCGGCTCTGAAGTTGTTGTGGGCTTCTGTGGATTTGGTGTTCCTCCAGGTTTCTCAAGGCGGCGGCAAGTGCGTCTGGACTCTCGAAGTTCAGTGGTAAACCATCTAGCTTTCTTGGCGTGGGTGTTGTTGTTTTTCTTGAGGGGGGCTATGGTGTTGGCGCTGTCGGAGATCCATCTGTGCAGGGTTCGGGCTGCGGTGTTGGGGTCGTCGTTTTCCGTGATGGTAGGGGTGGAGTTGCTGAGTGAGGAGGTGAGCTGGTCGTCGGTGATTCTGGTCCAGTTTCTTTGTGGGAGCAGGTGCTGGTATCTGTGGATGGTGGGTGTTCTGAAGATGAAGTGGACGCATCGATGGTCAGTCCATGGGAGTTCGGTGGTGTGGCTGAAGTTGATGGAGTTTCCTGTTGTGAAGAGGGGGTCGAGGGTGTGTCCCGCTGAGTGCGTGGGTTCTGTCACTATTTGGCGGAGTCCAATGTTGTGGAGGTTGTCCAGGAGGGATGTGGTGTTGGGGTCCAGTTGGTTGTCGAGGTGGAAGTTGAGGTCTCCCAGTAGGGTGTAGTTGGTGGACGCGATGGCATGCGGGAAGATGATGTCCGTGATGGAGTTGGCGAAAAGTCCGCGGGGTCCAGGGGGTCGGTAGATGAGGGTTCCTCGGAGGGTGGAGGTAGGGCTGGCCAGTATCTTGAAGTGAAGGTGTTCCATCAGGTCTGTGGGCTCGTCGGGGAGTGTGCTCAGGCGGAGGGTGGATTTGTGGACAATGGCGATTCCTCCTCCCGGGCGGGTGGGGCGGTCCTTCCTGGAGATCTTGTATCCTTGGGGAATGGCGATGGCGATGTCCGGTCCCGAGGTGGTGTTGGTCCAGGTTTCGGTGAAGAAAGCTACGTCCGGGGTGGTGCTGTCGAGGAGGTCCCAGATTTCGGTGGCGTGTTTGTGGAGGGATCGGATGTTGAGGAGGATGCATTGCAGGGTCTTCGGTTCGGTTGTGTTCTTGCGGGCGGGTTGCAGTGGGTCCGTGGTCTTGGCGGTGCTGCAGGTGTGCCGGCAGCGGTGGCAGCTGAAGGGTCCGTGGGTGTCGGCTGGTGATGCTAGCTTGCAGTTGTTGTTGCGGCCTGGGTTGAGAGCATGGAGTGCCGCTGGGTCGTACCGTTGGCGCTGCGGAGGTCCAGGGTTCCTGGCGCTGTTCGCGGTCGGGTCGCGCGCAGACGGGCTTGCCTTTGGCGCGCCAGCGGCGCGGCCGCCATTAAGTAGGGGTCGGGGAGGGCTGGACAGCTGGGAGCCGGGGAGGGGAGCTGGATTGGGCCGGTCGCGCTGGGGGGGGAGGGGCCACGGGGGTAGCAGCGGCGGGGAAAGGTAAAGGGAGGAAATAAGGAGTAAAAGAAAAGGGGAAATAATCAGAAATAAAGCAGAAAAGAGCGGAGATGTAGAAAAGTGCAGAAAGGTGAAAAATAAAAGAGGGTAGAAAAACGAGTGAAAGAGTGGAGCGAGAGGAAGGAGACAGAGGTCCACTGGACCACCAGGGATGAGGCGCAGGGAAACCTGCGGGTGGAGGAGGGCCTCGATCACCTACACTTGAGAGTGCAGGGGCAGGCCTCACTTAATGGTGGAGCTGCGAGGGTGGGGGAGCAATTTCACTGACAATGAGTCAGTGGCCTTGCTCGCCTGTCCCCGCAGCGGCCGCCATCAAGTAGGGGTCGGGGAGGACTGGGAGGCGGGAGCGGGGAGGGGAGCTGGATTGGGCCAGTCGCGCTGGGGGCAGAGGGGCCGCGGGCAGCAGCGGCGGGGAAAGGTAAAGGGAGGAAATAAGGAGTAAAAGAAAAGGGGAAATAATCAGAAATAAAGCAGAAAAGAGCGGAGATGTAGAAAAGTGCAGAAAGGTGAAAAATAAACGAGGGTAGAAAAACGAGTGAAAGAGTGGAGCGAGAGGAAGGAGACATAGGGATGAGGCGCAGGGAAACCTGCGGGTGGAGGAGGGCCTCGATGACCTACACTTGAGAGTGCAGGGGCAGGGGCAGGCCTCACTTAATGGTGGAGCTGCGAGGGTGGGGGGAGCAATTTCACTGACAATGAGTCAGTGGCCTTGTTCGCCTGTCCCCGCAGCGGCCGCCATTAAGTAGGGGTCGGGGAGGGCTGGACAGCTGCGAGGCGGGGAGGGGAGCTGGATTGGGCCGGTCGCGCTGGGGGGGAGGGGCCGCGGGGGCAGCAGCGGCGGGGAAAGGTAAAGGGAGGAAATAAGGAGTAAAAGAAAAGGGGAAATAATCAGAAATAAAGCAGAAAAGAGCGGAGATGCAGAAAAGTGCAGAAAGGTGAAAAATAAAAGAGGGTAGAAAAACTAGTGAAAACGAGTGAAAGAGTGGAGCGAGAGGAAGGAGACAGAGGTCCACTGGACCACCAGGGATGAGGCGCAGGGAAACCTGCGGGTGGAGGAGGGCCTCGATCACCAACACTCGAGAGTGCAGGGGCAGGCCTCACTTAATGGTGGAGCTGTGAGGGTGGGGGAGCAATTTCACTGACAATGAGTCAGTGGCCTTGCTCGCCTGTCCCCGCAGCGGCCGCCATTAAGTAGGGGTCGGGGAGGGCTGGACAGCAGTTTAGAACCTTAGATTATGATTTTATAAATAAAACAGGACCAAAACAACAAAAATCCAACAAGTAGAAGTCAAGATATAAATCTTTAAAGATTTAATGCAAAAACAGCACTTAGAAGCAATAAGCATCTATGCGGTTAATTGATTGCGCTGGACTGGGACAAAGACAAGAGTTCAGGCCGGCCACGATAGAGGACGGGCCGGATACAGGACCCACGCAGGCCCGCTGAGCAAAAGTACCTTAATCCTGGTTGCAGACACGAGATGAGTGGTGCATCCAAGCGATGACCCGTGTCGATCCTGAAATCGAGGAGATGCATTGATTTTCTCCACGTAATGATGGCGATGTGCTGGATCTGAAGACAAATTGCCAGTTCTGGGATACATTGGTTCCAAAGCCGAAGGCCAGGTTTCTCCACGCAGTGAAAGGGATGCGTCGATTGTCTCTCTGCAGTGGCGGCAATCCAGCGGTTCCAATGGACATGACCTTGTTCTATTCCCGCAGCGATGCGTCGATTCTGCTCACGCAGCAGAGGATGCGTCGGTTCCACTGGAGCAAGCACCTGGGTCCACTTCCAATGAACCAGGCACAGGAGTAGGGTTAAATACTTTGATTTCCCTGAGTCTCTGAAGAACAGAAGGCTAGTCAGCTAGCCCTTGGAGTCACTCTGGGTCAAGTTATGAAGGTTCGGTTAGAGAGAGCAGCAGGGCAGCACAGCAAGGCAGCAGTCTTCCAGAGCAGCAGTCGAGCAGGGTGGCAGTCCTAAGCACAGCAGTTCTTCTTGGCAAGTTGGCTTCAGATCCAGAAGTGTACTGAGTTGGTAGGGTCAGAGGTCCATTACTTATACCTAGTTGTGCCTTTGAAGTGGGGGTGACTTCAAAGAAGGGTCTTTGAAGTGCACAGAGGTCCTCTCTTCCTGCCCTCGCTCCAAACTCACTACAGGGAGGTATGCAGCCCCTTATGTGGACAGGGCCCAGCCTATTCAGGCATAAGTGTGAGGCTGTGCCCAGCTCCTCACTCCCTTCCTCCCTGGAAGATGCATGACATCACACCCTGCCTTCCTTTGTGTGTGGCTGTCTAGAGGGAATTCACAAAGTGAACTGTCACCCAGCCCAGCCAGTGATCAGGGACAGACACCAACTGGCTAACAGCAGGAAAATGCCTAACTTTCTAAAAGTGGTATTTTCAGAATAGTAATGACAAATCCAACTTTACCATAAAGAGGATTTATCATTACCATTCCATAGGTTCTAAACATGAGAACTATGCCTTCTCTCAATTAGGAATAACAGCTTATTGAATGTAATAAGGAATCCCCAATGTTAAGCTATAAGAGGGATAGGCATCTCTGTAGTGAAAAACGAGTTTGGGAGTTTTTCACTACCAGGTCATGTGAAACTTAAAAGTACATGTCCTTCCTTTTAGTTACATAGCACCCTGCCCTATGGGCTACCTAGGACCTACATTGGGGGTGACTTATATGTGAACAAAAGGGGAGTTTAAGGCTTGGCAACAGGTTTTAAATGCCAAGTCAACATTGCAGCGTAAACCGCACACACAGGCTCTGCAGTGGCAAGCCTGAGATATATTTAAGGGCTACTTGAGTGGGTGGCACAAGCAGTGCTGCAGTCCCACGTAGCATTTAATTTACAGGCCCTGGGCACCTGTAGTGCACGGTACTAGGGACTTACAGGTAAATCGGGCCAGATGTAGTTAGGTCAATCAAAACATGTTTTAGTGGAGAAGCGCATGCACTTTAGCACTGGTTGGCAGGTGTAAAGTGCTCAGAGTCCTAAGGCCAACAAAAAAATAGAGCAAAAATATGAGGCAACCTGGTAAAAGGTTTGGGGGAAGACCACCCTAAGGCTGTCAGGTCTAACATAGAGGTAAACACTTGCCATGAACCTTGAGTACCCCATCATTGTTAAGGGTCGCTAGATTTCAAAATTTCCACAGAAACATGCTCCTTTAGCATGTGACATGTAATGACGCTCTGTATAGTGCCACTTACACAAAAGTAAGTGGCGCTATGCAAATGCATATAACATATGATAACATATCTTAACACAATTTTTGCCCGTCAGCCAGTTTCCTTCTTAGTACCGTATCACTGCACGATGTGAGCTCACTGGTGCCTCAGACACAACTCTGTTCCAATTTTAGCTTGCAGGAAGATGGCCAGTAGATCTTTAAGGATCCCTCACCTCTAAAGAAGGTTTCAAGAATTGTGTCTAGTGGGGATGCTTTGTCGTAGGAGTTCCCCTGTGAAACTGCTCAAGAATATATATTCAGTGGACCTAATTCACAAAGAACATACACTTTTGTGTAAGTTTACACTTGTTGTAGTAACTTTACTACTTTTTGGCATTCACAAACTACGGGCCTGGTTCACAAAGGTAAACATACACTTTTGTGTAAGTTTATGATTGTTTGCTATTTACAAAAGTATTTTGCTAGTGGTATCTTTACGACTGGGGAGTCTTTGCACATAAAAAGACAGGACAGTACTATCTTTTTATGTGTGGAACTCCACAGTTGTAAAGACACTACTAGTAAACTACCTTTGTGAATAGCAAACAATCGTAAACTTACACAAACGTGTAAGTTTTCCTTTGTGAATCACTCCCTTCAAGTGTAATTTTGCTACTAGTGAAATTACAATCGTAATTTGTGAAATTTCCTGTTTAGGATTGCGAAAGCAGACATGGTGATCAACTGTTCCTCGCAGGCCACCATCCCTGTGTCCCAGCCAATTTCAGAGAGTCACAAATAGAACCCTGAATATTTAAATTCATTAGGCAGGTAGGGTCGACACCTGCCCTTTTTTTTTACCATCATCACCAATATTTTTATATTCCGACCAGCACATAAATTAGGAAAATCACCAAAAACCAGTATTTCTTTCCTTATCAGAATATACTTTAAACTGTTAACATAAGAAGAATTCACTTTAAAATGTGTTCTAGAGCTGCCTTAATGATCCCTGACTGATAATTAGAGTAAACAAAGACAGAAAGGTTATGTTAAAAATGAATACAGACAACTTTATATATATAGTTCGATTTAAGTATCATGTTCGGGCCTCTTCAGAATGTTAAAATCTGAACAATTGTCTGGTATTTTTCTCTCTGAAAGGTGGCACCCTCACAGTGAGTGTACATTTGTGAGATAACTTAATAGGATATAGGTCCCTTAAAAAATATGCTGGTCACAAAACAAATTATGGCTGTACTGTTTTTCTATCCGCGGCATGATTTTATAGTAACATTCCAAGATGTGGTGAATAGCACATGTCCCATAAACTCCCCACACTTAATTGAGAAAAAGGAGTCCATCATCCTCACTCCCTGCCCTTCTTTACGCAACCAGAATGATGCTTTGGAGCAGAGTGTAATGTAATTCCATCATTCACGCTTGATGTACCACTCATGGAGCCCTCTCAATGGGTGGCACTACTATCATTCATCATAAAAAATATAGTTCCTGTAATAAGGGAAGTAGTAGTACTGGGTTTGGCACCAGACATTGCTAAATATGAGCTACGTCTCCTCAATACATCTCAACATTCTTTTGGCTAAGCTAATTTATAACCCCATACCTCTATTGTAGTTACATATATATAATTTCTTTAAATTTTTGTATTTATTAGAATTTATAAAGCCCAGTCAAAGAACTGTGTGTAAGGTGATGACAATCACAGTGCAACATGGTGATAAAACAGATGACCACTGCTGGGCAAAATATTTCAGGGGAGGGTCTTTGGCTTATCAGCAGATAATCGATCACAGATGCAAATAGAGTGTATGATTGTGAGCATTATTCATATAAATCAGCAGAAAAAACAACATTTAAGAAGTGAGTTTTTAAAGAAGTAAAAAAAGATGTTTGTGATCCAAATGGTAAATAAGACTCCTAGTTTTGAAAGAGGTAGAAGTTGATAACATAATACTAATCAGGGATAAAGGCACAGAGTTTGGATTTCGGATTAAATAATGAAAGGGATATGGAAAGAGGACATGAAAAGGGGGCATGGGAGGGTGGTAAACCTGAACGTCAGCACATAAAAGTGGCAGATGTGTGATATGACGTGCTAATTAAAAATGTTATTATTATTTTTAGTAGTATCATGTTTGGCGTTGATTCATGCATACATTATCAGACAACCAGTACCATAGAGTGGATAGAGGACAACAAAAGAGGCTGAACAGGACAGCCAAGTTAAGGGTATGCATATAAATTTAATTAGGGACATCAAAGAATATTTGAACTTATGGCACATTGGTAACCACAGACGTTGAAGACAGAAGACTTTTTCCAGTTGCTTAGATATTTCTGTTTGGATTGCTTGCACAGCAGATAAAAGTAGGACTGTGTGGTTCCCTCTGCACAGTACTCCATTCCTAGGTTCCTTACAGATGTTGAAAGGGGTTGAGGGTTGCAGATTGGGGAAAAGTATACAATTTATATTTTGCCAAGATTAAGAGGTAGAAAGAAGTAGCAGCAGTTATCCAAACGTTTACAGAGGAATGTCACGTATGCATTATGTACTGAAGAACGTCAGGAACTGAAAGATCCACATAATACAAACAATACAGTGAAAGGAGTAGTCAAAAGAAAAGTAAAAACAAGTACTGGCAAAGCCAATAGGCCTGGTAATGGCTGCAGACATTTTGTTTTTGCCAGTGCATGTTTTGCTTAGCAATGTTTTTGTAAGATTGTTTTATGAAAAAAAACATTTAAAAAATAAACACCTGTGCATTCATACTCATCCTCACATATGAACAGAAGACTCCAGACCATACAAAACTCATCGGCCAGACTCGCCGTCAACCTCCCACCCCGCACTCACATCATCCCACACCTCAAAAAGCTCCTCTGGCTCTCCACAAATGAGCATTCTTAAAACTCCCCACACACACACACACACGTACAAAGCCTTACACAGTGATCCAGCGCGGCTAATATAAATTTTTCCTTATGACACTAATCCAGAAAAACACCTACGCAACCTTTATCACTTAAAACCTATGTCGGTGGGGCCCATAACACCGCATACATACATTCATTCAATTTTCTGGATCAAACGCCAAGGAAAAATGAATTGCTGGACAAGCGGGATACCTTATTAAAAATGACAGAATTATAACCTATACATTATATACATTAACTTCGGATCCTGTCGGTTTTAAACATCAAGGCACTCCGCTATTCGGTCGATGGACCAACTAGTAGAATTAGTTGATGGCGATAAGACCAGCTCAATCACAATTAAAACCTTTGACATTTATAAATCACAATTTTATTTAAAGAACCACAGACTCTTTTAAAGTTAGCATATAGTTTTATCAGTAATTCTTTAAGCAAAAGTAAAGCTCATTTTAGGCAAAAACATTTATTATATCAGTAAGCATTTAGGTAAAGGTTAAAAATAAAGATGAGAAATATTCATTACCCTCGGCCATAGGGCGATGACAAGAATGGTTCATCAGGAAAGAAGATGAACTGCAGATCACAGGATGGACTCCCAAAACTAACTGACTGTCCCGCTAACCTCCTCGGACGCAATCTCCTCCCGGGAAACTCCCGCAACGGTCTCCTTCCTTCCCCAGTCAAAGTTCGTTAGTCCAAAATGACAGAGTCACTCGCAGCATCAGGATAGAATAAACGAAGAAGAAGTTTTTTCACAATGTAAGAGCAGACTCTCTTATACCCTACTTTCTGGCTCTCTACACTTAAAAGTTGCAATCTTTAGGGGCAAGGATCACGCTAATTGGTCCATTGGAGGGGTGGTGAGGGTCACCTCATTGCCCTCCTTGTTCGAACCGGTTTGGGGGACAATAACGCACACATTAAGTCTCATGATCACGATGTCAAAAAGTAGTCCAATTTGTTAATCCATTTTGTAACAAACTTTGATGGTCACACATTAGTTCATCCCCTGTCGCTCGTTTTTCTCATCCGTTCCCAGGCATATATGCTGAACTCTTGGCACGATCCTCGTTGCAGGTCAGATTGGCCTTGACATCTCTCACTCCGGACTCAGGCCGCATACACGTGACTGGAGCATTCACACTGAGCCTGCGCGGGGCCCATCTTATTCAGCACACGCGATCTCGTCCTTTCCAGTGGCCATTTTAGGAGCATGGCCTAGCAGGCCCGAACGAAACTAATATAAGAACAAACACAATAGAAATTAAAATATGGAAAATAAGCCTTTTTGTTTACCACCCGCCATTCTAATGAGCCGTGTTAAGTATTACCTAGCAGAAGCAACATTTAAAGCCATTTTACTTACCATCTGCATTCTTTGCCACGGTGCAATTTTACTACGCAACACAAATCATGCATTTTATTCTATTTACTACGCAAATCACACTACTAATATTATTTTGCTTCACATTTGTAAATAAATTAGATTTTGCAATGCTAGCAATTGCCCACGTGTAATGTTTAATAAAAAGGTGCATTTGTTGATTAATTCATGCGTTTCAAACAGTTAGTATCATTAATCGTTATGAGATCATTAATTTTCATGGGGTACAAATATTTCGTTTCCCTTGCTCCATCAATTCCCCCCTTTGGTGATTTTTAACATCACCACTAAAACCTATCCCTACAAAATTTTATCAGATAAATGTTTCTTGTCCACTTGCATTTGTTAATTTAGACAATTGTGTTCTTTTCATCTTGTCTTTTAGACCTTTTGTACATGTTCTCTTTAAACTCTTCCAATTCTATCTCTCCCATCTCCCGCTCTCTTTCTTTATTTTTATTTTTGCTTTATTTTGTCTTTTTCTTCTTTTAACACACACATATGCTAATCTCAATAATAGCATTATCACTATTACTAAAGTCACTGGAATTAGTATTTTTCCAATTAAAGAACTACCTATTTCGGTGAACCATTTCCTTATTGAGGAAAAACCTTTACCAAGTTTCTCCCAAGCACCTTCAACCTCCAGTGGGGCAATTTCTTTATGCAAATCAGTAATGTTCTTTATATACTTCTGTATATTCTGACTTTTGTCTGGAATGTAAGTGCAACAATGTTGTACCTTCAGCATTCCACAGACGCCACCCTCTTTGCCAAAAGAATGTCAAGGGACAAGTCGATTTTGCATTACCATAGATCTCATGGCAACCATTTCGGTATTTACCATCAAGAACCCTCCAGCAGTATTCGTTGATAAACGATCTACTACTGTAGACAATTTCCGAATCTTGTATGCATTCAAAGATATACCCACTGCTGGTATCAGTGCTCCAAAAATGTCACCTATTATCTCTGAGAAGCTTTCCCTTCTCCTACGGGTTAATGGTTTACCTATCTCGTGAATTCCTTTCGTTCCTCTTTCCACGTGAAAAATCTTTGGAAAGATCAGGCCTAAGTAGCATGTTCCATCATCAATGGTCCGGCAACCTATAATAAGCTCTATTTCCGCAAATATAATAGATCCCTGGAAATACTGGATCTTTTCCTCCTTTGAATCCCCATCCCCCTAGAATTTTGTATGTATCTCAGCACTCACTAGAACCCACGAAATAGTTATCATACATAGTGTTATCTCTACTAATACATAATTTTCCCTGTTGGGGCCAATCTAAAACCATAGCTGCATTTGTTTCACCTTTGTCATAACTTCCCTCTTCGAACGCCCAAGGTGGGGTTTTTGTCTTTTCTCCTGTTGCTTTTCTTTGAAACTTAACCCTTCGGTCTTCTACCATGTCCAAGAAAACCTTTTCTTCCTTTCTTAACCTATAGGTAAGATTGTGTCTAAATGCATTTTCTAACGTTAATTCCTTCGTTTCTAAGAAAAATTCTCCAAAAATCTTTGCAACTTTCACCTTGTTTAGCTCAGGGACTACGGGAACTTTAGCAAAAATAGCATCTGTGTCAGTGTAGTAATATTCTAATTTACCTGTTTTATAAAATAAACTAGCTAAAACACTACAAGTTATTCCATACGTCAAAGGAAGGTGATGATACGTCACATCTTCTGTTACAGACGCAGGTAACTGCATACAGACATAACAATCTCTCACAACCATTGTCTCTACATATTCATATAAAAGTTTGGTGAAGACATTCTTGGAGAAATCAGTTATTGACTTATCCTTATGAAATTCAGTACTATCTACCAGTGTTGCAGTGTTCTTTATGTTAGATTTCTTGTCACTATTCGTGTCATTCATGATTGCAGATGTATTTTCTACAAATAATCTAAGTGGAATTATAATTGCTAAAATAAACCAAATAAGCATTAGTAAACCTGTACAATAGAAACACATCCTACACCATCTACGGAAAAACTCACATTTAGCTCTTCTATTCTCAGTGTCTACCATGTTGAAATATCTAAATATATGTACAGAAAATGTGTTTCCACACCTCAAATGACTTAGGGGCCGATTCCGATTCGGGCCGGAAATCTCTCCGACCGAGCCGGATCCGGAGAGATTTCCGACCGAATCGGACCCGTGCAGCCCGACCGAACGAGTACGATGCGCACGTATGCCATCGGACTCGAGTCGGTCGGACTCCCATTGAAGTCAATGGGAGCCTGTCGTACAACGTGTACGCGGGCTCCCATTGACTCAATGGGTGCGAGGCAGACAAGTGCGCCCCCTGCAGCGTGTACGCGGCGAAGCGACTCGTGCCGTACACACACAGGTAGGGGGGACCCATAGGTCCCCCTGTGTGCGACTCGCGTGGCTACGCGGTACAGGGGGTCCGACACGGACCCCCGAAGTGCACGCTCCGACTGCTCTTTCGAGCCGGAGTGCGCGGCTCGGTCGGATCTGCTCGCGGCGCGCATCGTACTTACCCGGCCGGGGAACGTCTCCATTGCGCGGTGCGAAGTCGAGTCCGTGCGTGTCGGTCGGTGCGGTTTGACCCGGGAACGGAGCGGTCGGGATGCCCGGACGAGTCGGTCGGGCGATTTCGCATCGTACCGCTCGCCGCCCGGACGCGCGTACGAATCGGTCGGGAAATAGGGCTCCGAATCGGATCCGGTTGAGCCGAATCCGATTCGGAGCCCTACCGGCCGAGATCGAATCGGCCCCTTAGTGTTGACTAGAATCAACTGCTTTTGGCGCACCTTTTGGTCTTTCAGAAATTTTCTTTGACTTTATCAGTTTGTGTGTCTAGTCCGGTTTTCTTTCTTTGCCTTTCAGGATTTGCACAGTTCACTCTCACCCACTTGTTCACAGTCTTTGTCTGGGTTCTCGTGACTGCTATCCACTTCTTTAATGTCAGATAGTGCTATGTATACCCATTCAGGTGACTTGTACTTCAAGTTAGGTCTTTTCACTCTTTTTGGTCTTTGTAACTGTCTTTCACTTGTTTTTCTTTGTCTTTTCTGACTTGTTATTTCATTTACTTGTTCTGCATTATCTTTGTTCAAGTTTATTTGTTTATATCTCAGTCTTTTAATTTCATGGGGACAATTGTCTCCTTTTCTTGGCCTTTTCAGTTCACTTTCTTTTTCTCCTCGTTCCGTTCTCCAAGTTCTCTTTCTTGGTCCTATTCTTTGCCTTCTTTCTTCTTCACTTTCTTCAGATTTTGTCTCAGATATTACTTCACTTCCTCTAACTTTGAACTTTATGATCTCAGTCTCTTTGTCTGAATCTGAATCTCCTTGTGTTTCTTCTGCTTGTAATTCTGAGTCTAATCCTCCTCGTGTTTCTTCCGCAATTTCCCCAATCTCTCTATCTGAATCTGAATTTTCTTGAGTTACCTCTACAATTTCCGGAGGAATTTCCCCAAAGCTTGTACTTGGCTGTTCACTGTCACTGTCTATTGGTTCAGTTTCTCCTGTTTCAATATCAATTCTTTTGTTTTTGGATTCTTCCTTTTGCCTTTCACTGGATTCAGGTTGGTCTGCTTCAGATGCCGAACTGGTATCTGATATTTCCAGATGTCGACTTACAGGTCGAGCTTCAGGATCTGGAACTCTGATTGTTTCAGTTTCTTCTTCAGTTATCGAACTGGTACCTGATTTTTCCAGATGTCGACTTACAGGTCGAGCTTCAAGATCTGGAACTCTGATGGTTTCAGTCTCTGCTTCAGATGCTGAGCTGGTATCTGATATTTCCAGATGTCGACTTACAGGTCGAGCTTCAGGATCTGGAACTCTGATAGTATGGCTGGCATGAATCCAATTTTTCACACCTGCACACTTTACTGCAGTCGTTGTCACCAGGATCACTTGACGTGGCTTATCCCAACGTGGAACCAAGCAATTTCTTCTTCTGTGGACTTTTATGCGGATCCAGTCTCCTGGACTCAGATCATGAGCTGGTTGTCTCTCAAGAGTGGTCGCATCCGGCCCAACCTGATGAAACACAGAATGCACCACATCAGCCAATCCTTTGCAATAGTCCAGTATGAGATCATCAGTTTAGTCAGCAGTTTGTTGACAGGTACGTATGCTTGTCTCATTGCTCGTCCCATTATTATTTCATGAGGACTCAGACCTGTTTTTCTGTCAGGTATGCTTCTTATGCTCATCAGCACCAGTGGTAAGGCATCGGGCCATTTGAGTCCTGTGGCTTGACACATTTTCCCTAACCTATTCTTTATTGTACCATTTACTTGCTCTACCACTCCAGAAGCCTCTGGTCTGTAGGCACAATGCAGCTTTTGTTGAATGTCTAGTGCTTCACATATTAGTTGGATAATTTCATTCTGGAAATGTGTTCCTCTATCTGTTTCTATCGTTACTGGAAAGCCATATCTAGGAATGAATTCTCTCAGTAGGAGCTTAGCTACAGTAACTCCATCATTCCGTCTTGTCGGATAGGCCTCCACCCAACGAGAAAACAAACAGACGACCACCAGGACATACCTTAATCTGTTACTTGGGGGCATTTCAATAAAATCCAACTGCATTCTGGTAAAATGACCTCCTTCACGTCCTATTGTTCCCAAACTCACTACTGTCTTCCTTCCAGGATTTATCTGTTGGCATATAAGGCATCTTTGGCAAAGGCTTTCAGCTATAGCCCTAAACTTTGGGTTGTACCAAGTCTGTTTGAAAAGTCTGATCATGGCATCCCTACCTATGTGTGCCTGCCCATGGTACATCTGTGCCATGTTAGAGATCATGCTATCAGGCATAACTGGTCTTTCATCCCTGTAAACCCAAACTTCATCTTCCTCCCTCCGTCTGCAACCTGATTTTATCCAAACGTCTTTCTCCTCATCACTTGCCTCTTCCTGCAATTGTTTTACCTCTTCCCATGTTTCAACTGGGTTAGTAAACAGCAAGGGACATGGAACATTTTCTTTTTCCCTTCTCCGATTCATTGAGGTCATATTTCTGGCACAATATTGAGCTAATTCATCAGCAAAATTGTTACCCACTGCAATGTAATCAGATCCGTTTTTGTGAGCAGTGCATTTTACCACCGCAATCTGTTTAGGCAGCTGTATCGCCTCAAGCAACTTCTTCACAAACTCACCATTCCTAATAGGAGACCCTGAAGAAGTCAGAAATCCCCTCTGGGACCAGATCTGTCCGAAATCATGGACCACTCCGAAGCCATATTGGCTATCCGTGATCACAGTAACTCGGAAATTCCTTCCCAGTTTGCACGCTCGAATCAGAGCAATCAGCTCAGCAACTTGGGCTGAACGTATTCCTCGCAAACAGGATGCTTCCATTATGGTTGCCACCGTACATACAGCATACGCAGCACTTAAAACTCCTTCATTTGTCCTCAGGCATGACCCGTCCACAAACATCACATAATCTGACTCTTTTAGAGGTTCATCCCTGATATCAGGGCGAGGCTTTGTGCAAAATTCAAGCACATCCAAACAGTTATGATCAACATCATCTTTGACTTCTGCATTTACTGCATCTGGCAGTGAAATGGAAGGATTCACACTCGTGCATCTTACAATGGTTACATTGTCTGCACCCAAGATCACCTTTTCATACCTAGTCAGCCGACTATGTGTCATGAACTGGGTTTTTGTTCGGGTCAGAAGGATTTCAACTGAATGTGGGACATATACTCTCAAAGGATATCCCATCACAATGCCTTCACTTTGTTCCAGACTCACACAAGTAGCAGCTACTGCTTTCAGACATCCAGGCAACGCTTTTGCTACCGGATTTAGAACAGCTGAAAAATAAGCTATTGGTCGTTTCATTCTTCCATGCCTTTGCACTAATACCGAAAGTGCACATCCGTCTCTCTCACTACAATACAGCTCAAATTCTTTCTCATAATCTGGCATTCCCAATGCTGGTGCCTCACACAAGCTTGTTCTCAGTTCCTCGAAAGCCTTCATTTCCTCTTCATCTAATGCAATCGGATCTTTGACATCCCTCTTTGTCAATCGCTGTAAAGGTTTTGCAATCAATGAAAATCCACTTATCCACTGTCGGCAATAACCAACCATTCCAAGGAACATTCTCACCTCTCTTTGTGTCATTTGGGCTCTCATTCCTTTAATAATCCTTATCCTTTCTGTTGTCACTTTCCGCATCCCGTTCTCAATCTTATGACCTAAGTACTGTACTTCCTGTTGACAGAATTGCAGTTTTGATGGAGACACCTTGTGCCCTCCTTCTGCCAAATGATTCAGTAAAGCAATGGTGTCCGTGACACATGCTTCTCTGGTCTTTGATGCCACTAATAGGTCATCAATATATTGGACCATCACAGATTTTTTGGGCATTTTCAAATCTTCTAAGGATTTCTTTAGAATCGGATTAAAAATTGAAGGACTTTCAGTATACCCTTGAGGAATTCGGCACCATGCCAAAATACGCTCTCTGAACCGGAACGCAAATAATGGCTGGCTGTCAGGGTGCAATGGAATAGAGAAAAATGCATGGCACAAATCAATAACTGTGTACCATTCTGCATCATGAGGGATTTGATACAGTATTACAGCAGGGTTTGGCACAATTGGGCAGCAAGGAATAACAATTTTGTTCACCTTTCTCAAATCTTGTACTATTCTATATGTTCCATTTGGCTTTTTCAATCCCATAATCGGAGAATTACATGGGCTGCTCATTATTTCTCTCAAAATTCCTTGTTCAATCATCTTATTAATTACAGGTGTTATTCCTTCAATAATTTCTGGCGTTAATTTGTACTGCGGGGTATTTGGGTAATTCGTTCCTTCTTTTACAGTAATTTTTACAGGATCAACTTCTCTCATTAGTCCAATATCTTCGCCTGTGAAATCCCACACATCAGACCTGACTATTCCTTTCAATTCAATAGGGATTTTCTCCGCATCAAACACAGGAAACATATCATTCACTCCTGGTTCTAGTTCTGCCATTGTCATTTTATACAGAACATCATCATCTGGTGTCTGGAAAGCAATACCATCTGGAGTACAGTAGATGGTACAATTCATTTTGCAAAGCAGATCGCGTCCTAATAAATTTACAGGACTACAATCACACACCACAAAGCGATGCATTTCTTTGAATGGTCCAATTTCCACCTCTATTGGTTTTGTAAGAGGGGGTTTAATTTGCCTGTTTGAAACACCTACAACTTGGATGTATTCTCCTGAGAGAGGAAGGTTTTGAATTTCCACTGATCTGACAGTAGAACGGGTAGCACCAGTGTCCACAAGGAATGTAACATTTACACCATTCACCTTTCCATCCACAAATGGACCTGACTGATCTACCGCTAGAGTTGCGCCAAGCACGCACTCCTCTGCCTCTCCTAGGCACCGTCATAAGCTTTCATCCTATTCATCTCCATCCTGCCGTAACCAATACTGCGAAACTGCAGCTGCGCGCGGCAATTTTGTTACCTGCTCTCCTCCGTAGAATCCTGCCTCTGTACTGTATCTTTGAGGATTTACACTCTTTGGAAGAGGTGGTTGCGGCACCTGACACTGTTGAGTAACTACCTGCGGCTGTTGCGGCTGTTGGTAACTCACCTCATTCTGCACCTGTGGATTTAATGGTTGATTTTCGGCATTAACTCTCGGAGGTAATTTACACTCGTTTCTCCAGTGCCCTAATTTTCCGCAATTATGACATGGCCATTTCTTTTTAGCTTCTTCTATACTCATCTGACCTTTTCCCTTACCAATATTCGGTTTGGACTTGGTCTGCGCTACGTCATTAGACTGATTATTCATCTGAGCTTCTTGCTTTTCTGCAACCTTTACTTGTGCCCACATTGCCTTTTCCTTGAGTTTATGCTGTCTACACTCAATATCGTCACTGCAATATTTTGCATACCGTAGTACCTCATCTACTGTGCTATTCTGCCAACATACCATATGCTGCTTAATCATTTCACTTATCTCAGGTCTCAAGCCATACACAAATCTATATACAAAATGACTCATGTCCTTCTCACTTAAATTCTCTTATCCACTATACTGCTTGAAAACCAAAAGCAACCTCTCATAGTAGGCATGTACAGACTCCTTACTCTCCTGAGTTGTTCTATCAATCTTTACCCAGTCCGTTTCTTTTGGTGGAATCTTATTTTTCAGAAATGTGATTGCCTGTTCATGTTTCCTCATTACTTCTGAACCTGGGGCTCCTGTTTTTGCATCTCTAGGATATTCTTCCTTCGGCCAATCAATTGTAATTTTACACTCTGTCCATAAATCTGCAGGAACAACAATCTCAAACAGTCCATCCAAATCTTCCCACAATACCTTTGAAACTTTTACAAGCCTCTCTACCTGTCTATACCATTCTACAGGTTTCTCTCTCAATCTTGGAAAATCATTTGTAAATGACAATATATCTTGTCTGGACCATGGGACATGTACATAACTTCCTCCTGGAGTTTCTCTCATTGGACATTCTATTACCGTTGGTTCTTTCTCTTTTACTGGAAAAGCCAATGATGCTTTATCAGTTGTTCCCTCCTTTCTCCTTATCCACCTACTTCTCCACTTGTCTACATCTCCCCATTTTCTCAGTAACACAATCAGTTCTTTTATCTGTGTTAGTCATCCTGAAGTTTTCAGATTTTCTATGTCCTTTTCACTAAAATCTACCCTGTACGGTTTCTGCATTCCCCTGAATTTTGCAAACTCTACTCCTAGTTTGTTCGCTGTTTCTTCCAATTTTTCATGCAAGTTCCTAGCTCTCCAAGTGATGCTTTTACACTTAAACATTAATTCATCATCTTGATATGACTTCAATCGATCGGTACCAATAGTCCCTAGAATCAATTCCTCCATATCTATCTTTAATCTGACCACATCCAAAGGTTGTGGTTCAGCATCCTTTTTCTGCAAGCTCCTCACCCAATCATTTAATTCCTCTGCAGTCGGACCCACAGAGGTTTTATTTACTTCTGCCCAATTTACACTTTTCTCTGGAGTTTCAATTCCTGACTCAGTTCCCATAGGAATCCTATTTATCGGACTCTCATTAAATGTCAAATTTACAGGTGGACTTGACCTAAATGGACCAACAGAATCTTCTTTCTCTCTATTTTCTGGAATTATCCCTGCTCTTACTTTTTGCATACTGGAATTTAATGGAATTGTTAAGGAGTGTTCATCTATCTTTTGATTTTCAAATACTGGGATTACTGGCCCTATAGTTACTGGCACAGTCACAGCTTCCATATTCTTTGTCAGTTCTCTTATCTTTTCAGTCAACTCTCTTGTGGTTCTGGCTAATTCAGCTGTATTACCATTATCAAGTATCGCAGTCTGTGGCGCTTTTAGTTTATTTAATGAATTGTTTATCTCAGACAATCGTTCAGGGCTTTGGTTTCTTACAGTTTCCATTGACGGTGCATTTGGTGTCACCACCACAGAATCCTGTTGATATGGAGGGGGTCTTTTATTTAAAATGTCCTCCAGCAACTCATCCTCTGTGTTGCTAACTCCATACCCATATCTCTCTGTTACTGCATGCTTCTTTTTCTCCGTACACTTTTTCCCTGTAAATTCTTCAACTGTTCTGACAGGAAACATGCCATCCGTCATGTTAGCATACCGCCATCGTCTCATCCTGTCTTCATGATTCACACCCCATACTCTTCCATGAATTAAACTATATTTCTTTGCACCTCTGTGTCTTTCCCTTTCATACATCTCATCTTCCCATTCACCTAAGGCTTCGAACTGTGTCGGTCTAGGTCTCGGTTCAAGTCTCATCATCTTTTCTCTCAAATTTCGAAGTACCACTCTGCTAAACGAACCATTTTCTGGAAATGCCAACACTCCATCATCTTTGGTATACTTCGCCCAATTTTCCAACCAAATGCAGGTATGATAGCCATATTTCATCATCATATAAGATGCTGGCGATTTTGGCGGAGGAAGTACTTCTCCTTCCCTAGTCACAACCTTCTTGTCTTTCTTAAAAATATTTTTAAGCTTCGCAAACCATGCCGGTTTCTCTCTTTCATATTCATTATAATAAGCCATTTCACTGTTGTTTTGCCGAAGCGATTCACACAATCCTTCACCAATCGGTTCTTTCTACTGCTCGGCTATTCGGACCTATCCCAGCGCGTCTCACACCAACGCACCAATCAGAAAGCTTTTACGTCACTCTCACACTAATCTATCCCAGCGCGTCTCACACTAACGCACCAATCAGGAAACTCTTCGTTCTTACACAACTGGCCAATACCAGCGCAGTTTTTGTTGATGTCAGCTCTACTCCTGTTTCTACTGGCCCCTCCTTTACAAAAATTATCGGCACTTTTCTTAACTTTTCTTTTCAACTAAATCGATTAGTTACAACGTAAAACACATTACCATTGTCTGTTTCTCTAAACAAAAAGAGATAGTTTATTCTAACTTACAAGAATACTGTTTCGTTCGATAAGTGTAGCACTTCTCTCTACCTTACCCTTCTCTCAAGCAAGAGGTAAACCCGTTTCTCTGGGGATAAAACACATGTGGAGACTACACTGCTCCTGAGAATTAAGGCCAAAGTTTCACAAGAAAACCTGTTGCTATTTCACTCAAATGCAATTCATGCGTGAAATTTCCCTAACATAACACAATCCTGTGTTATCACCAAATTTGAAATCAGACAATGCACAATTCCGTGTGACTTCTCTTGCCACACGTGTCCATTTCCTACTTCCCGGAAGCTTCAAAATTCTGACTTACACATAACGTAATACAAACTCAACATAGAGTGTTAGGCATGAATAAATCAATAATCAATAATCACCAAACTAATCTATAGAAACCATCCTCTGCTACCAAGAAATCTGATCCAGCGCGGCTAATATAAATCCGTATTTGTAAAGCGCGAACTACTCACCCTTACGGGTCTCAAGGCGCTGGGGGCCGTCGTGGAAATTAAGTGAGCTATTGCCCAGAGTCACATGGTGCTGAGCTGAGCTGCCGCCGGAACCGGGGATCGAACCGTGAGCCCCGTGCTCCGAAGTCAGCTGCCCTGGCCGCTGCACCACACCTCATCCAGAAATACACCTACACACCTTGATCACTTGGCACTCATGTCGGTGGGGCCCATGACACCGCATACATACATTCATTCAAATATTCTGGATCAAACGCTAAGGAAAAAGAGTTGCTGGACAAGCGGGTTACCTTATTAAATTGACAGAATTATAACCTATACATTATATACATAAACTTCGGATCCTGTCGGTTCTAAACATCAAGGCACTCCGCTATTCGGTCGATGGACCAACTAGTAGAATTAGTTGATGGCGATTAAGACCAGCTCAATCACAATTAAAACCTTTGACATTTATAAATCACAATTTTATTTACAGAACCACAAACTCTTTTAAAGTTAGCATATAATTTTATCGCAATTCTTTAAGCAAAAGTATAGCTCGTTATTAGGCAAAAACATTTATTATATCAGTAAGCATTTAAGTAAAGGTTAAAAATTAAGGATGAGAAATATTCATTACCCATGGCCATAGGGCGATGACAAGAATGGTTCATCAGGAGAGAAGATGAACCGCAGATCACAGGATGGACTCCCAAACTAACTGGCTGTCCCGCTAACCTCCTCGGACGCAATCACCTCCTGGGCAAATTCCCACAACGGTCTCGTTCCTTCCCCAGTCAAAGTTCAAAGTCCAAAATGACAGAGTCTCTCGCAGCATCAAGGTGGAAAAATGAAAAGCAAGTTTTTTTTTCACAACGTAAGAGCAGACTCTCTTATACCCTATTTTCTGTCTCTCTACACTTAAAAAGTTGCAATCTTTAGGGGCAAGGATCACACTAATTGGTCCATTGGAGGGGTGGTGAGGGTCACCTCATTGCCCTCCTTGTTCGAACCGGTTTTGGGGGACAATAACGCACACATTAAGTCTCATGATCACGCTGTCCAAAAGTAGTCCATTTTGTTAATCCATTTTGTAACAAACTTTGATGGTCACACATTAGTTCATCCCCTGTCGCTCGTTTTTCTCATCCGTTCCCAGGCATATATGCTGAACTCTTGGCACGATCCTTGTTACAGGTCAGATTGGCCTTGACATCTCTCACTCCGGGCACAGGCCGCATACACGTGACTGGAGCATTCACACTGAGCCTGCGCGGGGGCCATCTTATTCAGCACACGCGATCTCGTCCTTTCCAGCGGCCATTTTAGGAGCATAGCGATACAAAAGGGGATGATGGACGGAACGCTTGAGCCAATCAAACACTCACCCCCAGTCAACTGATCTGGGTTTAATCCATCATCCTTCTTTAGCTCACTCCACCACCCCAGTTCAGACATGGCCATATGCAAATCAGTCTGACCCTGTGCCTCATGGGAACAGTCCAGCCCGAACTGCCAAGCCATTTCTTCCCTGGACCGGAAACAAGCATCCTAGGACCGGTTTCTGGCATTTCAGCCGTCATCAGCCAGGCTTGCTTGAATCCAGTGGCAAAGTGAGCAAGGGACCCACGCTCTGGGCATACCCCCGCCAACTTAGGGCGACCAAAGCGATACAAAAGGGGATGATGGACGGAACGCTTGAGCCAATCAAACACTCACCCCCAGTCAACTGATCTGGGTTTAATCCATCATCCTTCTTTAGCTCACTCCACCACCCCAGTTCAGACATGGCCATATGCAAATCAGTCTGACCCTGTGCCTCATGGGAACAGTCCAGCCCGAACTGCCAAGCCATTTCTTCCCTGGACCGGAAACAAGCATCCTAGGACCGGTTTCTGGCATTTCAGCCGTCATCAGCCAGGCTTGCTTGAATCCAGTGGCAAAGTGAGCAATTTAGGAGCATGGCCTAGCAGGCCCGAACGAAACTAATATAAGAACAAACACAACAGAAATTAAAATATGGAAAATAAGCCTTTCTGTTTACCACCCGCCATTCTAATGACCCGTGTTAAGTATTACCTAGCAGAAGCGACATTTAAAGCCATTTTACTTACCATCTGCATTCTTTGCCACGGTGCAATTTTACTACGCAACACAAATCATGCATTTTATTCTATTTACTACGCAAATCACATTACTAATATTATTTTGCTTCACATTTGTAAATAAATTAGATTTTGCAATGCTAGCAATTGCCCACGTGTAATGTTTAATAAAAAGGTGCATTTGTTGATTAATTCATGCGTTTCAAACGGTTAGTATCATTAATCGTTATGAGATCATTAATTTCCAAGGGGTACAAAAATATTTCGTTTCCCTTGCTCCATCAACAGCATTGACCTCACTTACCTCAACAACTGCATGAACCTCCACAAACCTACCAGACATCTTCGCTGAGCTGGACGTCTACTCGCACACACCCAATCCATACACAGAACCAGATCCTGTGTCATCCATTCTACCTCGCTCCTAAATCCTGGAACAACCTGCCCCTGTACGTCACAGCCTCCTCCTCAGTTCTTGAATTCTGCAAGAAACTGAAGCTCTGGCTCTTCACCTACCTCTACTCTGGCTCCTTCCATTCAGCTCCTGCTTCAGCACCAGGATACCCTCCATGAGGAGTTGTGCACTATACAAATTCCACAACATAGCAATGTGACAAATGCTTATTCATGGGCAGCCACCTTGAAATGTTTCTCGTAATAAAGTGATACTAAAACCCTTACAAAATGGTCCCGTATACATGAACGTTCACACACATGGACAGACATCTTTGAAAGTTTTTTTTAATCAAAGTAAAGCACACTTAAAGGTGGCTGCCTGTCTCTGCGCACATATGCACACACAGACATGTGTGGCCATCTTTGAATGATTTTAAAGCTCATTCAGGGATGTGCACTGCATGCGTTTGAATTTTTCATCCATCGAGAAGAGATATTTTCTGTATCCGAGCTGGTCATTTGAATTTGCTCTAGCTGTCCCGAAAATCAATGCCTATGCCCAAACTTTATACCTCTGTTGCAGGGCACAATGAACAAATGGTCATTTGTAGTGTAATGCTTTGTTCTAATAGAAATGGTATGTTATTGTACATCTGGGCAATATAATTTTTCAAAGAGCTCGTCTTTTACAAAACATTTACACTCCAGTATTAAACAGCTCTACTGCCTTAACGCCTACCTGCAGAACCTCAGTGTCCCGAGTGAAACCTATGCTGTCCTTACAATTGTAACTGCTAAGACAGTGTGACCTGAACAATAGCTCTGCTTTTGTTATGCTTTATCTGCAAGACCTCTGTGACCTGAGTGATAGCTGTGTTTCCTTAACATCCACTCTGCAAGACAATTGTGAGCTGAGGGATAGCCCCTGCCTGCAAGGTCGCTGTGACCTGAGGTAGCTCTGTCTTTACACTTTACCTGCAAGATCTCTGTGACCTAAGCGTTAGCTCTGCTACCTTAACACCGTACATGCAAGGCTTGTGACACGAGGCATAGCTGTTTCCTTTACACTCTACCTGCAATACAGGTGTGACCTGAGCGATAGCTCTGCTGTCTTTACACCTTGCCTGCAATAACAGTGTGACCTGAGCGATAGGCCTGCTATCATTACACCCCACCAGAAAGACCAGTGTGAGTTCATCAATAGCTGTGCTGTCTTTACACTCTAAATAGGACCAAGACAACTACAACTCTCTGGCAAACATGCACCCCTCCTCGGTGTAGCATTAGAACTGTTCGATAATGCGCTTCAGCGTCCCATAATAGAGTATGAAGCTCTATATAAATGCTACAGTACAGAACTACAAGTGACCAAAAAGCTCCTCTCTATGAGCCTCAGTGTCCAGCAGAATCTATCAACAAACTTTGCTGGCTGGAGTCACGAGAGGCTGAATTTGAAGTTGTCTAGAACAAAAAAGACACCTGTTTGGCTACTATTGTTTTTGGATTGAAGGTTAATGGTGGAGTTTGGTGGACGGGGCCAGACAGATGAGATCGGAATGAAAGTTAACTTGTGGAGACATAAAAGCCTAAGATTGAACAAAAGAGGTACTACCAAATATGTAATGTAAATGTAAATCCGTATTTGTAAAGCGCGAACTACTCACCCTTACGGGTCTCAAGGCGCTGGGGGCCGTCGTGGAAATTAAGTGAGCTATTGCCCAGAGTCACATGGTGCTGAGCTGCCGCCAGAGCCGGGGATCAAACCCTGTGAGCCCTGTGCTCCGAAGTCAGCTGCCCTGGCCGCTGCACCACACCTCTCCACTATATATATGCCTCCATGCTGCCATAGTCATAACAATGGAAGTAGGGTAAGCCTGCTTTCACTCCATTGTCTCTTTTTTACCCTGAAGAATCGTTCCCTACAGTATTGTAAATGGAAATTGTCTGGGGAAAAATTCTAAAGGGGCAGGAGGATACCTCTTCATGTAAACAAGCATGGGTGTCTTGGATCTAAAAATAAAATACTGGGCTTACGTGGAAGGGTGAGGACAGAAGGGTAACATAGGAAAGGCTAATTCGTTCTTGTGCTGCCAGGGCAGCAACCTACCAAGTGCTTTAGCACTCAACTTTGGCAGGGTGATTGACTGGCTAGGGTTTAAGCCATTGCCCGACTAAGGCTCGCCTGATGCTCATCTGCCATTCGAGTCTTTTGGATGCATAAAAGGAGTTCCGGGAGCAATTCCCTGTTCAAACGTTGGCATTCTTCAGCCTATTAGGATTAGCTGTATCTGGAGCCTGTATCTGTATCTGTATCTGTAGTCTGGAGCTTTAAAAGTTAGTTTCTGCTCGGGTTGCCAAACTTGATTGCGCGTCCACTTCTTTTATTGTTCACCAGGTGTATTTGCATAACACTAGGAAGTATTCCTGCCTTTATAAAAGGTGCATGACTGCTGCTAATGTCACCAACTCCAATTGTGGCCCATTATATATCATTGTACTCCTTTAATAGCATCTCTTGCATGCGCCTGTTGCCATATGCATTACTAGGCCTTCTCTGATTACCTCCTTGTTTGGTCTACACACACACTGCACATCACTGCCATTCTGACTAGCTGGTGCTGTGTAGCTGCCTATATATTTTAGTCCTAAGTATAATTATATTGTGTGTGCCTGTCTCTCACACTTCCTCCTCCACCACACTGCTTGGCACTGTGCCCCGATAAAAGATAACTTCACTCATGCACAACACCAAAATACTTAGTACATTCGACCACAACAAATCCTTCACTCTGCCTACCGCACATTCCCCCATGGTGTAGTGTGCTACCCGTGCAAATATGTGCTTTGGCTCCCTCATAAGGGTATGAAGCACTATATAAATACTACAATATTATACCCTATTTCTGCTCTTAATGCTCTTACAAAGTCGTCTTAGCCAGACCTTCACAAAGCACTGTTGTTCCAGCATCAGGATATTCACAGAGCTCTCACAAAGCCCTGCTATCAACTTACTCGTTGATATCCTCTTAGAGAAGAATGTACAGCGCTTTCACAGCGCACCGCTATTCTGCTCAGTTATGTGGGACAACTTTGGCAAGTTGTTTTAAAACTTTGTCACCTGGTAATGTTTTTAAAAAAGCAGTTGAACAAAAACCTGCTAAAAACGATGTTTTTGCTTGAGAAAGAACATCAAACCCTTCATTTTATGGGAGAATGTTCCTGACATTGTTTGTATAGTAGACAAATTAGAACTCCACAAAGCTGCAAAGTTGTCATGTTAGCACAACACAGGCAGTAAAATGTAAAATCAGCACAGCCCTATAGCCAGTCCCACTACTAAGACATCATTTTAGCTCTCATAGTGCATCTCTAGCCTAGTCTCTCGGAAACGTCTATCTCGGTACTGAAGCATCTACAAATTCCTCGCGATGCACCTCTTGTCTGATTTTCATCATGTAATGAACTTAAAGTATTTAAATATATCAATGAATTCCTCGAAATGTACTTCTGACTTGCGCTGTGTTGTAGAATCCCAGCACTGAGACCTCCACAGAGCTCCCACAATGCACCTCTGTAGTCACCTATAGTATATACTTACTTCACAGCATTGACACACATTCAGAGCTCTAACAATTCACCTCTCTCCTGATATGCAGATACATTTGTGCCCGATCGCTGACAAGAATCAGGGCTTCCGAAATTCACTACTGTCACAATACTGAACTATCCAGAGTACTCCTCCCAATAAATGCCTACTTTTACCTGCAGCATCCAACACTATCCCAGTTCTGAAACATTTACAGAACTTTTGCAATCCATCTTTGTCCGTATTTGTGTCACACCTTGGAGTCCCAGTGCTGGGATACAGACATTGAGTGACCTCAAAATCCACCTTCTGAATCCAGCGATCGAACTTAAAATCTGATGCCGGGATATGCAATACCCTGAACTTCTAAGGGCAGCGTGTCCTTTAAGCTTAGATTTTTATTTGTCGTGTTTGTTCTCCAAAAAATGTGTTTTTCCCCAGACATTAGCGTTGTCCCCCCATAGGCTGTAAGATGACCTGCTACTTTAAATAAGGAGCAGTCAAGCGCTTACCAAGACCAATCACCACTGTCTTAATTCTGAGCTCTCAAAATCCACCTTTGCTCTGAACCTAGCACTGTTATCCCACTACTAAGATATTCACAGAGCTCTCATAGTGCACATCTGTTCTGACAAAGTGGTCTGAAATTTCAGTTCTGGAAAATAATCGAGTAATGTAAAATGATAGGGTCCCCTTGCAGACACCAAGACGCCCATAAATGACTGATATCCATAGACTTCAGACAGTATGGGGCATCTGATAGGTGAAGGAACCCCTCCACCGCAGGAGTCTATGTTATGCTCCTGCCAGAACACCCACAGAATTCTTAAATAAGCATTGGCAAAGCTGATCAATCTTACAGGAAACATCCATTACAACGAATTTATCACAACGCATGCTATTACATAGCATGCCATTACAACACATGCCATTACAACGCCTATGCCTTTACCACGCATGCCTTTACAACGAATTTCGTTGTAAAGGCATGAATGGTAAAGGTATATGTGGTTTACATGTAATGATAAGGTAAGTATAAAGTATATATGGTTTAGGGTGGGTATGGGTTTTGGGGTGGCATGGGTAATTTTAGGGTTCACGGTGGGTATGGGTTTTGGGGTGGTAAGGGAAATTTTAGGGTTTAGGGTGGGTATGGGTTTAGGGGTGGCATGGGTAATTTTAGGGTGGGTATGGGTGTTGGGGTGGCAAGGGTAATTTTAGGGTTCAGGGTGGGTATGGGTTTTGGGGTGGCAAGGGTAATTTTAGGGTGGGTATGGGGTGGCAAGGGTAATTTTAGGGTTTAGGGTGGGTATGGGTTTTGGGGTGGCAAGGGTCATTTTAGGGTTCAGGGTGGGTATGGGTTTTGGGGTGGCAAGGGTAATTTTAGGGTTAAGGGTGGGTATGGGTTTTAGAGTGGCAAAGGTAATTTTAGGGTTGAGGGTGGGTATGGGTTTCGGGGTGGTAAGGGTTATTTTAGGGTTCAGGGTGGGTATGGGTTTCAGGGTGGCAAGGGTAATTTTAGGGATCAGGGTTCGGTATGGGTACTGGGGTGGTAAGGGTAATTTTAGGGTTTAGGGTTGGTATGGGTATTGGGGTGGCAAGGGGGGTTTAAGGGGACATGCAGGTTAAAAAAATATATTTAAATACACACATATATATCAAAACAATACCCTTGCAGGCATAGAGTGACGCATAAATTATGCAAAAAAGAAGCAGAGAACTCTGGGTAGAACTCTGGGTAGTTCTCAAGTTTAGGTGGAAGGCAGCTCCTGTATGGAGCACCCTCAACACTTTAAGCATGACACTTTAAGCATGGATAGCACTGTGCTAATCCTATGCTTAAAGACTTTGCTGTAGAAATGGCAAAAGACTTTGGGGCACATACATGAAGCATTTTTGTATTCGCAAACGGGCCGATTTGCGAATACAAAAAAGGCTTTTCACATGCATCAAACCCAAATTGCGATTCGGTAACCTGTTACCGAATCACAAATTGGATTTTGCGATTCGGTATTTGGAAGGGGCGTGTTAAGGGCGTCCCTTCCAAATACCGAATCCTAACAGTATGCATGAATGTTTTGTGACCGTGAATGGGGTCGCTAAACATTCACATATTACCACCTACTTCAAGTAGGTGGTAACCCATTCGCAAATGGAAAGGAGTTCCAGAGGGACCCCTTCCCCTTTGTGAATGGTCGTAAAAGCAGTCTTAAGAGCAGGCAGTGGTCCCAAGGACCACTGCCTGCTCTTAAAAAATGAAAAGAAAACTTTTCATTCTACTTTTTGTAAAGCATCTCATTTTCCTTTAAGGAAAACGGGCTACTTTACAAAAAAAAGATTGCTTTATTTAAAAACAATCACGGACATGGTGGTCTGCTGACCTCAGCAGGCCACCATCCCTGTGATTTTTGCAGTTCCTAGGGGTCGTAAAGTGCAATCTAACTCATTAATATTAATGAGGTAAAGCGAATTGCGACCCCCTAGGAATCACAATCTGAAACTCTTTGAGTTTCATGCATTGTAAATTGCGATTACCTAATTACGATTCTCAGGAATTCGCAATTAGGTATTTGCAATTTACAATGTTGATGCATGTGCCACTTTGTCCCTTTCTATCTCTGCTTGGATAGCACTGTGCTAATCCCAACTTAAAAACTTTGATAGAAAAGCAGAAATTTGAGGTGAGCAAATTTAGAGTGTCGCTGGTGTTGAGGGTGCTCTATACAAGAGCTGCCTTCCACCTAAACTTGGGAACTACCCAGAGTGCTCTGCTTCTTTTTTGCATAATTTATGCATCACTCTATGCCTGCAAGGGTATTGTTTTGACTAAGAATGGGTGCTCCCTTGTGTCTGGGCAAAACGAAACCTCTCTGAAGAGCTGTAATGACAGCAAAACACGTGTCAGGGGTTGCTTTTATTCATTTCAGGTTGGCTTGGATGGTATTTTACCAATCCAAAGCTGTAATACTGTGCTTGGAGTGGTAAATGGCTTTTGTCATTTTACAGCTCGGCATGGATAGCACTGTGCTAATCCTATGCTTAAAGACTTTGCTGTAGAAATGGCAAAAGACTTTGTCCCTTTCTATCTTGGCGTGGATAGCACTGTGCTAATCCTATGCTTAAAAACTTTGATAGAAAAGCAGACATTTGAGGTGAGCAAATTTAGAGTGTCGCTGGTGTTGAGGGTGTTCTATACAGGAGCTGCCTTCCATCTAGACTTGGGAACTACCCAGAGTTCTCTACTTCTTTTTTGAATAAATATATATATATATATATATATATATATATATATAGTATGACTTTACCACACATGCCTTTGCGTTGTAATGGCATGTGTGGTAAAAGTTTGCGTTGTAATGGTAGGTTGTTGTAAAGGTACTAGCGTAGTAATACCCGCATTGTAATGGCACGCGTGGTATTAGTACGCGTACTAATGTCATAAATTCATATCTCACCTACTAGGTATTAACTTTGTCAATGTTTTTTTTAGCCATGTTGTACAGCGAGCTGCTGTGCAGCATGGCTGAAAGCTGAAGAAAAGCACTATGATGCAGCCAGTTCCGGCCGCGTCGTAGCACTTTTTGGTTTTTATTGCTGGCGGAAGGGAGGGCGGGCGTGAGTCAACACGGAGGGAGGGGAGAGGCAACTCAGAGGGCAGATGAGAGGAAATAAGTTCTATGCCAGCAGTGTCCATGTCATAACACTTTTTAGGTCTCAGCTAGACAGCCCATTTGCTGTCTTGAAGAGACATGTTGTGGTTAATCTGTGGGCTTCAGCCTGCCAACAGGTTTCCTATTTGCTTGCGCCATCGTCTGCCTCATATTCTTTGTCACCATTTGTCCCTGGCATGCATGGTAATGCCTCTTCTTCAGTTTAGCCCTCCCCCGAAGCATGGACCAAGTACTTGTAAAGATCCACTGCTCCTGTTTTACGACCATTTTAGGACCTACTTTTTTCTTTCTTTTTCAACACTCTACACTGTGCTCGTGCTTTTACCAGCTTTGTCTCCCTACCTCCTACCCGCCCTCTTGTTCCGTCCACAGATCACCCCCTCCCTGTCACTTCTATTTCCTTCGTTGCTGCTTTCCATTTCCCCCACCTCCTCCCTCCCGTCTCGTCTTCCTCCCTCACAACTCGCTGTGCTTGCCCCATCCACAGATCATCTCCTTTCCAATCACTGCTTTTCCCATTGTTGCTGCTTTTCATTTTCCCCACCTCCTACATTTGATCTCCGATTGCTCCCTCGCACCTCCCAGTGATTGCCACATCAACAGATAAACCCCTCCTACGACCCCATCACTGCTTTAAACCCCATTGTAGTCTGTTTCGTTCTAGTGAGTGGTGGTGTTCTGTCTTTTAATGCCCTGCTAGTGTGTAGCTGACGTGCTGATTGGAGCATGTGTGCATGGCTGCTATTACTTGGTAGTCTCCGTGTATTTTCTTCACGTGTGGGTACTAGGTGTGTGCGTGTGTTTACACCATATGTGGTCGTTCGGCAATGGTGTTTAAAGCTGGAAAATCAGACCTAAAGTGAATCAGATATGCGTTATCACAGGGCATGTCTGAGCTTTTAAAGTACCTATGTCTTCTGCTGTAATTGCATAGACACATTTCTCCTGTGCGAAATGATTGAACTGTTTATGTCTCACCTTGTTGCTTCTCATTTCATAGGTGGGACTCTATTTCTTCAAATTTCTCCCATCTGCTAACTATCTTACTTTTTCTGCATTCACCGGTGAAGTGTTTCCGTGCACGATTGTTGCATAATCGAATTCTGTTCAAAGGAGCCAGGCTGAGCCTTGATGCCATAAATGTCTGTCTGCCCCTCAGCAGTGTCCATAGCAAAAGTAGTCCTTTTAAAGTGGTTGCTGATACGATGTATTTCCTCATGTTCACTACTGTAAACCAGCCTGACACTGTGATTCTTTCTGTTTTTTGTGTGCAGTTTTTTATAGCTCCAACACCGCTCGAAGGTATTAGAGTGCTTTACATTAGCACCAGTTACTTTACACAAGGACACATTCATTTTTGTAGGCACAGCAAGATTAAGTGATTTGCCAAAATCAAGGATATTAAGTTGACTCCGAAACTCAAACCTGGTTTACCAGCTCCATAGTCGGCAGCTCTGGTCCTTACACCACATCCTCTCCCAAAAGGATGCCACCTCGTTTCCCTAGACTTGGCCTCAGTGCCACATTTTGTGAATACGGGCAAATCACTTAGGGACTGATTTAGATATTGGCGGGACTACCGTCGTCATTCCGCAGCAGAGTTTCCAAGTACTCTGTCAAGCTGACAGAATCCCGCCCATGCTATTTAGATGTATGCAGGCGGAATATCCGTCCATGTTGACAGAGTGTTTACTGTCACGTACGCGGCTCACCGCTGCCGACGCGGCGGACTCCAATGCTGGCAAATAGTACTCCGTTGCTGTCAGGGCAACGGGGTTGTATTGAGCCTATTTAGATTACACAGTTATGCTGGCGGTTTCCTAGCGGTGGTTTCTGGATGGAAGGATTCCTTTGTGGGACGTGCTCAACAATGTACCATTACAGTGGCCATTGGATGGATGTCAGTATAACACACCAGATGCCTCTTGCCTAATTACTTTCAATTGCATACCATCCTATAAAACACACTCCATTTCAGACCATTATCCTTTGCCACTCCACTACAACATTTGAAAGGAGAAATTTGCTCACTAAGTCAGGTTATATCAGGTCCATGTTTCTTGTCCATTTTTTCTTCTTTCATTTATTCCCTTGTGGTTAATACATTTGATTAAATTATATTTATTTGGATAATTGCACTGAGGAGAAATCCACATTTTACAGAGGGTGAATTGTCAGTCATGGTGGATGTAATCATTAGAATAGAGCCAAAATTGTTTGGAGCCCAAGTCCAGAATTCAACAGTATCTCAGAAAAGGCAAATGTCGGACAGAATAGTTGACAGAGTGAATGCTGTAGCAAACAACCTGCGCACACAGGAGGAAATTAGGAAGAGGTGGAACATCCTGGGGGGATAGTGCGTTCCCTGGCCTCCAAGCGTCACCTGGAGGCCCAGAGGACTGGTGCTGGTTCTCCCAGCTCCCCATTACAACTCTTTCCCTGGGAGGAGAAGGTCTTGCAGATCCTACATCCCGAAGGCTTGACAGGAATCCCTGTTGGAGTGGAGACTGGTAAGTAATACTTTGCAATGTGTCACTAAACCTAAATGTCCTGGTTGCTTTGAAGATAGCTGTTGCTAATGTGTTCAGCACATTTTTGTTTACATAGAAACCTAAATATATCAGCAAATTCCTCTTTGGTTTGTTTGTTTGACATACATGTGCATCATACTGTAAACGTCTGTTCTCTTTTTTTCTGCAGATTTTTACTAGGTATGTTCAAGTTACAATTTTGCAAGTGTTGTGAATGTTTTGGGATCCTCCATTAGTCCCAAGACATGATGGGCCAGGTCCTTACAGAGCTCCATGAGATGAAGCAATTGCAGAGGGAGAATAATGTACAGATGGAGAATCTGAACTCCAATTTGGGATCCCTAACTGGGGTGCTGCATGACATTTACACCCATATGTAGAGGGCTTTTCCAGCACCATCTTCCCCTTTCTGTAGTTCAATAACATCTGGGCCAACTACATCTGCCCAGTGCTTAATTTGTAAAAAGATAGGTGCCCGGGCTCTCATCAGAAGGCCACTGCAGCTTACACCACACATTGCCCCTACCATACTGCCAATGATAGTAACAACACAACCAGTGGTGGCTCGCCGGGGGAGTGCTGCGGGCGGTGGGGCGGGGCAGGGGAGGGGCAGGGTGGGGGGTAGTAAACTCCGGCATACGGCGGTACGGAGTTAAGTAAATATAGAAATAAATAAAACAATTTACATTGCGCGCGCTGCATCGCCGAGTTGGCGTTGCAGCGTGCGCAATGTAAATTGTTTTCTTTATTTCTATATGGTAACATCTGGTGAGAGCTAATCAAACAGCACATATTGGCTTGGTACCAACATTCTACAGAAAACAATTCTAATGCGATCTTAAAAACTTCCATTCAATCACTGTGCATGTTGTCTCAGTACAACATATGTACACCCAAAGTCTGTGTGTATCTTCCGCAGGATCAACCCATGTTCCCTTTGTATGTCGTACAGCAAGATATAACTGCAAATGTCACAACTTTGAAATGTCCAAATGAAGATGACATGGTGAAGGGGCCTAAAACAGAAGAAAACAAAAATGTTCATATAATTACATTACAAAATAGACACCTTACAAATTAATATATTTGAGTACACATTTTCAAAGAACAAAATTGAACAATGCTAATGAACACAGTAGTCAATGTGTCTAAACTTTGATAAACAAACATCTTTGCCCTGGATGTCACTTTACTTGGTCTTTCTAAAAAATGTCCAGAACAGACTTTGATCCTCATTACATTAAAAGTTGGTCTAACATTTCATTTAATACAATGTCATTGTTTACTTACACTTATGTGAAGAAGTTATCAATAACATCTTGACGCACGTCAATTTCTTCCTCTTCACCACTATCATAATCATTTGGCATTTCAACATCCACTGGCCTCCGTGTTCTTCCATGGGCCTCATTGAAGTGTACTTCTCCTGGTGTTGTTGGATTCCTCAGTGGTGCTAACAACTTTGGTCAGTTAGGATAAGCTGAGTCTGCTAAATGGGATAAAAAAAAATTAGCCAAAAAATGTAACACAATAATAGTTCATTACACTTTACATCAACCAAAAATATGACAGATAGTACTTACCAACAAGCCAGGCCCTCTCTGGTCCAAGTTGTGACATTTGCAGGGGTATGCTGCTGTTCCGTAGTACAAAGGCATCATGGGTTGATCCAGGAAAACGTGCACATGCTTGTGATGTACAAATCTGGTAAGCAGACAACTTGCACATTGATTGAATGGAAGTTGTTTCGATTGCAGTACACTTGTTCTCTGGTGTGTGGTGGCACTAAAGCAATATGAGTGCTATCAATTTCTCCAACAACATGTGGTAGGCAGCCCAAGGCATAGAAATCTCCCTTCACATTGGCAAAATCCTGGTTTGTAGGAAACAGAATAAAGCTGTCGATGTGTCTCATCATTGAAGAAAGAACTTCTTGTAGCACACTACTGAAAGTTGGTTGTGACATTCCACCAGATACTGCCACGGTGAATTGGAATAATTCTGTGGTCACAAAATAGAGTACTGCCATTTTTTGACTATTGGTTTTATTGATCTGGGATTACTATTGTGGGACATAAGATCTGGCTGCACCTAATGATATAGATCAAGAATTGTTTGCCTATTCAGTTTAAATTTTTTGATAATATCCCGTTCTTCCATGGTGGCAAGGTCTGGAAATGGTCGTAACACTTGAGGCTGTCGTCTCAATCTCCCTGGCTTGATGTGTCTGCATAGAAAAAAATTGAAATTGTTGTAAATGTTTGCAAACATATTTTCAAATTATACAACACTTTACATCCAGTTTTCATTATATATAACTTTTTAATACATCATTTTACTGCGCCATATTATGTTTAGTATAAATGTTTAAAAAAATTACATTTATTACATGTGTAAAGTATTAATTTTTATATGTGTGTATAATAAATTCTTAATGTATTATTTGCACATTATTATTTTTTTCAAATTTTCTTCTGTAAAATTACCATCAACCACAGTATAAACACCATGGTGCAAACCTTGCTTTGAACCACTTTAACCCCTTCGCTGCTAGGCCTCCCCCCCTACCCAGAATCCCTTGCAAACCTCAAACTTTGTAAAAAAACAAACACATTTTACAAAGTTTGAAGTTTGCAAGGGATTCTGGGTAACAGAACCTGGTGAGAGCCACACAAGTCGCCCCATCCTGGATTTCCATCCATGGATGTCTAGTTTTCATAAATGTATAGGTTTGCTAGGTTTCCTAAGGTGCCGGCAGAGCTAGGGTCCAAAATCCACAGCTAGGCACGTTGCAAAAAAGCGCCAGTTTTCCCTGGAAAAATGTGATGTGCCCACATTGCGTTTTTGTCCGTTTCTTGTTGCGTGTACTAGGCGTACCCACACAAGTGAGGTACCATTTTAATCGGGTAACTTTGGGGAATGCTGGCTGGGTGGAAGTTTGTGGATCCGCGCAGATTCCAGAACTTTCCATCACAGAAATGTGAGGAAAATGTGTTTTTTTGTTTTTACAAACTTTGAGGTTTGCAAGGGATTCTGGGTAACAGAACCTGGTGAGAGGCACACAAGTCACCCCATCCTGGATTCCCCTTGGTGTCTAGTTTTCAAAAATATACAGGTTTGTTAGGTTTTCCCTAGGTGCCGGCTGCGCTTGGGCCCCAAATCCACAGCTAGGCACATTGCGAAAAAAAGGTCTGTGCCTAGTGGCTTTCTGCCACCCTGGGGGGTAGGCAGATCGGGGGCTATTGCCCCGATATGCCCCCAAGGGGGGCAGAAAGACTGTGACTGTTTTTGTGGGGGGGGGGCATTGGTGTGCCCATTCTGGGCAGCTCCCACCCCTACGTACAAAAAAGCCAGCGTAATCCCTGGCGCCTAGTGGGGTCTCTGCAGAAAGTCTGTGGCATTTATTTGGGGGGGGTGGGGGCATTAGCATGCCCATTCTGGGCTGCCCCCACCGCTGAACTTTGAAAAAAATAATCCCTGGTGCCTAGTGGCCTTTCAGCCCTCCCGGGGGGGAAGTAAGGGGCTGTTTTCCCCATCTGCCTCCCCAGGGTGGGGGGGGGGGGGCAGAAAGACTGTGGCAATTTTTTTGGGGTGGGGGCATTGGCATGCCCATTCTGGGCAGCCCCCACCCCTACGTACAAAAAAAAATCCCTGGTGCCTAGTGGCCTTTCTGCCCCTCCCGGGGGCAGATCAGGGGCTATTGCCCCCATTTGTCTCCTGAGGGGGCAGAAAGACTTTTGCATTTATTGGGGGAAGGGCGGGGGCATTCACCACCCCTGGCCTATAAAAAAAGAATCCCTGATGTCTAGGGTGCTTTCTGCCACCAGATTGGGGGCTACTGCCCCCATCTGCCCCCCCCAGGGGGGCAGAAAGACTGGTTATGCAATCATTCAATGGGGGGAGCAAAGGCCCTTACCCAAGGGGCCGCTCCCCCCTCCTTGGTTCCTAGTGGGTGGATCCCTGCTTGGGGATCGCCCTCCTGGGGAGATCCCCAAGCAGGGATCCACTAGAGAAGGGTACCATTAGAAAGGGGAGATTCTCCCCTTTCCAATGATACCTCTCCAATGTGTTTCAGTGTTCGGACTGAAATAGCCCCATGAGCACCGAAACATTGAAACTATTTTCAATGTAATGACGACTGCACGTCATGTGTGCGATCGTCATTACATTGGAAAAAAAAGGCTTGGGAGGTTGGGGAAGCTCTTCCCCACCTCCCGAGGCCCAGAAAAAAAAAGGAATTCCTGTGTTGTTTGCAGCAGAGGGATTTAGTGCACCTGGGCGCATGACGGAATGGTTCCGTCATGAGCACAGGAGCACTGGTGCTTATGACGGAACCATTCCATCATGAGCACCGAAAGGGTTAAGGCACCGCATTACACTTTTTTGTAAAAACAAATGAACAACATGAGCATTTTTAACATGTAAAAAAAAAGTAGCCACCATTTTGAATGGTGGTGATGCACATAACAGTCACAAACGCACTATTCCGCGATCTAAAATAGCAGCTGCCTGACCTCGCTGTCAAGACATTTGGAATTAGTCGGCCGTGGCAGAAGTTGACCGCCTAGTGGGTGTAAAACTCAATGACGGACCCAACCATAAACTAAATTGTGTGAGAAAGCAACATAGGACAGCTAATGGATGTGTCCGTCGCCATTGACAATTGCCTACGTCGTGTACATGTACGTGGCGTTTCAAAAAAAGCTCACTTGCCTCCTAACACTGCATCCAACAAGACCTCCTCAACTTTAACTGCTGTTTCCGACCAGGTGACAGGGCCCCCACCGTCTCGCCTTAGAAGCTGGAGTTGCTGGCAACTGACTTCTGTTCCTGCACAGCCAGCTCTGGGGCTCACCAGAGGAACAGGTACATGTTTAAAATGTATTTGTAAATCTGTCTAACTGTTTTCCTTTCATTACACAGGCTAGAATGTCCCTGAGTGAAGTGTAGTGATTGAAATAAAGTGTCAGTTATGTTTTTCTTCACATAAAACAATGATGGTGTGAATTTTTAAGCACATTATGATTAGAGAAAACTACAACATTAGTATGTGTTGTGTGCTTTGAGCCCTATATTTTATTTGGTATGTATTTCGAGATATATCTATGTATAGGTATGATTTACGTGTGAAATGTAGATATTTCACATCATGTAAAAATAGAAAACACATTTTATATTATTTATAACTGTACATATACATAATTTTTACATACCAAATTAAAATGATGTTTGCTATTTGTATTATCCTACATATCACTTAACCTTGATCAGGTGTCTCCAACCAGTCACTTGGCAGCTACCAGTAGCTCCTAGACACCTTCAGAGTAGCTCCTAGCCTTGAGTTATTAATCAAATGAGCACAAGGTCATATTTTCATTTCAAAGTTAGGAAAAGCTGTGTTCATCTGACATCATGATCATCAGGCTGCAGATAGCAGGGCCTGACAATGAGCAGTGCTCAGTCAGATTTGTGGGTCAGGCTCAAAGAGGTGAACAACTGAAGCACTGAGGTATTGGACTGGAGTTGTGAACAAAATTATGCTTCTGAATGCTTTTAAATGAAAGAAAAATAAAATGGAGAGTTAGTAATTTCACACACAGTTTAAATTTCACAGGCTCTCAGTCACCCATACAAATATACCCCCTTCATGCGCACACATGTTCATACATCCCCAAACAGCATGCTTTCACTAACACACATGGCAGCCCTGTCATAGTCCCCTTAGTCATGGTATTTAGTTCAAACCATAGTATCTGGCTCTCTGGACATTAGGCTTCAAGTCAATGTAGCTGGGCGTGGGAGTGTCTGGTTACAATGCACAAGTTGTTTAGCCTTCAGTATTTCACAATGATATTTACTGATGAGAAGTACCGTTTCATTATAGAATATGTTGGAGCCCCTGGCCTAGATGATGTCACTGGCCTGGATTATAGAATTTAGGGAATGACAAGGGATGGGGGTAGTAAATAGGTTACAACAAAGGTATTATTTATTGTCATATTTTGGCAAAGACAAAAATATATTGTGTAGTAACTCTTGACTAATGCTTGTGATTGATGTAGTAAAAGTGTGTTCCATCAATACAGCCAAACAACAAGTGACAAAACCATTCTTTTTTCTTTCACTTCTTGCATCCATACAGGTTAACACCCATCAGAAAAAGAAGATATGGAATGCCATCACCAAGAAGGTGCAGACCCTGGGGGTCTACAGGTGGCGCAGCATTCCCTGTCAGAAGAGATGGGAGGACCTACGACGCTGGACCGATAAGTCATCAGAAGTCCAGCTCGGCAAGTCTTCCCAATTTGGGAAGTGCAAGCTCCACACCCTGACCCCCCAATGGCCTGCATACTTGTGGTAGCCTATCCAGAGCGTGAAAAGCAGCTGAGAGCCCAAAAGCAGCATCAAGGGGGTAAGTTACAGTGTGAGTTCAACATGTTAAATAACAAATTTTTGGTTACAACAACTAATTTTGCCATCAACATTAAGGTTGACACATGTCCAACACAGATGAAGAGTTCTTGTAGGTGTAAGTTTTTCACAAGGTGTATGAATTTGTGGGATGGGATACCACCTGATTTCTGCTCACTTACAAAGGACTGGTTTCAGCAGACGCATGCCTGCCTGAACAACAAACATACATTAATTTGTTTGATGTTATAAGGGACAGTTGTACCAAACAGGCCACCAGTCTTTATTGTGTCAGGTGTGATGCTCCTTCACTATTGTGAATGATGTAAGATTAGCCCTTTTACAGGTGACATAGCATTAAATGCACTTATGATACAGTAGATGTTCCTAACGTCACATTGGTAAGTTGATTTCATACACAAACAAGAGTGAGCAAAGGAGCCAAAATGTCTAGTAACATCAGATTAAGTGGCTACATTTTAGATTCAAAATATATCCCAAAGGTGATTCGATTACAAAATACTAAAAAAGTGACAGATTTGCATGATGTCTTACTCATTCACAAGTGTGTATGTAAGCCAGTCTGTTGCTTTGAAAATATTTGTGAGAGGCATACAATTTGTGAACACAGACAGGAATGTGTACACGTTGGGTACAGAGTAACACATACCAAAAACCATATTTTAATGTCCTTTGTTATGTCCAGATGTTAAATCAATGATGGAGAAAAATTGGATACTTAAAGGGGCTTTTGCTGATGGAATGTTCCATCGCATATATCTAGGAGTATCCCATCTGGAAAACTCAAAATCAGGCCTAACTCATGACCCATTAGGCAAATGTAGAAATGCATCAAGTGTAATATGTTGCATATTGAGAAATGCATTTCAATCTTTGGAGTTAAAATTATATATGAAGCAGTGTATGTAATGTTTACTGAGATGTTGCACCAATTTTTGCCTAAAGTGAAAGGAAGCATGTTTTGCAAAACAATTTCACAATGGTAAAACAAACTTTAGAGATATTTAGGAGTCGAATGTGAAAATGTTTTTGCTCTGTACTGAAGTGGATTAGAAATGTATTTACTTATGCAGTAGAAGTCTTTTGTCAATCCCCCAAAAATAATTTTCTCAATTTCTTCAACAGCATAGGTATCTACATAGTGCGTGATTTGCTATCTACATAGTGCGTGATACATTGATAAGCTACTTCAGTACAGAATCTATATCATATTTTATACAATTGAAATATACTTTAGTTATTTGATGTAAGTGTTACCATTGTGAAATACCCAAACAAAGGAAACTGGCTTTCAGTTTATACGAATATTAGTACAACATTGCAGTATTTGCGGACACACATTGATTCATATTTTACTTTTTGTGAATGACATTAATGCAGATTTTTGGGCCTTGTAAACACACTGTACAAAGGTATTTTTGGTGTCTATCCTTTTTCGTGACATATGTTCACTATTCTAAACAACAAAGCCCAACCATTCAAAGGTGTTAAACAGTTCCTGCAGAGCTATAAAAAAGGATAAGAGACAAGATCATACATGATATAGGAGCTATCGTGGGGAATCACAAAACTGTGACCAAATGGTTTCTGAAAATGTTGTCTATATGCATGAGCTTATGCTAATGTAGAACCAAAGTTTGAGAGCTTTGAAGCAGGTGAAATATGAAAACTTGAAAAATGTTTTGTGATCAAAGTTCATGATCAGTTCTATTTACACAGATAAAATAAAACGATTGTATATGTAATTTCAACATCATCAGGAGCAGGCGAAGGAGACATTGGCCATGTAGGTGGGGAAGCAGCTGGCCACTGTGGTTCGGGTGCTGAAACCACTGACACCAAGGGACCCAGTGGCACGGAGTGTGGGTGGACTGCAATGGACGCCACCAGCTCAACCTCCTCTTCAGAGGCCTCCACAAATGAGCAGTCACTAGTGGTGGCAGACCCTACAGGAACTCTACTAACTTCATCCTTTTCCACCACCCAGAGAACCATCCCCACCCTCTCTCTTGCTCTCCCCAAGTTGGACAAACCCGCCCCTAAAAGGGGTGGCGTCTCCTTTGCTGCAGGCACCTGACCCCCTGCCCTTGTCCTCCCTGTTGCACTGAGTTAAGAGGCTATTGACCTCCTACGAAACATCTGTGCAGGCCAGGTTGCACTCCTGAATGACATTTAGGGGCTTAGTTGCCACATGCAACAAATGATAGCATACCCGTAAGGCATTCATAGTGCTATGTCCAACCTTTTGCCCCAACTCAGGCCCCTTCCCCAACTCATTTCCCAATTCCCAGCCCTGTCCTAAGCACATTCACTCCTTTGCACGTGCCCACTACAACAGACACAAGCAACACACGCACACATAAACACAAACACATACACTCGAGCTCCCTCTACCTCCAAAACCCAGTCCTCTCTCATCCCTTGTTGGACTTGGCCCTTTTTGCAGGGTCATCCCTGAACTTTTTGCCTTCCTCCTAGCCTTTTTTCTGACATGGTGTTGGTGGTTCTAGGACTCTGGGCACTTTAGCACTGCTGTCCAGTGTAAAGTGCGTGTGCTCTCTGTGGTAAACATGGTAAAATTGGTCTACACCTGTTTGGCGTATTTAATTTACCTGTCAGTCCCTTGTAAAGTGGTATCTCAGATACCCAGGGCCAGTAAATTAAGTGCTACTGGTGGGCTTGCAGCGCTGATTGCGCCACCCACCAAAGTAGCCTGTCAAACCTGTCTCAGGCCTCTGCCATTGCAGGGCCTGGGCGTGCAGTGTTACTGCCGCTGTGACGTGACACCTAAAGTACGTGCCACGTATGTGACCCCCCTTTTATTGCATGTCAGTCACCCCTAAGATAGGCCCTAGCTAGCCCTATGGGCAGGGTGCATTGTAGGTAAAAGGTAGGACATGTACCTTAAGTGTGTGACATGTCCTAGTAGTGACAAACGTCCATTTTGGTTTCTCACGGCTGTGAGGCTGCCCTCCCATAGGAATGCATTGGGGATTCCCTGATAAGTGTTTCAGTGGTTATTCCTGATATGAGAGGGGCAGCGTGGTCAAGTTTGGTATGTTTGGAATAGTAATAATAAATGCTGCACAATGGTGTGCGCAGATTTATTATCACTATTTTAGAAATGCCACTTTTAGAAGTTGGCATTTCTGTGTGCTATGTGTCTGCCTGCCTGATATGTATTGCATGTCTGGCTCTGGAGTGACAGGGGCTGGGGAGGTATGTGTGGCTCCAGGGAGGGCAGGGTGAGTCAGCGCTTGGAGTAGTGGGAGGAGTAGTCCCCTGACCCTGAATAGGTCTGTGCCTGACTAGGTGAATGCTGGCTCCACCCCCCTGTGGTGTGTCTGAGGACCGAGCCCCCATCTGACAAAGGAGGGTGTGAGCACTGTACACAGAGTGCTTCAACACCCCCCAGACCCAGTTGAGACTGGTTCCCCCAAGCCCTGTGCCAGGGCAGAACAAAGAAGAAATGTACTATAAGTACTGGGGCTGTGACCCCATGTTGGTGTGCTTTCTTGTGACTTTGGGGATTGCTGCTGCTGGGCCCCAGGAGGAACCACCTCGAGGGACTGTCTCCCTGCTGGAGGGCCCTGTGTGCTGGCCTGCCTGGGCCCAGCTTTTGCCCCTCTGAACTCTGGGGTTCTAGCACCTCGTGAGCGCTGCATTTTTGGCCCCTGCTGCGCTGCTCCAGGACGAGAGGAGCGTTTATGCTCTGCAGCGCTGAGCTGCAGGAGTGTCCCGAGGGAATCCCGGCATGGGGATTCCCCACACGGCATCAGAGTGAAGCGGGAGCCTACCCCGCAGTTATGACACTTTGGGCGGGAGACTACCCCGCATTGATGCCGAGACGGGAGCCCTAGCGTGGGCTCGTGCTGTTCACCGCCGCGACCCTCGCCGGGAGTCAGGCAGAGGTTGCCTGGTCGTGGTGCAGAGCTTTTTCCCGAAGGAGGGCGGGAGCCTACTCCGCATTGAGGGTACTTCTGCAGCAGAGCGGGAGCCCACCCCGCACTGCCGCTGCTTATGAGAGCGGGAGCCCACCCTGCAATTGTGTATCTAACGGAGGGAGCCTACTCCGCACTTTTGCGCCAGAGAAGAGGAGCGCAGCCGGCCCGGAAGTCAGGCAAGCTGCCTGACTCAGGGCGTGACCACGAAGAGGAAGTCACCGGGCGGAAGGAGACTACGCTCCTAATCGGGACGGCCCTTGCCAGGGCCGGAAGACAAGTGGCGGAAGCCTGACTGTGGGCGGAAGCCTACCCCGCAGTGTTGAGCCGTCCAGAAGGGGACCGGAGCCTCGCAGGCTCCATACCGAGGTCCGGAGAGGAGGCCGCGGAGAACGGAAACGGGGCCGGTCGAGGCACATTGTCGGTGCCTGCCCCGCAGCGCGAAGGCACCAGGAGAAGCCCCGGTGAGTGGGCAGAGCGGAGCGGTGTGGGCGCTCCCTGAGGCACCATGGTGCCAGAGCTGATTGGTCTTTGGAGCGATTTTGGTTCCCTGAGAGGCACAGTGGTGCCAGGCCTCAGTATCATAGCTGCACCGCACAAGCGCGGGCTGCTGCAACGTTGGGCAATATTGTTTCAAAGTCCCAGTGGGGGCTCAGGAGGCACGGCAGCGCCAAAGGTCATTCTCTCAGCTGCACCGCGAGAGCACGGGCAGCTGCAACGGAGGGGGTGATTTCTTTTAATGATGAGGAGGGGGTGAGTTGCACCCCACGCTCCCAGCGCATTGCACACAGTGGTTTTTGCTGCATTGGCAGCCAAGGGGCCAGTGGAGGGCCCCAGTTATGCCCTGACATTCTGGACAAAGGGCATTTGAGCCCCAGTGAAAGGCCAGTTGGCCTGGGGTCAGGTTTGGTACCTGTGTGTGCCAGGAGGGCGCACGGCCCTAAAGGAAGGTGATGTATGCACCTAGGGAGTGTCACTAAGGTGCCCTCCTAATTGTGATTGATGCATAATGTGTTTTATGCCTAATGTGATGCCTACAGAAGTGGCATAATGTATTTATGCTTATGATGATTATGCATGATGTGTTTTATGCCTAATGTGATGCAGACATAATGTGTTTATGTTGCTAATGCTAATGCTGGGTACAGTATTTCGCCAGTAGTTACTGGTAGTGTTTTATTTTTACTACTTGTGCTTGTGATGGTTCTAACAGTGGCCCGATTGGCCCTGCCATGTATATAATCCCCTGTGAATATTGCCTAGTGCCAGTTGGCACAGTGTTTATGTGTGATTATGACTCCAATGTGTTTTGGATAATACAAAGGCTATTTTTTTATATAACCTTGTGTGGAGTTTCTTTTGTAGTGTGTTGCTGCTGTGTGTGTGTGTTGCGCAAACGCTTTACACATTGCCTTGGGATAAGCCTGACTGCTCGTGCCAAGCTACCAAGGGGGTGAGCAGGGGTTATCTTCAGCGTGTAACTCCCTTGCCCTGACTAGAGTGGTGGTTTCTGCCTGGCTTAGGCGCAAGCCCTAGCCAACCAGAAATCCCATTTCTAACATCCCTCTTGTCCTTTATGCTAGTTCTGCTTTTTTGTCTGCTCTTACCTTCATCCCTTCCAAACGTAAAACCACCCCTCCCAAACACAAACCCACCCTCCAGAACCCAAACCCACACCTCCAGAACCCAAACCCAGCCCTCCCACCACTTCCAAACCCACCCCTCCTAAATCCAAACCCACCTCTCCCAAGGGAGATCATTGAGGTGACTGCTCTGTGCCCACTAGATGCCCCTTCCTGAGGAGGTTCCCCTTGGCAGTTTCCCAGGAGGCAAGTTTGGTGTTATAGCACATTAGTGCAGGTCATGGACTTTTTTGACCTTCATGTTTTTATAATAAAGTTCAATCATGAGAGAAGTATCTCATTTGGGGAATAAACCAATATTTTCTTTTTACCAAGTTTGTCCTGACATTAATTTTTATTTGCAATTGTTTGATTCATAGAAATGTTTATGACTAAACTGTGAAGTACATATTTGTATTTACCATTATGGCAGGAAATTCAACAGATTATTTTAATGTCTACTCTGTTAAGTGCAGACACTGGTTTAAATTGTATGTGATGGTCATTTGAATTTAGGTGCAAGGATTCTTCATGATAATGAACACTTGATAGTACAGGTGTGTTTATTTCAACTTGATAACTGATAAGAATAAACACATATGCCTTACACCTTAAAATATACTGTGACAATTGAAATTTATAAAAATACATGAATTGAAGTAGACAAGGGGAAATGTTACATGGATTAATATATTAACGGATTCAAGTTTGAGACTGACATTGATTTTACAGGTATTTAAAAATGTATACGTTACACCTTGCAGAGTGCAATTTCTACATTTTGTAACATTTCACTTATCACAATGATCTGTAATGCATATGTTTTTAATTTGACATTTTATGCAGTTTATTTCAACACACATTCATGGTCACTTTTTGATTTTCGGCTTGATGTCATTTTTTGTGTAAGTGCCCTTTTTTAGAAGGGTGTTTGCACCAAATTTAGAAATTCAATGTAATCAAGCTGGTGTGTTTCTTCAAATTTCTTAAACGTCAACATTACACTCATATGCATTGCACATTGGTATGCTATTACTTGTAAGAGAGATTTAAACATGCACAAGTCCAGTGCAAATGTTAGCAGACAAGGCAAAAGGTAGCAGGTAACGGAGGAGTTTACCGTTGATTACGGCTAGGACAGGGTAGATTTGCTTCGTGGTCAAGCAGCAGAGCCAGGACTTGGAAGATAGGGCCATGGTGGTAAAGGAAGTGTGGAAGAGATAAAAGGTGAGTTTCTGCCTTATAGCTCTTCCAATCTGCAAACTCAGGTGTGAAGGTTTAACTGCCACAGTCACGTCAGCGGGAAGCACATCGTGATTGGCTCAATGGACAAACTGACTGTCCGCCCCTCCGACAACCGCTTTTGCCTATGGTGTTGTCGACACAGGTGAACATACCTGGCGGAGCCAGTGGCAATCAGACGGTCTTTCATCCATCGACCCGCAAGTATCTAAATAGAGCAGACAGACCGCCTAGTAGGCGGACGGGGAATCCAATGGAAAAGCAATGGCAGGACCATTACCGGCAAGATCTAAATCAGGCTCTTAATCTCCCCGTTTCTAAACATAAAAAGCATAGGAAAGCAATTAGGTTTTGCCTGTGCGAAATCTATGGTTTTTACATCTCTGCTGCCCTGTCTCGAAGAGACGTGTTGTGTTCTATCTGTGGGCTTACAGGCCGCCCATCTCCTACCATTGGTAAACTTCAGCATCGTTCTCATTTTCTCTGATGCCATTCGTCATGGCATGCGGGTGTCATGCCCTCTTCTTGTGTTTGGCCCTCCGATAGCAGATGAACGAAGTACATTTCTCCTTACACTGCTCTCGGTTTGCGCAGCAATTCTTTCTTTGTTTTCAAGCACTCCATAGGAGTATTTGTGTTTTCAGGCCGTCTCCCTTGTACACATACCACTAAAATGCATGCAAGGGTACATAAACAAATGCATTTCTTAAAAAGTTGTTAACACATGAACAGCACGTATTTGTTTTTTTTGCACAAATGGTATTGGAGTGCCCGCTCTGTCCTCTGTCTTGTCATAGTGCAAACATGAGCCGATGGTATTGGAGCGATTTAAGTGCTTACTAGTTAAATTCCACAATGACACATTCATTTTTGTCACTGATTCTGCTTCAGGTATTTTTTTCCCCTTCAATGTTACTTCCTCCCACCCCCTCTTGTCGTTGCTTGCCCATCTCTCCATCCCCTCCTGCTTCTCTGCATGACTCGTCCATCCACAACCTCCCTTGTCGCTGCTGCTTTTATTTTATATTTTGTTTCACGATCCGATTGTATTAGAGCGCTTTAAGTGCCCACCAGTTACACTTTCCCCTGCGTACGACAAAGAATGTGTCATTGTGTAATGTAAGTGATTTGCCCTGAATCACAAACTGTTAAGTCGACCCCAAGACTCTAACCTTGCTCCCCAGTTCCCCTTCTGACAGCTCTGGCCATTATGACACATCCTCACTTCACTTCAAAGCTCCTCAACTGTTTCTCACTATCACTTCCATATTTGTTCATCAAGAAACTGTCAACGCCGAACAACCATTGACAAAGCCAACAGATCTCATCAATGCCTGAGCTATTGGCCTTGTCAATGTGAATGTATTTTATCCATGTTGTCTAGCAGCACATCTGCCGTCAGCATGGCTGAAAGCCGCTGAAAAAAGCGCTATGATGCGGCCCACACAGGCCACATCATAGCGCTTTTTTGTGTTAGGAGGGGCAGGACAATAAACTCAACATGGGGGGTGAAGAGACTCGGTGTCGGCTCAACATCCTGTGATTCTGGGCTTTCAGTGACTTTCAGCCATGCTGAACAGCAGATTTGCTGCTAGTCAACATGGCTAAAAGACATTCACATTGACAAGGCCAATAGCTCGGGCATTGCCGAACCTGTTGGCTTTACCAATGCTTGATTTATTATGGCAGATGGGGTGAGCAATATAGACCATGGAGGGAGGACAGATGGGTGTTAGGAGCAATATGGACAGCAGAAGGAGGGAATGGAAGCAATACAATGCACCCAGTAGTGTTTGCATCATAGCACTTTTTTTGTTATGGCAGATGGGTAGGCCAACAAGGACAACGAGATTGCCAACATGGACAATGGAAGGGAGGGTTGGGGCCCAACACAGACAATGTGAGGGAGAAAGGATAGGAGCAGGGCAACATCCCCTTGTTTCCTGCTCACAGGATTCTTTAGGAGTGGTACGCACGGGGCTGGCCCTCGTGTGGTCCTGAAGGAGAGCTTTAGGGGAAAGCTTGAAACATGTCGACCCAGTACTAGGGACTCCATACCCATTACAGTTAGGTCTTTCCCTAGGATTAACCTCTGATTTTAAAACATACCGACTAGGAGCAGGAATAAAATATTAGCTCACTAGCTAGGTATTTTTAATCTATTTTTCCCACTCCACATCACTGCACCACACATATTTTCCAAAAACTAAGTGCTCCTACGTAGTTTGCAAGACGCAGCAACCCTCAATCCACAGCGGATTGAGAGGACCCCAATGATGAAGCATGCCACCTAGGGGTAACCCTGGTGGGTGAGGGGACTCTAGAAAATAATTTTTCTTTCTGGAAAGAGGGTTTTTAACACATGTTCAGTGGAATCCCTGTTCTTCCTATGGTTAGGTTTCTAATTCCGGTATTCCGGATGTTGTGGAACTGCATTCAGTAAGGAGGGTGAACCTAACCTTAACCTCTATCTCCCCCCGTTTTTTGATTGGCTAATTATGGTCATCAGGTTGAGTTCCCATCGCAAGGATCAGGGTTTAACTAGCAGGTCACAGGCTTCAATCCCAATGAGATAGCTTGGTGGTTAATATGACACTACAGAAATGTGTGGGTGCTGTCATGTAACAGGGTGCACTTTCCGTTAGCACAACCCTTTATTGTAGTCTAACAATTACTAATTTTGATACCTGTCTAAGGGATAGGCCCAAAAAATGGATGCTCTGATAGTATCATTTATAAGCTGTCACAGACATACTCATTTTTTGTTTAGATGTCATTGAGTTCTCCAGTGAAGTTTGAACGTCTAGAGTGGAGGGATTGCCAAGAAATGAAGTATAGACAGCAAGTAAGAGCCATAAAAGGGGCAAGACAAACTGCCAGAGAAAGAAAGGACATGGACATCAATTTACCAATTTTTCAGATCCCCTTCCAGTATGAAACTTATCCTGTAGAGAATGCACACACCCTTGCTCTGTGGCCCAAGGGTACGTTAGCGCATGGCAGCCAAAAGACACCAGCCCCTGCGGGAGAAATAATGCACCATAGCTAAGCGTATATCATGCATTTTTTCTCCCTTCCCTTGATGCAAGGCAGAGGAGCAACTAGTTTGCTCCCCTGCCTTGAATCAAATATTAGTAAATCGGGCATGTGGCCGGGAGCGCAATGCTGTAGGCAGCATCTCTTTGTGGCCCCAGCGGAGGCCCTGAGGGCCTAAAATCATGTCCTGTGGCACTGGTTGGTCTGCCAGAGGGTGGCGGTGGGCCTCCGCAACCCTGGTGAGGAAACAGAGGGAGGATGCCAATACGGTGGGACGTGGAGTGGGCGAAACTTCCCCCTGAAGACGGTGCAGCCCAAAATGGCGACCACCTGGGAATGCTGATCGGCTCCCCCGTGACAGCTGCCATCACAGCTCCTGGAGGGCACTCTCAGGCCGGCGAGCCTCCAAAGACTGACGGGCTGGTGCGTGCGTCCCTTTGATGTGCAGTGCGGTGGCCCTGGGCAGTAAATTAGCCCCAGATGTGTCTGGTAGCAGCCGAGCAGTCAACATGGCAGCCGCTCGGCAGTGACAATCACTGCAACTGTCGGAGATCAGGCACGGCCCCCGAGTGCAATGCAGGTGGCCTGCATTGCTACTAGACGGCCCAGGAGAGGGAGCTTGGCCATTGCTTGGTCCCCTGATACTTCCCTGAGCAAGTGGAAAGGCCAGAGGGGCTGGGGCCAGGGGGAGGCAATTACAGGCATCTTCAAGGCCTAAAAGTGAAACTGGGAGACAGTCCTCAACATTTGGGGAAGGACATATCATGCAGCTGCTCTGGGGGTGGGTACCTGTCTCCCTCTCACAAGCCCCCCTGTTGTTCCTGATTTCGCTTCCCTTAATTCCCCCCCCCCCAACAAGGACGTGGGACACAAAAGGAGTACCCGGGGAGCAGCTTAGGTGCACAGCAGTGGGAGGACAAACTCAGATCAGGATTGTTGAAAGAAGGACTGCCTGCAACAGCTCTTGTGTAGAACTCATCTGTCAGCTAAAAGAGTGGGGAGAGCTAACAGATGCGACACCACTAAGTTCACTGCGGAGGAATTCATTGTACTGGGTTGAAGAATCTGTTTTGACTCTGGAGTACTCTTCAACACTTGCCTCTGGGTCTTGAGAGTGAGCCAGCCGAAGCGGGCTCCAAGGAGTGCGGCGTGCCTGTGATAGGGAAACCCAACTCGCTCAAAGGTAGTGCATCGAACACTCAAACGGTCAAAGTGGGGATCAACCAAATGGCAGCAGGGGGAGGGACGGACCCCTTAGCTGCACACATGGCGACCATCCTGGAGGCCTTTAGATACAAAGGTTTCTCTGGAAGTGCAGATTGCTACTGTCGTGAATGAGGTTAGTCTCCTGAGCGACGACCACAAAAAACTGGCGGACTGTGCCAAAAAAACAGAGGACCAACTGCTGGCTGTCAGGGAACGTATACTAAAATACTCTGCCATGGCGAAGGAGGTGCAGGCGTTAGCTAATAGACTGGAATACGCGGATGGCAGATCTCATCGACACAACTTCAGGCTGGTGGGTGTCCTGGAGACAGCAGAGGGGCCGAAAGTGGAGCTCTTTGTGGAGAAATGGTTGGAAAAGACAGTTCTACAAAGTCACCCTTCAAAGTTCTATTCGGTGGAGCAGGCGCAGGGGATTCCGACGTGCCCTCTACCCCCGGGGTCAGCCCCACTCCCGATTATAGCACGCCTAATGAAATTTAGAGACAGGGGCATCATCTTGCAGGTGGCAAGGAAATATGGTCCCTGGTCCATCAAAGGCCAATAGATGAACCTATATCTGGACTATACGAGCCTGATCCAGTGGCAGAGGGGCGCGTTTGTACTGGTTAAATGAGTGCTACACCAACTAAGCCTCAAATATGCACTCATCTATCCAGCCAAACTGTGAATAGCCCATGGGGATAAAGCGCACTTCATGTCAACAGCACAGGAGGCTTGTTCATGCCTGGAACAGAGGGGAATGTGGTCGGGCCCCCCACCCCAGACACAATAAGACACTGAATGGATGAAGGTGTCCTCCCGGAGGGCGCAGCGTAACCTTGCCGGTGAAGGAAGAAATGAAAGCAGCCCAGGAAAAAATTGTAATGGAAGTCAGAAACTGTAGGGATGTTCTCAGTAACAATAAGTGGAGGGTGCTTGTGTCGGAGGGGGAAGGCAATAGCTTGGAACAGACAGAAACAGACCAGGACACCGAAGGTGCAAAATTGCAAATGGTGACCCCCATGATGGCGGAGCATTTGGGATGACGGGGAAGATCAGCCTCACTACCCGTGGGACGAATGTACTTTGGTCTATGGAAAGACTGTAACATGCCCCGGGGCCCCGCAGAGTGCGGGGGGGGGGGGAAAACTGAATACTTTTTCTTTTCTGAATATAGAAAGTGAGGGACAAGAGATGGAGACCTAAAGGCTGCTATGAAGGTTGGGCCTCAGGTCGCGCCCCAGCGCTAGCATCAAGACATGTTGTTATATTGTCATTACTTGGGGATCAGATGCACCGTGAATTGGGGGGGGGTGGTTAGTTTCAGGACCACAGCACGGTAAGATAGGTTGGGGGGTAGTTTTGGGGATTGTTCATGTTGTAGTGGGATACCAAACTACACAAGGGGGTAACGGACCACACACAATCAGAGATGGGACACAGACAGGAGGAGGGATTTTCAACCACCATGACTCAAGTCCAGGACATGACGCTGCTAATGTGGAATGTAAATTGAATGGGAAGTAAGGTGAAGGCTGTACTAGTCACTAAGGCTTTGAGCAGGCATAAAACAGACATAGTGTTCCTACAAGAAACACATCTCATTGGAGAGCAGCATAATAGCATGGAAAGGGGCAAATACAAATTGGCCTGTTACGCACAGTTCACCTCAGGGTCCAGGGGAGTGCTGATTCTTCTTAGGAAGTCTCTGCCATTCCATGTGACCCACACGTGGACAGATGCAGGTGGGTACAATGTGGTGCTATTAGGGGAACTAGATGGTAAACGTGTTCTACTGATTAATGTATTTCCCCCACCAGGCTTACAGACTGGCACACTACATAAGGTTAGCAAGGTTCTATTAAAACCACCACTGGTGCTTATGATAGTGGGAGGGGATTTCAGTCTCGCACTATATACCCGAGTAGACAGGATGAGCAAAACGCCAGAGGGTCAATCAACCCGAGGGAAATTGGAAGAGTTTACATAGACGATGGGGGTGTCTGACATCTAAAGAGCACTTCACCTGCACAAGAGGTGCTACTCTTATTACTCGAATGTGCAAGACATGCACTCCTGGCTTTACTACTTTCTCACTCCCGGTTGTTCCCTGCTTAGGTTCGCTGAGGCAGAGTACTTGGCCAGGGGGATAAGTGATCACTCACCGTTGTGAGTAACTCTGACTGCAGGCCGACGGAAGGGCAGAGGGTCCTGGACAATGAAGACCTGGCGCTGATGAACAAACAGGAAGTCCAACAACTAGATAAGGCCACTGAACTTTATTTTAAGGAAAACAAGAGGATGGTACAGAACCTAGTCACGCATTGAGAAGCATATAAAGCAACGATAAAGGGCGTGATTGTTCTATGGTAAATAGGTGACAGGAGGGAGAGACAAAGGAAGATGACCGACTTGGAAGGGGAACTGATGCAGCTGGAGAGAGATTACGCGGCCTCTCCCACCCCCATTTGAAAACTGCACTAGACTTAAAGAGGACTGAGTATATGACAGTGGTTAGCCAACAGGTGAAAACGATTTTTTCTGGTGAAGCAGAAATTAATATATGAAGCCAGAAATACAGCCAGCAAATTGCTGACGTGGCTGGGTAGTAAGGAAAGGGAAGGCATGTTCGTGCTTGAACTTCGGGGGCCATCTAGTGAAGTGGTGAGGGATAGCTTGCGCATAACAGACACCTTTGCAGGTTACTTGGAGGCATTTTATAGGATAAAGTTGCAGGCTACTAGAGAGGAGATTATAGACTTTCTCAAAGACGGTCCCTTCGATGCCTGAGCCCACAACAGGCAAGGGATATAGAAGCGGACATCTCAGTGGAGGCGGTATCTAAGGCCATGGGAACTGATGCAGGCAGGAAAGATGCCGGGCCCAAATGGTCTGCTGATAGAAATGTTTTGGAAGCTGGCGAGGGGAATGGCGACACCTATCCATGCTGGCTACAAGGCTGCATTCCAGGCGGAGGAACTTCCGGAAGATATGTAGATGGCAACAGTTGTTCTGATCCAAAAGGCATAGAAACCACACAATCAGTGGGAGACCTACCAGCCGATCTTTCTACTTAATACCAGTGTTAAAATCCTGGCAAAGGTTCTTGCAGTGAGGCTAAAGGGAGTGACTGTTGATTTAGTACACCCAGACCAAGCAGACCAGGCAGAACGTGAGGAGGCTACATAACAATCTGGCCGGAGCGGAATCTCCAAATGAGGAACGTGTCATTGCCTCACTCGACGCCTTTGACTCTGTGGAATGGCCGTACCTCTTTGAAATCCTGGTTAGGATGGGCTTTGGTCTCAAGTACATCAAGTGAGTTTAACTGCTATATGATTGACCGAAAGCTAGTGTGAAAGTGAACGGACACACATCCCGAGAATTTCGAGCGCCCTCTGTCGCCAATGCTATTTGCATTGGCGATAAAAGCCCTGGCTGGGTGGGTGCGGATTGATGCACAAGTCTGGGGGTGGCTGGGCAGCTAAGGGTGGGAAGAGCGCATAACCCTTTATGCAGATGTTGTTCTGGTGTATTTAACGAGACCAGAACAGACACTGGCCAGACTACAGGACATCTTTTATATAATTGGTAGACATACCGGTTTTACCATAAATTGGGAGACGTCTCTGTTGTACCCATTAGACTCCTCGACCCAGGATAGGGAATTACTCCTACAGCTAAGAACAGAAAAACAGAAGTTTAAGAATCTAGAAATTTAGATAACGCATGACCCTAAGGTGCACTATGAAACAAATCTGATGCCCATGCTGGAGGGCCTAGAACGGGATGTCAAACATAGGCATAGGTTGCCCCTATCATTGATGGAAAGGGCTGCACTTTTCAAGTTGGTAGCTCTTCCCAGATTGCTGTGCATCCTCCAGAATAGCCCATATAGGATCCGGGCATGCTGTTTACGAAAATAGATGCCCTAATATGCACACTCCTTTGGGCAGGGGGACAACCCCGCATTGCCTTAAAGGTTCTCCAAAGGTCCAAATATGAAGGAGGAATGCCTTACCATGTATCCGGAAATATTATGAACCTGCACAGGTAAGAGTGGTCAACGATTGGGCCTATGTGGATTGGTAGGATCCTGCATTTCGTCAGGACAGAACAGGAATGGGCCGATGGAGTTACCTGCACGCGCTGTGTGGGGAGCATTGGCAACTGAGGCGGGCACTGCCACTAAGATAGTAGTAGACATTTGGAAGAGGTTGGCTAGGGAAATGGGCTGGGGAAGTAGACTAACCCTAAGAATACCACTGTGAGAGGGGACTAGAGTGCGGGCGGTAGTGACATTGATGGGATTCTGGGAATGGGATAACATTGAACTCGCCACAATAGCAGACGTCTGGGATGCCAATGAGATGGGGCCATTTGACTATTTGAGGGCAGAATAACATGCCAGAGTTGCAATGGCTACATTTTTGCCAATTGCGTCACACCCTTAGGGAATGCATCTCACTAGAGGAGGAGACCCAGGAAGACTCCCCATTGGAGGAGAGACTGCTAGAAGAGAAAGTGAATAGCAAACGTATTTCGTTGACATATAGCACCATAATGCGGAACACACAAGACCCCCTGCTAGGGCTATCTGAAAGGTGGAAACGACCTGGGGGGGATGGAGGACAAAGACTGGCAGACAGCATTGGGCTTTCCCACAGAGGTGGCAATAAACACTAGTTTCGCCTGATTCAACTCAAACGTTTACACCGTACATTCTATGTGAAACCCTTACTGCATAAAATTGGCAGGGTGGAGAGTGCACACTGTCTTAGAGGATGCTGGATGGAAGGCACAGTGCTGCACACACTGTGGGACTGCCCACCCTTGCTGGCCTTTTGGGAGGGGGTACAGAGGTCGCTGGAGGAGGACACTGGGTTACATTTGGATCTACAACCACAACTGGTGATATGGGGCATAAGGGCGCTGACATATGTCACGATACCAGAAACATCTAGTAAATCTGGGCTGTATTGTAGCAAAGAGGAACATTGCTCAGAAATGGGGTAGCAGGACTCCCCCCAAGCACTGAGAGTAGGAGGTAGGCATGGACCACTGCAAGATTGTGGAACAGGAGGTATATAAGGGTGAGAATGGCAATAGAAGTTTGAAAAAATCTGGGGCAATTGGGATCAGGGACCCACACTAATGGCACAGATAGTGTCACTGGACGTGACTCATTTAGATGGAGGGAATAGCGTGAAGTTGCTGTAAGGAACTCTGCTTGAATGCACGTATAGTTATGCTTCTGTAATATAGGTACTTTACTGGATGACGGACGTGTGTGGTCGGGGGAGGGATTGGGGAAATTGGGGTGAGAATCAACATGAAGTTACTGTATAGTTCTTTAGTTGAGTATAAAATCAATAAACACATTTTTTTTAAAAACCTATATGTAAATCAGAGCTTAACTCAATGAAATGTACACAACAACATACATCTCCCTGGAATAGATAGACTGATTTTCAGTTCATAATCATTATTTATGTTTTTAGGAGTGGTGTACAATGGTATTCATCACCTGGTCCACTTCAGAGTCCTATGAGGTTATGAAATTACTACTGCTTTGTTGGTGCATGCAGAATTCTAAATAAACATCAACATCTCAAGTAATTTGATTCCCTGTTGTGGGACATCATTTATAAAACTATGGTCTCGGGTGCAATTTTTTTGAGGCATGATGTTGATTCCATATGTCTTGATATTATCTCCGATAAACAAGTCTATCCATACATGATCTGAAAAGGCCATCTAATGTTCCTGTGCTTCTTCATGGGACACCGTTTAATGCGCAGCTCAACTTATTTCATTGTAGAGTCCCTAAAATAAGGAAGAAAAAAAATGGTTAATTCTACATTACTTCATCCTACAAACAATTTCATTCATCATACATTTTTTGTCTTACCCCTACTGTTATAAATGTAATTGCTTGACACTACTCTTCATGTAGACAAGCACGTTTGTAAACCAGAGGCCTCATGTAAAAAAAAATTTGCAGTCGCAAAGTCTGCAAATTGCAAAAAACAGACTTTGGGCCTTATTTAGATCTTGCCGGTAATGGTCCTGCCTTCACTTTTTGGACGGAATTACCGTCCTTCTATTAGGTGGTCTGCCTGCTCTATTTACATGCTGGCGGTTGGACGGATGAAAGACTGTCGGAGTGTCGCCGACTCCGCCAGGCATGTTCACCCACGTCGACGGCGTCATAGGCAAAAGCAGGTGTCAGAGGGAGGCCAGCCAGTTTGTCTGCCGGCCCAATCACGATGTGCCTTCCCGACGACGTGACGGTGGCAGGCAAACCTCCACACCTGAGTTGGCAGATTAGAAGGGATATAAGGCAGAAACTCAACTTTTCTCACTTTCACACTTACTTTTCACCATAGACCCGATCTTCCAAGTCCTGCTTCTGCTGCTTGATGACGAACAAAATCAACACAGGCGTAGACGGAATAGACGGTAATCTCCTCTTTTACCTGTTACCTTTTGACTTGTCTGTTAACATTTGCACTGGACTCATGCATTTGAAATCACTCTTACAAGCAATAGCATACCAATGTGTAATGCATATGTGTGTAATGTTGATGTTTAAGAAATTTAAAGAAACACACCTGTATGAATACATTGTATTGATGCAAGCTGCCTTCCGAAAAATGGACACTTGCACAAAAAAGGATATCAATCAAAAAATCAAAAAGTAACTATACAGGTGTGTTTAAATACATTTAAAAAATTGTCAAATTAAACACATATGCATTACACATCATTGGGATAAGTGCAATGTAACATAATGTATCAAATTGCACTAGACAAGGTATAACCTTTACCTTAAAAATTACCTGTCAAATCAATGTCCGTCACAATTTTGAATCTTTTAACATATTCATTTCTGTAATATTTCCCCTTGTGTAGCGCAAGTCCTGTATTTTATCCAATTTCAGTTGTCAAATTATTTTATAAGGTGTAATGCATATGTGTTCATTCTTATCAGTAATCGTGGTGAAACCCTATTTGTTGGTGTGAGTGTCCATTGTCATGGTGCATGCCTGCACCTAAATTCAAATGACCATCACATAGTATTTTAACCATTGTACACACTTTAAAAAGTTGACATTAAAAAAATAAGTTGTATTTCCTGCCATAATGGTAAATAAAAATATGTACCTCACATTTTAGTCAGAAACATTTCTAGGAATCAAACAACTGGAAAGGAAAATTTATGCCAGGACAAACTTGGTGAAAAGCACATTTGAGATTTATTCTAACAATGAGATATGTCTCTCAAAATAAAAACCAAATGGCAGTCCATAACCAATTTAAAAGGTACAGTGCACTGTTGTGCTGTGGCACAGAGCTTGCCTCCTGATTTACTGCCATGGGGAACCTCCTCAGGAAGGGGCATCTAGTGGGCACAGCGCAGGCACCTCAATGATCTTACTTGGGAGGGGGTGGTTTGGGTTTGGGAGGGGTGGGCGGGTTTTGGTTTGGAGGTAGTTTTCGGAGGGATGGTCTTGGGTATGGGAGGGGTGAGTTGGATTTTGTGTGGGGTGGCTTGGCGTTTAGAAGGGGTGGGTTGGGGTGTGGAAGGGGTCAATGCAAGGGCAAAAAGGACATCCTCACGTAGAAAACAGGTAGGATGGTAAGCAGGGAGTTGGGTTTGGGTGGTAGAGGGAGTGGCAGTGGGTGACGTGTGTGTGTCTGTTGAGGTTGAAGGTGCCTGTGGGTCTGATGTATGTGGTTTACGTTTGGGTGTGTGTTTCTTTCTAGGTGTATGCTGTTTGGGTGAGTGTGGGCATTTGTGTTTTGTGGGTCCTAATGTATGTGTGTGTGGATGGATGTGCTGTTGAAGTGTTGGCTGTGGTTCATGTGGATGTGGTGGTGCATGTGGGTGTGGTGGTGGGTATGGTGTCTGTGGGTGTGCTGGTGGTAGTAATGCATGTGTGTGTATGGTAGGGGTGTCTATGGGTGTGCTGGTGGGACATGTGGGTGTGTTGGTGGAGGTAGTAGTGGTGGTGAGTGTGTTTCTGTATGTTTGTGTGTTTTCCTGTGTTTTTTGGTGTGTCTGTGTTTATGTGTGGGTGTGCTGCTTGTGTGTGTTGGAGTGAGTGTGTGCAAAGGTGTAAGTGTGGTTGAGAAAGGGCTGGGAATAAGGAACTGGGATGGGGAAGGGGTAGTAGGTGGGATCCAAGGTTGGGATGGTTGGGAGCCTGCAGTCAATGAGGAGGCTAGATCTTGAAAAGACCTCTGTAGGCCAGACAGAGCACTGTGAATGCCTTCCAGGTAAGCTACCATTTGTTGTATATTGCAGCTAAGCCCCTGGATGGCATTCATTAGTGCATTCTGGCCTTAAGAGATGTTCCGTAGGAGGTCAATAGCCTCCTCACTCAGCGCAGCTGGAGAGACTGGGTGAGGTGCCTGCAGCGAAGATGCCCCCTGTTAGGGGATCAGGTTTGAACAACTGGGGCGGAGCAAAGGGAGGGTGGAGATGGATATCTGGGTGGCGGACAAAGATGCAGATGGTACACTTCCTGTAGGGTCTGCCACCACTAGGGACTGCTCGCTTGTGGAGGCCTCCGAAGATGATGATGTTGAGCTGGAGGCCTCCATTGCAGTCCCCTCACCCTCTGTGCCGCTGGGACCCTCGGTGTTGGTGGTCTCAGCACCCGAACCACAGTGGCCAGCTGCTTCCCTGCATATGTGGCCAAGCTCTCCTTTGTCTGCTGCTAAAGATGCTGAAAAAATATATACATTAGTTTTATTGCCTCTGTGTAATTAGAACTGATCGTTAACTTTGATTGTTAGAAATGGGATCTCTAGTTGGCAAGGGCTTGCACCTTTGTCCAAGTAGGGACCCTTCTTCCTAGTCAGGGTAAGGGTGTTACACTCGTGAAGTAACCCCTGCTCACCCTCGTGGTAGCTTGGCACGAGCAGTCAGGCTTAATTCAGAGGCAGTGTGTAAAGCATTTGCACATAACCAACAGTAATACAGTGTAAGCACTACAAACGGACACCACACCAGTTTAGAAAAATAACCAATATTTTATATACTCAAGACAAGACCAATTACGACAAAAATCCACAATACTATACCTTACGAATGAATACTTGATACGGTAACTTCTTCTTTGCAGGAATAGCACAAAAGCAAAGTTCGTGACGAGTCGGTAGCTCCGTCCGAGCCTACCGTGATGCTGAAAACCACAGAGTCTAACAGTTCCAGCCGACCGCGTCGATACGGGCCAGCAGAGTCGTGAACAGACTCGGTTACAGTACCTTCTCGTTGTGGCTGGTACGGAGTGTACGAGCCGGTCGGGCGTTCGTCGCAGGTTGCGGTGCAAGACGGAGCGATGCAAGGTGCAGTGTCCCTCGATGCGGTGCAGGCAGCGGCTCGATGAGCGTCGTGCAGACGGAGTCGGTGAGTCCAAGGCGTGCGATGCAGGGTGAGACGATGCTCGATGCGGTGCTGACAGGTTGCGATGCAGGCGACCAAGCCGGAGTGCGGGAGCTGGCGTCGGACAGCGGTGCGAGTCGGAGCGGTGCGTCGCAGACGTGCGAGCGGTGCCCCAAACGCGGTTCGGTCTCGACTCTTGAGCCAGTTGCAGCGACCGCGTCGGTCGGGTCCGGTTGGTTCAGTGAAGCGATGCGATGCGAACTGCGGTGCCCACAGGTCACGGTGCAAGCAGCGGCTCGATGTTGGCGGCGTCGGACGTTGCCCACGGTGAGACCAGGGTTGCGATGCGAAGCGGGGCGATGCGGTCTGCGGTGCAAACAGGTCACCAGCCAGGGATGGATTCGGTTGACGGAGTCGGTTGCAGTTCCCTTCCTCTGTGGCAACTGAAACAGCGTTCCAGAAGCGGTACCCAGAGGCTTGTGAAGTCTTTGTAGTCCCTGAGACTTCTTAACAGGAGGCCAGCTCGGTTTCAGGCCCTTGGAGATACTCAGCACAAGTTTGTAGAAAGTTCAGTCCAGTCCTTTCACTGCCCAAGGCAGAAGCAGCAGCTGCAGGCCAACCCAACAAAGCAACAACACAGCAAAGGGGCAGTACTCCTCCTGGCAGCTCTTCCAGCTCTTCGTCTTGGCAGGTTCCTTGATTCCAGCGAGATCTAAATTCATGGGGTCAGGGCCCCAATATTTATATCCCAAATTCCTTTGTTCTCTGAAGGCAGAGAGGCCTTTGCCTAGTCCAAACCAGTTCTGGAGCACTTTGTTGACAAGTCTCCGTCCCTTCTTTCAGTGAGTAGGCCAGGGACATCAGACGCACCACAGGAGGTGGAGCCAGCATTGTGGAGGGAAGGCACTGTCCTATTCAGGGCCCAGGTGCGACCCCTCCCACCCATCTACATGTAGATCTTGCTATTCAGCCCTGTGCTGACTCACCCTGTCTCCTGGCATCCCCCAGCCCCTGTCACTCACACTCCAGACAAGGAATACACAACCCGCAGAGGCAGGCTTGGATGGTTAGACAAGAAAATACCCACTTTCTAAAAGTGGTATTTTCAAACACAGAATGTTAAAACCAACTTCACTAAAAGATGCATTTTATCATTCTGAGTCCAGGCATACTAAACTCGAATTTCTACCATGTTCCCGGGGTCAGTTAGGATTATAAACTGTAATAATCAAAACTGCCCGTTCTGGCCTAGGGGGAACAGGTAGCCTTGCAATAGTGAAAAATTAACTAGGCTGTAATTCACTATCAGGACATGCCGCACACACCAGGGCATGTCCTACCTTTCGCGTACAGCGCACCCTGCCCACAGGGGTACCTTGGGCCTACCTTAGGGGTGACTAACATGTAGCAAAGGGAAGGTTTAGGGACTTGCAAGTGTGTGCACTTGCCAAGTCGTCATGGCAGCCCCAGGCTGCGCACAGGCTCTGCGATGGCAGGCCCGAGTTACATTTTACGGGCTGTTTGCGTGGGTGGCACAATCCAGTGCTGCAGCCCACCAACAGCATTTGGTCTATAGGCCCTGGCACTCGCAGTGCACTTTACAAGGGACTGACAGATAAACCAAATAGGCCAATCATGGAAACACCAATCCATAACACATTTTATACAGGAGCACTTGCACTTTCCCACTGGACCGCAGTGAGGAAAGTGCGCAGAATCATTACACCAGCAAAAACAGAGTCAAAACCGGGAGGTCAGAAAGCAAAAAGTCAGGGGAAACACGCCAAAAGATGCCAAGTCTAACACATGTCCCCTCCAGCTGAAAGTAGGGAGAACTACCCAACCCCATTGGAGTTCTCCTCACTAAGGCGGAAGAACCTGGACAGACCATCTGCGTTGGCGTGTTCTGTACCAGGACGGTGCTCCACCGTAAAGTCCATTCCCTGTAGGGAGATGGACCACCTCAGCAGTTTTGGATTCTCACCCTCATTTGCATCAACCATCTGAGGGGCCTGTGGTCTGTCTGAACCCGGAAGTGAGTCCCAAACAGGTATGGTCTCAACTTCTTCAGCGCCCAGACCACAGCAAAAGCTTCCCTTTCTATGGCACTCCACCTCTGTTCCCTGGGAAGTAGTCTCCTGCTAAGGAAGACTACAGGCTGATCCAGGCCCTCTTCGTTCAGTTGTGAGAGCACCGCTCCCACACCATGCTCTGAAGCGTCAGTCTGCACGACAAATTCTTTGGAGAAGTCAGGTGCCTTGAGCACGGGCGCCGTGCACATGGCTGCCTTCAGGGCATCAAAAGCTTTCTGGCAGGACTCAGTCCAGATCACTTTCCTGGGCTGCCTCTTAGAGGTCAGCACTGTTAAGGGGGCAACGATGGTGCCATAGCCCTTAACAAATCTCCTATAATAGCCGGTGAGACCTAAGAAGGCTCTCACCTCTGTCTGGGTCTTGGGGGGCTCCCAAGCCAGAATGGTGTCAATCTTGGGTTGTAGGGGCGCCACCTGGCCGCTTCCTACCTGGTGTCCCAAGTACACCACAGAACCCTGCCCGATCTGGCACTTGCTGGCCTTGATCGTGAGGCCTGCACCTTGCAGGGCCCTCAACACTTTCTCAAGGTGCTGTAAATGTTCTTCCCAGCTGGAACTGAACACAGCAATGTCATCCAGGTAGGCGGCACTGAAATCCTCCAGCCCAGCCAACACCTGATTGACCAACCTCTGAAAGGTGGCAGGGGCATTCTTCAACCCAAAGGGCATCACCCGGAATTGGTAATGACCTTCTGGGGTTGAGAATGCTGATCTCTCCTTGGCCCCATTGGTTAAGGCAATCTGCCAGTACCCAGACGTCAAATCAAACGTGCTGAGGAACCGGGCAGCTCCCAACCGATCAATGAGCTCATCAGCTCTGGGGATGGGGTGCGCGTCAGTCCTGGTGACGGCATTGAGCCCACGGTAGTCCACACAAAACCGGAGTTCTGGAGTGGCACCGGGCGCCGCAGCCTTTGGGACCAAGACCACTGGGCTGGCCCAAGGACTGTGGGAGGGCTCAATCACCCCTAACGCCAACATCTTAGAGACCTCCTCCTTGATGCTGGCTCTGACCCGGTCAGTCAACCTGTAAATCTTGTGCTTCACAGGAGGGCTGTCACCGGTGTCCACGTCATGGGTACACCAGTGAGTAACACCGGGGTCAGAGAGAACAGTGGGGCGAACTGTCCCAACAACTGGCGACAGTCCCCCTGCTGCTCCTGAGTCAGAGTAGGGGAGAGGATCACACCCTCTACTGACCCATCATGCTCCTTGGTAGACAGGAGGTCAGGGAGAGGCTCACTCTCCTCTTCCACCCCATCATCTGTCGCCAAGAGCATACTTACTTCGGACCTCTCGAAGTGGGGCTTGAGGCGGTTCACGTGAAGGACCCTCAAAGGGTTCCTTGGAGCCTGCAAATCCACCAGGTAGGTGACGTCACTTTTGCGCTCCTTTACCTCATATGGCCCAGTCCACTTGTCCTGCAAGGCACAAGGTGCCACTGGGGCCATGACCCACACTTGCTGCCCAGGTTGAAATTCGACCAGAGTGGCATTCTGGTCATACCATCTCTTCATTTCTTCCTGGCTTGCTTCTAGGTTCGCCTGAGCGAGTTTCCTGAAGCGGGCAGTTTGGTTTCTAAAGGCCAGCATGTAGCTAAATACATCCTGGGGAGTTTTCCTGGGAGCTGCCTCCCAGCCTTCCTTTACCAAACTCAGAGGTCCTCTGACAGGGTGGCCATACAGGAGCTCAAAGGGGCTGTACCCAAGAGACTTCTGAGGCACCTCCCTGTACGCAAAGAGTAGGCATGGCAAGAGGACGTCCCACTTACGCCTCATGGGTTCTGTTAGACCCTTGATCATGCCTTTCAAGGTCTGGTTGAATCTCTCCACCAGACCGTTTCCTTGTGGGTGGTAAGGAGTGGTGAACTTGTAGGTTACACCACACTCCTTCCACAGGGATGTCATATACTTCGATATGAAATTGGTCCCCCTATCAGAAACCACCTCTCTGGGGAATCCCACACGGGAAAAGATCCCCATTAACGCCCGGCCCACCACTGGCGCCGTCGTTGTCCTGAGAGGGATTGCCTCCGGGTACCGGGTGGCATGGTCCACCAAGACCAGGATGTACCTGTTGCCCATGGCTGTCTTGGGATCCAGTGGCCCCACAATATCCATCCCTACCCTTTCAAAGGGTGTACCAACAACAGGAAAAGGTTGGAGAGGAGCTTTGACCTTCCTCCCACTCTTACCACTTGCCTGGCAAGTTTGGCAAGACCTACAGTGTGCATCTGACTGCCTTCGCATTTGGGGCCAAAAGAAGTGGGTGACAAGCCTGTCAAAGGTCTTGTCCTGCCCCAAATGTCCTGCCAAAGGCACGTCATGAGCCAGACCCAGTAGGAAGGTCCTGAAGCGCTGGGGTACCACCAGCACACGGGCTGACCCAGGCTCAGCAACCTTAGGCTCACTGTATAGGAGACCACTCTCCCAGTAGATCAGATGTGACCCAGACTGATTACCAGCTGCCTGGTCTGCAGCCTGCCGCCGCAGACCCTCCAGAGTAGGGCACTCGTTCTGCTCCCTGCAGAACTCCTCCCTGGTGGGACCCCCTTCTTGCTGCCAATGGGTCAGCTCAGAGATGTCTCCCAGTTCGGCTACCTGCTCCCCTGTAGGCACCGGGGCGTCCCCCTCGAGGTCCGCCTCCTCCCGGTCCGTGGGAACTTCGGGGGCCGGTTTCCCGCGCCCTCTGCCCTTTCTCTTGGCAGGGACTTGGGCCACTGTTTCAGGCTCCAAGTCCTTTTGATCACCCTTTCTGGCTGCCATTGACCGAGTAGACACGCATGCCCACTCTGGCAACCCAAGCATCTCCAAGTGAGACCTGAGCTCAACCTCCTTCCATGAGGACTGCTCCAGGTCGTTTCCTAGCAGACAATCTACAGGCATGGTAGGGCTCACAACCACCCTCAAGGGACCTGAGACCCCCCCATTCAAAGGGAACCTGCGCCACCATACATTGGCGCTCTGAGTTGTCTACAGCAACTACTTGGTGGAATGCCCCGGGGACTACTTGCTTCTCAGACACCAGGTGACACCGGACTGAGGTCACACTGGCTCCAGTGTCTCTGAGAGCCTCTACCCTGTTCCCATTGATGGTCACCCAGGTGCTATATTTCTTTGTGTTAGGGGGCACCTGGTTTCCTGGGACCATCTCACTGTCCCCGAGTGAGACAAGGGTCATTTCTGCGGGATCCCCACCCTCCTGTGGGCACCCTTCCTCCCCAAGCGCTACACTAGCCAACACTTTGGACTGTCCACCGGTGGGTTGCTGTGTCCCCTTCGGGCACTTGGGGTCCCCTTAAAGTGACCTACCTGGTCACATGCATAACACTTGCGGGGGCCGGTCTCAACAGGCTTCCCTGTAGAGACCCCTTTCTTCTTATCACCGGGGGGCTGGGAACCTTTACCCTGGGTACTAGTTTGGGGCCCTTTAGAGAACTCCTGTGCTTTACCCTTGTCCCCCCCACCTTTCTGCTGGGGACCCTGCCCACCTTTGGCTGAGTCTCCCCCAAACGCTTTCTTGTGGACCCTGGTACTCACCCAGCGGTCCGCTTCCATAGCAAGCTTCCTGGGGTCAGTTAGCTTACTATCAACTAGGTGCCTGCGCAGATCTGCAAAACATAGACTAGACAAGTGCTCCCATGCAATCAAGTTGTAGAGCCCCTGAAAATCTGTTACGCTACTGCCCTTCACCCAACCATCCAGAGACCTGCAGAACACATCCACACATTCCAACCAAGTGTTGGCATCAGACTTCTTACTGGACCTGAACTGATCCCTGTACTTTTCAGGAGTAAGACCATACTTCGTGAGAAGGGCATCCTTCATGTCAGCATAGGTGAGGTGATACCCCTTACCCAAAGCTATCAGAGCATCCCTTGCTTCTTCAGGGAAAAGTGGCCACAATCCTGCTCCCCAATTCTCCTCAGGGACCCCATTCATGTGTATGGCTGCCTCATAACCCTGAAACCACCTTTGTATGTCATCCCCCTTCTTGAACTCCTTGCCTACGTTCTTGGGAATGTGCACAATCCTGTCTGCCTTTCTGGACGAATTGCTGCCACCATCTGAACCTGACTTACTCCTAAGTTCTAGCTCCTTCAGTACTCTCTCATGCTCTAAGAGCATCTTCCTCTCCTCTATGGCCAATCTCTTCTCCTCCCGCTCACTCTCCAGCCTGAGCTTCTGCAGCTCAAACTGCCTTGCCTCCCGCCTGTCCTCCAGCTCCTCTGGGGACAGACTGCTGCTGCCTGACCTGGCGGGTTCCCCCCCACCCAAAAGCACATCCACCCTGGAAATAGGCTCCTCCACCTCCTCACTGAGATTACCAGGCTGCCCATTGGCATGTCTGGCTGCTACCCAGGCCCTCAGCGCCTTCTGTAGCTCCTCCTTCCTTGTGAGGCCTTTAATTTGGACTTTCAGGTTTTTACAAATCGCTCGTAGCTCCTTTACGGCGTAGGATTCCAACCTATCCTCCTCAAAGATAACTTCCAGAGATGCAACGGATGATGCAATTGATTCAGGCATGACAAACGTAGTGAGTTGAAAACTGGCAAGATCAAAAATAGGCCAAAAGAAAAAGAACCAGTATGTGGTACGTAATGGTCTGCGATATGGTAGTAGTGCACACCAATCACTGTAAGTCAAGTGCAAACACACGTCCTATCCTCACCGCTGACAACCAATGTTAGAAATGGGATCTCTAGTTGGCAAGGGCTTGCACCTTTGTCCAAGTAGGGACCCTTCTTCCTAGTCAGGGTAAGGGTGTTACACTCGTGAAGTAACCCCTTCTCACCCTCGTGGTAGCTTGGCACGAGCAGTCAGGCTTAATTCAGAGGCAGTGTGTAAAGCATTTGCACATAACCAACAGTAATACAGTGTAAGCACTACAAACGGACACCACACCAGTTTAGAAAAATAACCAATATTTTAAATACTCAAGACAAGACCAATTACGACAAAAATCCACAATACTATACTTTACGAATGAATACTTGATACGGTAACTTCTTCTTTGCAGGAATAGCACAAAAGCAAAGTTCGTACGAGTCGGTAGCTCCGTCCGAGCCTACCGCGATGCTGAAAACCACAGAGTCTTAACAGTTCCAGCCGACCGCGTCGATACGGGCCAGCAGAGTTGTGAACAGACTCGGTTACAGTACCTTTCTCGTTGTGGCTGGTACGGAGTGTACGAGCCGGTCGGCGTTCGTCGCGGTTGCGGTGCAAGACGGAGCGATGCAAGGTGCGGTGTCCCTCGATGCGGTTCAGGCAGCGGCTCGATGAGCGTCGTGCAGACGGAGTCGGTGAGTCCAAGGCGTGCGATGCAGGGTGAGACGATGCTCGATGCGGTGCTGACAGGTTGCGATGCAGGCGACCAAGCCGGAGTGCGGGAGCTGGCGTCGGACAGCGGTGCGAGTCGGAGCGGTGCGTCGCAGACGTGCGAGCGGTGCCCCAAACGCGGTGCGGTCTCGACTCTTGAGCCAGTTGCAGCGACCGCGTCGGTCTGGTCCGGTTGGTTCAGTGAAGCGATGCGATGCGAACTGCGGTGCCCACAGGTCACGGTGCAAGCAGCGGCTCGATGTTGGCGGCGTCGGACGTCGCCCACGGTGAGACCAGGGTTGCGATGCGAAGTGGGGCGATGCGGTCTGCGGTGCAAACAGGTCACCGGCCAGGGATGGATTCGGTTGACGGAGTCGGTTGCAGTTCCCTTCCTCTGTGGCAACTGAAACAGCGTTCCAGAAGCGGTACCCAGAGGCTTGTGAAGTCTTTGTAGTCCCTGAGACTTCTTAACAGGAGGCCAGCTCGGTTTCAGGCCCTTGGAGATACTCAGCACAAGTTTGTAGAAAGTTCAGTCCAGTCCTTTCACTGCCCAAGGCAGAAGCAGCAGCTGCAGGCCAACCCAACAAAGCAACAACACAGCAAAGGGGCAGTACTCCTCCTGGCAGCTCTTCCAGCTCTTCGTCTTGGCAGGTTCCTTGATTCCAGCGAGATCTAAATTCATGGGGTCAGGGCCCCAATATTTATATCCCAAATTCCTTTGTTCTCTGAAGGCAGAGAGGCCTTTGCCTAGTCCAAACCAGTTCTGGAGCACTTTGTTGACAAGTCTCCGTCCCTTCTTTCAGTGAGTAGGCCAGGGACATCAGACGCACCACAGGAGGTGGAGCCAGCATTGTGGAGGGAAGGCACTGTCCTATTCAGGGCCCAGGTGCGACCCCTCCCACCCATCTACATGTAGATCTTGCTATTCAGCCCTGTGCTGACTCACCCTGTCTCCTGGCATCCCCCAGCCCCTGTCACTCACACTCCAGACAAGGAATACACAACCTCGCAGAGGCAGGCTTGGATGGTTAGACAAGAAAATACCCACTTTCTAAAAGTGGTATTTTCAAACACAGAATGTTAAAACCAACTTCACTAAAAGATGCATTTTATCATTCTGAGTCCAGGCATACTAAACTCGAATTTCTACCATGTTCCCGGGGTCAGTTAGGATTATAAACTGTAATAATCAAAACTGCCCGTTCTGGCCTAGGGGGAACAGGTAGCCTTGCAATAGTGAAAAATGAACTAGGCTGTAATTCACTATCAGGACATGCCGCACACACCAGGGCATGTCCTACCTTTCGCGTACAGCGCACCCTGCCCACAGGGGTACCTTGGGCCTACCTTAGGGGTGACTAACATGTAGCAAAGGGAAGGTTTAGGGGCTTGCAAGTGTGTGCACTTGCCAAGTCGACATGGCAGCCCCAGGCTGCGCACAGGCTCTGCGATGGCAGGCCCGAGTTACATTTTACGGGCTGTTTGCGTGGGTGGCACAATCCAGTGCTGCAGCCCACCAACAGCATTTGGTCTATAGGCCCTGGCACTCGCAGTGCACTTTACAAGGGACTGACAGATAAACCAAATAGGCCAATCATGGAAACACCAATCCATAACACATTTTATACAGGAGCACTTGCACTTTCCCACTGGACCGCAGTGAGGAAAGTGCGCAGAATCATTACACCAGCAAAAACAGAGTCAAAACCGGGAGGTCAGAAAGCAAAAAGTCAGGGGAAACACGCCAAAAGATGCCAAGTCTAACATTGATCATAAAACATTTTCCAAGTTTTCATTTTTCACCTGCTTCAAGGCTCTCAAACTTTGGTTTTACTTCATCATAAGCTCATGGATGTAGCTCCCCATGATAGCTCCTATATCATGTATGATCTTGTCTCTTGTCTTTTTTTAAATCTCTCCAGGAACTGTTCAACACCTCGGAATGGTTGGGCATTGTTGTTTACAATAGTGAACTTGGCACCAAAAAGGACAGCAACCAAAAATACCTTTGTACAGTGTGTTTACAAGGCCAAAAGCTCTACATCATTTTCATTTGCAAAAAGTAAAATATGAATCAATCTGTGTCAACAAATACTGCAATGTTGTACCAATATTTGCATAAACTGAAAGGCAGTTTCTTTTGTTTGGGCATTCCACAATGTTAACACTTACTTCAAGTAACTAAAGTATATTTCAAATGTAAACATTATTCTATGGATTCTGTACTGAAGTAGCTGTTCAATGTATCATGCACTATGTAGATACCTATGCTGTTGAATAATTTGAGAAATTTATTTTTGGGGGGCTTGACAAATGACTTCTACAGCATAAGTAAATACATAGGCCTTGATACATTTCTAATCCACTTCAATATAGAGCAAAAACATTTTCACATTTGACTCCTAAATATCTCTAGTTATATGAAGTTTGTTTTACCATTGTGAAATTGTTGGCTTTCACTTTAGGCAACAATTGGTACAACATCACAGTAAATAATACATTTGAAATGTACACATTTTTTATGAAATATTTACAGGTTACAAATGTAATTTGTGATGAAAAATTACTAATTTAAACGTTAGAATAAAATATGTTGAGAAACCATATAAGTTTTAAGTACAACATGACATTTGTGTTAATTATCAAACATAAATATTCTAAAATGTTCCCAAATTTTTCAATGCAGTCATTTGAACCCAGGGAAAGTGAGGAGACAACAGCCTCAAGTGTTCTGCACATTTCTTGACCTTTCCACCATGGAAGAACGGGATATCATCAAAAAGTTCAGATTGACTAGGCAAACTATACTAGATTTATGTCATCAGCTGGAGCCAGATCTTCTGCATCACAATATGAATACCATAGCAATGCCACCAATAGTCAAAATAATGGCAGTACTCCATTTTGTGGCCACAGCATCATTCGAATACTTTGTGGCAGTATCTGGTAGAATGTCACAACCAACTTTCAGTGGTGTGCTACAAGAAGTTCTTTCTTGGGTGATGACATCAACAGCTTCATTCAGTTTCTTACAAATCAGGATTTTACCAGTGTCAAGGGGGATTTTTCCGGCTTGTGCCACCTACCACATGTGGTTGGAGCAATTAATGGCACACATATTTCCTTAGTGCCACCACACGCCAGAGAACAAGTGTACCACAGTCGAAAGAACTTCCATTCAATCAATGTGTAAATTGTCTGCTTACTAGATTTGTACATCACAAGAGTATGTGCTCATTTTCCTGGATCAACCTTTGTACTACGGTACAGCAGCATACCTCTGCAAATGTCACAACTTGGACCTGAGAGGGCCTGGCTGTTGGTAAGTACTTTCTGCCATTATATGGTTTGGTTATTGTAAGTGTAATGATCTAAAATCATGTTACAATTTTTTGCTAATTGTTTTTTCATCCCATATAGAAGACTCAGCTTATCCTAACCAACCATGGTTAATAGCACTGCTGAGGAATCCAACAACGTCAGGGGAAGTCTGCTTCAATGAGGCCCATGGAAGAACACGGAGGCCAGTGGAATGGGTTTTTGGGCTCATAAAGGCCAGATTTTGATGTCTGCACAAGACTGGTAGAGCCCTCATCTACTCGCCAGATAAGGTGTGCCAAATCACCATGGCAATCTGCATGTTACACAACTTTACCCTGCGGCGGAACATCCCATACATTGCAGACAAAGAGCCACCGGGTGAGGATATTGAAATGCCAAATGAAGACAATAGTGTGAAGAGAAAGGAATTGACGTACATCAAGATCTCATTGACAACTTCTTCACATGAGTGTATGTATATGATTCCTTTTTTTTAAATGAAAGTTAAACCATCTTTTCATGTAATGAGGAAAAAACTCTGTACTCGACATTTGCTTTAAAGGCCAAGTAAAGTGACATCCAGGGCAAAGATGTTTGTTGATCAAAGTTTTGACACATTGACTACTGTGTTCATTTGCATTGTTCAACTTTGATTGTACTGAGAAAGTGCGTCCTCAAATATATTCATTTGTAAGGTGTCTATTTTGCATTGTAATTTCATTAACCTTCTTGTTTTTCTCTGTTTTAGGACCCTTCACTGTGTCTTCTTCATTTGGACATTTCAAAGTTGTGACATTTGCAGTTATATGCTGCTGTTGCAAAGTACAAAAGGAACATGTGTTGATCCTGTGGAAGACAACACAGACTTTGGGTGTACTTATCTTGTACTGGGACAACTTGCACAGTGATTAAATGGAAGTTAGTAAAATTGCACTAAACTTATTTTCTGTTGAATGTTGGTAATAAGCCTCTATGTGCTGCCTGATTTGCTCTAACCACATGTGGTAGTCAACCCAAAAATTATTAATCTCCCTTCACATTGGCAAAATTCTCATTTTGTGTTAAGTGTATGAACCTGTTGATGTGCACCATCATTGTAGAACAAATGTTTTGTAGTACACCACTTACAGTAGGTTGTGATTTTCCCCCAGATACTGCAACAGTGTATTCAAATTATCCTTTGGCCACCAAATTGAGTCCTGACAGGATTTATGACTATTGGTGTTAATATTGTGCAATTCCTATTGTGAGGCAGAATATCTGGCTCCAGCTGATGACATAATTCAATAATATTTTGCCTATGGAATCTTATTGTTTTGATTATATCCCCTTCTTCCATGGTGGCACGCTGTGGAATTGGAAATGGAAAAATGGAACTGAGTATTTGTGTTATCTATTGTTTGCGATGTTTAAGAAAAAATAAACAGACCGATCTTTTTCATATTTAATAAACTACTAGTGATGAGTTTTTGGTCTTTGTATTTTGTTGCCATCGTAGTCATTTGTGAAAAACATTATCTACTTCCAATTCATTCAGAAAAAAACAATAATTTGATGCTTTATGTTTTATAATGTATGATGGAAGGAAATAAATAAATAAATAAAAAATACAGGAAAGGACTAAAACACCAGTCTTTGACTTTGTTAGTCTTACTTTTATTAAACAAAACAAAATAAACCATAACAGGATGTAAACCAAAAAGCAAACCAAAAAATAAAAAGTCAGTCAATAAACCATTATTGAAGAGCCAAAATTGTTTGAAGTCCAATGTCCAAAATACAACTGGTATCAGAAAGGTAAATGTGTCCACAGAGTGAATGGTAATCACACACTGTAGGAAATTAGGTTCTGCGTCTCTTGGTGGTGGTCTTGCCGTCCTCTCCTGGTGGTCCGGATGAATGTGTGCTCCTGCGAGTGGCTGGTTCCACAGTTGCAGGGACTGATGTGGGTACAGGTGTTCCTATTGTGGCATGGCCTCCCTTTCTGTGGATGAGGCAAATGTAGTTGGCCCAGATGTTATTGGACCACGGAAAGGGGAAGGTGGTGCTGGAAAAGCCTTGCACATATGGGTGTAAATGTCCTGCAGCACCCCAGTCAGGGAGTCCAAATTGGAGTTCACATTCTCAATTTGTACATTGTGCTCCCTCTGCAGCTGCGTCATGTCTTGCAGCTTTGTGAGGACCTGGCCCATCAAGTCTTGGGCCTGATGGAGGGATTCCAAGACTTGCTTGAGGGTGACCTGGGTGACAGTCAACCCAGTGGCCTCACTATGCTGGCCCACTGTCCCCCCCCCCCACACAACCGCTTCCTCTGCAACCCTGTGGCCTTAACCCAGTGTGCCCCATCCCACTGGTTCCTGATTGAACTGTAGCTGGTGATGGTGGTGTCTCAACAGCAACCAGGACTGGGGGGGCGCAAGATTGGCGTGGTGTTGGTTTGGACACAGGAGGTGGAGGTATCCCTGAGCTGAGGTGCTGTTACAGCTAGGGTGAAAGGTGTAGGTGTAGGTGGGAGCCGAGTGAGACTCACTGGGGCCGTCTGCCCAGGAAGACCAGATGGACCAGGCCGCTCCTCTTCATCCGGACTGTCAGGAGTGTAGTCATTCCTGGAGGCTTGATTCTGGGCTGAAGTGGAGGTTTCCTCAGTGGCAGATGCTGGGCCAAGTGATCTGGCTTTTGGACCTATTATGAATGTAAAAATATGGATACATTGTAAAAGCGTGGTTTACACATACAATGAGTTGTAAGCCAAAAATGTAGCAACCTAAAAGGGAAAGTAAAACAATATCATGATTATACATTTCTGTAGCATTGTAATTAGTTACATAAACAGTTTAAATTTCATCCAAAACAACTTCATATAAACAGGTAAGAAGATGTCCTGAAATGTAAAACAAAAATTAAGTAACTATACATGATGTGTAGTAACCATTACAAACAACATAGTAGAAAGGAGAATTGTGAAATGAACCAATCCTAGGCCAAGCAGGCTAAAAACAGACCAAACAGACATTTGCACAACTTAGAAGAATGTTTAGCATTAGTCATCATATTAACAGCGCAGAGTAACTTTTTCACATATACCTCTTATATTCAGCATACAAATTTACATACCTTAAAAATTTTTGATCAACAAACTTCGATTTATGCTACTAATTACATCAGTTCAATTACATCACAAGAAAAGAACTTACAACACCTCAAGGCATACCATTTTCAAAAAAGAGCATTAAATAGAGATTGATCTATAAATTACACTTTATCATATGTGAAAAATAGTTTGAAAAGGGAGAATGAGCAAAATTAGATTGCAATATGATTTTCACAGAACAGAAACAAGGCATCATAACATCTTGTGAAATGTAATGGATATTGAAACCTGTTATCTTACATACAGCACAATACATTCAAACAAACAAGCCAAACAATATGTTACCGATTTATTTAGGTCTGTATGTTAAAGAAAATTTACAAAAACACATTAGCAAGAGCTAACTTCAGGAGTCTGCCGCGTTGGCAGCGTTGAGCCACGTACACAATGGTAAACACACTGTCGACTCAGATGAAGATTCAGCCTCCATGCATCTAAATATGGTGGTCGGGATTCCGTCAGCTTGACGGAGTACTTGGGAACTCCACAGTGAAGGGACGACAGTAATTCTGCCCTTTGTGTTTTGCTCTGTTCAAAACCCTCTTTATAAGTCAGAAAAGTATTTACGATTTGCAAAAAGTGAATTTGCGACCCATTACCAATCTCAAATGAAAGAGGGTGTGAAAAGGGTTTCTTCCTCTCATCTGCGAGTTGCATTGGGATGTATCAAGTGTTTGTGACAGATTGGGGTGGTAACTGTTTCTCCAAGGGGATCTGTCTCCATGTGGCACATTTCACTTTGGAAATGATGACTTACAGCCATATGGACAGCAGAATGTGGTTCAGTGAAACACTGTATGCTCCATCCGATGTCTTCCCGGTACCTCAACATTTAAAAAAAAATCAGCACCTTTCCTTTATGTAGCATGTGCTGCCTTAAAAAACTGTTGCTATGCTGGGCAAACAAACATAGGGTTGGAGGGCTACTGACCCTCAGAGCCTCCATTGCTCTGTGGCACTCATTTTTATAGGGTCACCAATGAGACCCGAGTCATTATTATTTATGAGTCAGGACGTTTTGCAATCCAGTACGAATATACATTTTGCAGTGCAATAGTACAGTAACTGTAACTTTGCAAATGGAAGGCCCCTTCACAAAACAGTTGGTGCGAAATTTGCACATCCTAGTTTGTGAACCTCCCTTATTACCTTGGTGTAAGATACTAGGTTAATGGTTGAGATGAGTGGAAGTCCCACTTAGGCAACAACCATAATCTTTGTCAGGGTGAACCACAAGAGGCACCAAATTAACCTGTGCTTAACCATCTGGAAGCATGGCACACAAGCAGTCAGGCTTAACTTGTATGCAATATGTAAAGTATTTATGCAGCACACAAACCGTAATAAAGTGAAAACCCAACAGAAGAAAATTCTCATACCAATTTAGAAAACTATAGTAAATTTGAATGAATAAAATGATACTAGAATGACAAAACCCTAATCAGTAGAACCAAAGATATTTAAATTTAAATTTTTTAGTGACAATGGCACCTAAAAGCCTAAAGCACCACTCGCAGTCATCTGGTTGTGGGGCGATAGTCACAAGTTCACGCCGAATGCAATGGAGCGTCGGTCAGATACAGGGACTAGGTTACTCCTCCTGATAAGCTACCTTCTGAGTGTGGTGCAGAGAGTTTCATTCACATTGAAGGATGCCACACGGAGGCTGCTGAGTGTGGCAGATGGTCGTCGCTGTAGCACGAAGAACCAGTCAAGCGTTGCGGGTGGTCATTGCTGTAGCTATGCATTGGCGGTCATAGTGGGCTGTTGTTGCTGTAGAGTGAAGTGCAGGTCTCGGGTTGCCGCTTGCCGTGGAAAGATGTTAGGGGAAAGAGCAGGTCTCACCAGTAATTTGAATTAGTGGTCGCCACGGGTGGCAGAGTCTTGACGCAAACATACCCGCTTGCAGTCACGAGGAGACCAAACTTCAGGATTTTCATTTGTACTTCAGGAGGAGTACACTCTGATGCCAGCCAATGGTTCAGGACCTAGGGAGGCACCTCTTGGGGATCAGGAGCTCACTCCAGCAGAGGCTAGCAGGGTTCAGGCAGGTCCAGTTGCAAGTCCAGGCAGGTCCAGTTGCAGCAGGTCAGCTAGACAGTTGCAGGGAGACCTTTGAAGTTTGTTATGTCCCTATAGCTCACACAGGAGGTAAGCCAACTGACCCTTGGAGTCACTCTGGGTAGCCTGGGATGAAGCCAAGCTGGCCCAGTCTTCCTTCTCAGATAGCAAAACAGTCCTTCCAGCAGCAGGGCACTACTTTGGCAGCATGGCAGTCCTTCTGTAACTGCCACAGGTCCACGGGCGTTCTGTTGAGTGAGTGACTCTTTAGGTCCAATTGTACCATGTTTGAAGGAGGAGAGAGCAAAAGACTGCAGCATTGGTTAGCAATGGTAAAGTGCACAGAGTTCTATAGCCAAGAGAACAGGTGGTCTTCCCAGCTGGATCTGAAGCATGCAATGTCGTCTAGATAGGCGACACTAAAAAGCCCAGTTCCAGTCCGGATCCGGTTGACCAACCTTTGGAAGGTGGCAGGGACATTCTTTAACCCACAGGGCATCCTTTGAAACTGGAGTGCTCATTCACTATGAACTCCAGCATTTTGGATACCTCATCCTTAAAACTGGCCCACACTTTGTCAGACAGCCTGTACATTTTGTTTTTGACAGGCATGCTATCCCTGGTATCAATATCATCGGTGCACTAAGTGGTGACCCCTGGAGTAAGTGAGAATAGAGAGACAAACAGCCCTATCAAGTGGTGATAGTCCCTCTCTTGCTCAGGGATCAGGGTAGTGGAGAGGACACTTCTTCCACTGTCCCGTCATTCTCCTTGCGAGATAGGAGGTCGGGGAGAGGCTCTCTCTCCTCTTCCACCCACTCATCTGTCACCAGGAGCATTGTCATTTCCGACCTCTAAAAGTGGGACTTGAGACGGTTCACATGCAGAACCCTTAAGGGGTTCCTGTATGTCTTGAGGTCCATCAAGTAGTTGACCTTATCCTTCTGCTCCTTGACCTCAGAGCCTGATCCACTAGTCCTTTAAGGACCGGGGCTCCACACACTGCATAACCCACACCTTTTGGCCAGGTTGGCACTCCAACAGAGTGGGCTTAATCACTTCCTGGCTGGCTTCAAGGTTCTCAGTGGCTTCATCAAGGACCTGAGTGCCAACATGTAGTTTACTGCATCTTGAGGGGGTTTCTTGGAGTTTACTCCCATACCTCCCTGACATGACTGTGAGGTCTAATCACAGGATGACCAAACAGAAGTTCAAAGGGACTGAAGCCCACTCCCTTCTGAGATTCTTCCCTTTAAGCAAAAAGAAGGCATGGCAAGAGGAGGTTCCACTCATGACTCCTGGTAGGCCCATAGTCGTGCCCTTCAGGGTCTTGTTGAACTGTTCAACAGACTCATTTGTCTGGGGTGGTATGGTGTGGAGAACTTGTAGGTTAGTCCATACTAATCCCGCATGAACTTCATGTACGCAGACATATAGTTGGTACCTCAGTTTGACACAACCTCCTGAGAGAAGCTCACACAGGTAAATGTCCCCACCAGTGCCCTGGCCACTGCAGGCGCAGTCACCATCCTCAGAGGAATCTCCTCCATGTACTGTGTGGCATGTCATCGGTTACCCTTCCAACCTTTCCAAGTCTGCTGCTAAATCCTTTAAATATTCCCTCCTGAGAAGACACCCCGAGACTCTGATCTCAGACCAGTACTTCAACTCCGACAGGGGCATCATCACCAATGACCTTATTTTCTATACCAGGAAAACAGCACTATGGCGCACTACCGTATTTAACCTACTTCAATCAATCAATCAATCAGGTCACTTATAAAGCGCACTACATACCCGCGAGGGTCTCAAGGCGCTGGGGGAAGAGGGGGGGGGGGTGCTGCTACTGATCGAAGAGCCAGGTTTTGAGGAGTCTTCTGAAGGCCAGTAGGTCTTGGGTCTGCCGAAGGTTGGTGGTGAGGGTGTTCCAGGTCTTGGTGGCGAGGTGGGAGAAGGATCTGCCGCCGGCGGTCATTTTCCGGATGCGGGGGACTGTGGCGAGGGCGAGGCTGGTGGAGCGGAGCTGGCGGGTGGGGGTGTAGAAGCTGAGTCGTCTGTTGAGGTAGGCTGGTCCGGAGTTGTGGAGTGCTTTGTGTGCGTGGGTGAGGAGCTTGAAGGTTATCCTCTTGTTGACAGGGAGCCAGTGCAGGTCTCTCAGGTGGGGTGTGATGTGGCTGCGGCGGGGGATGTTGAGGATAAGACGTGCAGAGGCGTTCTGGATGCGTTGCAGCCGTCTCAGGAGCTTAGCCGTCGTTCCTGCGTAGAGGGCGTTTCCGTAGTCCAGCCTGCTGGTGACGAGGGCCTGGGTGACTGTTTTTCTTGTTTCGGTGGAGATCCACTTGAAGATCCTGCAGAGCATTCGGAGGGTGTTGAAGCAGGATGAGGAAACGGCGTTGACCTGCTTAGTCATGGAGAGGGTGGGGTCGAGGATGACCCCTAGGTTGCGTGCGTGGTCGGTGGGTGTCGGGGCTGTTCCCAGTGATGTCGGCCACCAGGAGTCGTCCCAGGCTGAAGGGTTGGAACCAAGGATGAGGACCTCCGTCTTGTCGAGTTCAGCTTCAGGCGGCTGGTCCTCATCCATTCGGCGACGGCCTTCATTCCTTCGTGGAGGTGGGCTTTGGCAGTGTGAGGGTCTTTGGTGAGGGAGAGGATCAGCTGGGTGTCGTCGGCGTAGGAGATGATGTTGAGGTTGTGCCGTCGGGCGACGTGGGCGAGGGGTGCCATGTAGATGTTGAACAGCGTCGGGCTGAGGGAGGAGCCTTGGGGTACGCCGCAGATGATCTTGGTGGCCTTGGATCGGAAGGGGGCGAGGCGGACGCTTTGAGTTCTGCCGGAAAGGAAGGATGTGGTCCAGTCCAGGGCCTTTTCTTGGATCCCGGCGTCGTGAAGGCGTGTTCGTAGTGTGTGGTGGCAGACCGTGTCGAAGGCGGCTGATAGGTCCAGGAGGATGAGGGCTGCTGTTTCTCCGTTGTCTAGCAGGGTCCTGATGTCATCGGTGGCGGCGATGAGGGCGGTTTCGGTGCTGTGGTTGCTGCGGAAGCCGGACTGGGAAGGGTCCAGGATGTTGTTCTCCTCGAGGTAGCGGGTCAGTTGTTTGTTGACGATTTTCTCGGTGACCTTCGCGGGGAACGGGAGCAGAGAGATGGGTCGGAAGTTCTTGAGGTCCTTGGGGTCTGCCTTGGGTTTTTTGAGTAAGGCGGTGATCTCGGCGTGCTTCCAGCTTTCCAGGAAGGTTGCTGTCTCGAACGAGATGTTGATTATTTTCCGGAGGTGGGGCGTGATGGCTGTACTGGCTTTGTTGAAGACGTGGTGAGGGCACGGGTCTAGCGGTGAACCGGAGTGGATGGTGTTCATGATCTCGCTGGTGTCCTCGTCGTTGATGTTGGTCCAGGAGAGCAGGCGGTTGGTGGTCGTGGGGGCAGTGGTCTCGGTGGTTGCCGGGGCGGTCGTGGTGTTTAAGCGGTCGTGGATGTCGGCGATTTTGCGGTGGAAGAAGGTGGCCAGTGAGTCGCACAGGTCTCGCGACGGCGGGATGTCGTTGGTGTTGGAGCTGGGGTTCTAGAGTTCCTTCACGATGTTGAAGAGCTCTTTGCTGTTGTGTGCGTTGTTGTCTAGGCGGTCTTTGAGTGAGGCCCTTTGGCGGATCTGATGAGGTGATGGTGACTGCGGGTGGCGCTCTTGTGGGCGGCGTAGCTGTCCGCTGTCCGTTCGTGGAGCCAGATCTTCTCCAGTTTTCCGCATGTTCGTTTGGAGGCCTGGAGGTCTTCGGTGAACCAGGTGGCTTTCTTGCTGGTGTGGCTGTTGGGCGGGTTCTTGAGCGGGGCGAGGGTGTTGGCGCAGTCGTCGATCCACTGTCTGAGGTTGCGGGCGGCGGTGTCGGGGTCGGAGGGTTCGGCGGGTGGGCTCAGGGCGAGGGTGGTGGTTAGCTGGTCTTCGGTGACTCTGCTCCAGCAGCGGCGAGGCATTTGTTGGGTGCGGTGGTGCGTGGTGGGCTTCCTGTAGGTGAAGTGGATGCAGTGGTGGTCGGTCCAGTGGGGTTCGGAGGTGTGGTTGAAGGAGATGTGTGGGCTTGCGGAAAAGATGGAGTCTAGCGTGTGGCCGGCGGCGTGGGTGGGTGTTGTCACGAGCTGTCTGAGTCCGAGGGTGGCGAGGTTGTCGATCAGGGTGGTGGAGTTGGTGTCCGTGTACTTAGCGTACTCAATTCCAGGAACATTCCTTATGGTGCCAAACTCACGATCGTGCCTTCCCAAAACCTTAAAGCCGACCTTACCATTACCTTTTACAAAAACAGCATTGTCATGATCCAAGCACCAGACATGGATCTCAATAAATTCGCTGACTTCTCCATCCTCAAGAAACAAGTACTTCATTCCTCCACGCACCCCCTGGGTCTGCCGTCACCCGCCGACCCCCGCTGCAGTACCGGTTCACTCCACTCTAAATCCAAGGGTAAGGGCCTCCCATCTAGACCTACTAATGCCGCTGCCACTCCGACCTCCACCCCCTCTTTCCCTCCCATAAGTCGGGTTGGCGCTAATCTTCCCAATGTGCTTCCCAATGTGTTCCCCAATCAGATCAAGTCCAGAGACAATATCTCCCCTAGTGCTGTTAGAGAACTTCCCTCCACTCCCGCCCGACCTCTAGCATCCGTCAATCAGTCATCGCCGCTGCCCCCGCTTCCTATCCACGCTCCTCGCCTTCTCGCTTAGTAACTAACAATCACCTCACCCCCTGCTCACCGAACTTTCCCCTCAACAGACCCGGAACCACCCCACTGAGCTTGCCTAGCCCTCCTCTCTCCCCTCCTCCCAGTAATCAAGCCTTAGGGGGGTCGAGCGCCCCCACCTGGCCTCCCGCTCATGCCGCCAGACCCTGTCCTGACCCTCTGGTCCCTTGTCCGCAAGTACTACCTACACCTTTAGACTTTGAAACCCTGAACACCAGAGCATTCATCATAGTTCAGAGAATCCAGAAATCCTTACTAGACTTGAAGAACATCCTTCTCCTCACTGAACACTCTATCGCCACCATCAAGCCCTCCCTTAACTCAGTCCTTCCCCTGCTCACCATACCCACCCTCCAACCCATGCAGCTGGCCAGCAGACACCTTCGCCCTCGCAAACATCCCAACTACCTCTCGGAGGAGGAAACCCTAGCCCTCCTCTCATCCTACATGACCTCCCCCGGCGCCCTCCACCCTTCCGACAAGAAAGTCGATTACCTGATTCCTACTGTCTCAATCAACACCAATAGATCATCATCTCTCCGCAATAGAGGAGTAAACAGCAACAACTTAACACAAGTACCCCTATCCTCCCCTTCTCACAACATTTGTCCCGATGCTCCACTCTCTGGCCTCCTTCTTAACTGCTGTTCAGCGGCGAGACACGCCTCTGACATCGCCGCCCTCATCCTAAGCCATAAAACTGATGTAGCTATCCTAACCGAGTCTTGGCTCAATGAATCCTCATCTCCTCACCTTGATTTACTGGTCCCACCAAATTACAACATCGTTAGACTGGATAGACAATTAAAAAAAAGGGCGAGGCATTGCATGCATCTACCGCTCAGACCTCCTTGTCACAGAACTCCATGCAGACCCCACGGACGCCTGCAAATATCTTGCTCTCTCCATTTGTAACAACACTACTCAGTTATGCAAATTGCACATCTTCTACCACCCCCCAGGCAAGAACGACACCTTCATGGATCTCCTCATGGAATTCATCACCGCTAAGGTCTCCCCCCACTCCAATGACATTTTCCTCAGTGACTTTAATCTGCACTGGAATGACCCCAATGACTCCCAGGTCAACGCTGTCAAAGACTTCCTCGCTGACCAATCACTCACCCAGGCCTGCACCCTTCCAACCCACTCAAAAGGCGCCACGTTGGATTGGATCATCGCTAAGGCATCGGCGGTCAGGCTGAATTCAATAGATCCATGCGACTGGTCAGACCACCATGCCATCACCTTCCTAATACCTGACTACCGCATGAAAAGACCTGGACAACCGGTTAAACCGAAACGCTGGCTCAGAGACACTTAAGAACCTTGACCTCGAAAAACTGACTGCTCGCTGCGAGAATGACCTACACCCCCCCCCAAATCTATCTAAGGTCAACGACCTCACAGAGCACTACAACTCGACTATGTCCAACATATTGGATGATCTGGCCCCGTTAAAGCTCAAAAGGTCCCGAATCAAAAACAAAAACCCCTGGTTCAGCTGACCCCTCAATAGAGAAAGGAGAGCTCTCAGACTTACAGAAAGAAATTGGAGACAGCACCCCTCAGCCTCCCAACTTAAACATCTCCGTCAGGCCAGAAATACTTACAACAGGAACATCCTCATATCCATAAAAGAGTTCTTCAGATCAGAACTGGAAAACGCCAAGAACAGACCCCGCAAACTCTTTGAAATAGTCAAACTTCAATCAAACAAACTAGCTAAGTCATCCAAAGAAACCACAAAATCCCTAATAACCTGTGATGAGTTCTCCTCCTTCTTCACAACCAAAATTAACTCTCTAGGTAACGAACTTAATGCCACCTCAAACGTCCCTCCTCCTCCTACCGGGACCCATCTCTCCTCTCTCCCCCCCCCCCCCCCCCCAGGCAACTCCCAAAAACAAAGCTCACTGGTCCAATTTCGATCTATATGATGACCATTCCATCTTGAAAATTCTATCCTCCTTAAAACCGAATACCCACTTCAACGACCCTCTCCCCGCCAACTGCTTGGCAGCGACCTCCCTACTCATCGTTCCCATTTGGATGACAATTATCAACGCTTCCCTTCTTCAAGGGTCCATACCTGACTCCCTGAAAACCGGGCAAGTCATCCCCATCCTAAAAAAACCCACTCTGAATCCCGCAATTCCAGACAGCTTCAGACCAATTTCCAATATTCCTCTTCTTGCGAAAGTGTTGGAGAAATGTGTGCAGTTACAACTAAGCCAACATACGCTAATTTCAACTTGCTTGACGAATTCCAATCGGGGTTCAGGCCTGGGCATAGCACTGAAACTACTATTCTTCACATCGTAGATGATGCTCTCCAAGCCCTTGACCAAGGCAAAACCTGTCTCTTGATCCTTCTGGATCTTTCCTCGGCAATCGACACAGTTAACCACGAGAAACTTCTTGAACGCCTCGAACACAGGATGGGTCTAGGAGGTACCGTCATCAAATGGTTTGGTTCCTTCATCCAGAACCGCACCCAGAGATTCTTAGTCAACAGCAACCTATCTGCGCCCTCCCCGATATCAATTGGTGTCCCTCAAGGCTCTACTCTGTCCCCTACCCTCTTCAATCTCTACCTTGAACCATTAGCTGAAATTCTTCGCACGGCCAACATCTCCTTCCACATGTATGCCGATGACACTCAGATCTACATCAAAACCTCTTCCCTAGAGGAGATTACCTATCTGAATGACGCCCTGAAACTGACTGTTCAATGGCTCGCCAACAACCAGCTCAAACTGAATGCCCAAAAAACAGAGTTCCTTCTCATCTCCCCCTCTAAAAACTCCAATGACATCCTGGAATGGATCAACTCGATCACAGCACTTAACTGCACACCGACCATAGTGGATTCTGCTAAATCACTCGGTATAACCTAGGACAGCAACCTGAATATGCGTGAACACATCAACTCGATGGCCAAAACTGCCAGGTTTCACCTAAGCTACTTGAGAAAACTAAAACCCTTCCTTGAAACTGTGGACCTAAAAACCGCAGCTCAGGCGTTAGTTATCTCCAGAATTGAATACGGCTTCTCTACCCTATCTGGCCTACCAAAGACTTCCACGGCCCCTCTAAAAGCTTGCCTCAACGCAGCAGCTAGACTCTTATCGGGCTCAAAAACATTTGACCACATTTCACCACATCTGAAGGCCTTGAACTGGCTTCCTCTTGAAGCCAGAATCCAGCTCAAGCTGGCCTGTATCACACACAAAGCCCTGTACACGAACTCCCCGGCATATCTCGCCCAGAAAATCGTGGTATCTGGGGGACTCAGAAACTCCCGGTCCGCCAGAGACCCTGTGCTCCAGCCACCACGCTTCCGCAAGGAAAAAACATAACCGAGCGTTCTCTGGGGCTGCACCAAGAATCTGGAACTCGCTACCATCCTCCATCAGAAGAATACTGTTATATCCTGCTAAGTTGTACTTGCATGTTCTCTAGCCCTGCTGCCTCTAGCTGCTCAGCCAGAGTGTGAGTTGGTAATGGAATGTTGGTGTGCCTGTGATGCGTGGAATGCCTGGGTGTCTGAGTGGATGAGTGTTGGGAGTTAGAAATGGGCTGAGCAGCTAGGCAGGCTGCTCCTGGTGGGGCTGGTACCACCCCAGTGCTGGCTGGACTTAAGATTGATGTAACAGGTCATAGGAGTGAATAAAGAAGACTACAAAATACATCCTAGCTCCTGGTTTCTACCTGTGAGATCACAACATATTTTTGGCGATGAGCGGACTTGGACCCTAGAGACTCTTGGTACAGCGCAGAAACAAAGGGACTACAAAGAAACTTCAAGAGAAACCAAGAGATACCACAAGCAACTACATCCACAAAGATAGTATTTCCAGGCAAGCCAGCGCCAGCCCCACCAGTGTCCTTACCAACGGACAGCCCCACCGGACATGGTCATCACCAACTGATTCTTCAGCCTGGAAATACTCAAATGGACTTACAATGCTACAGTGAGTTGGAGGAGTAGTTCAACTACAGCCACATCTGGTGTTCCAGCCACATCATACTCTAATGGATTACAGTGAGTTGGAGGAGTAGTTAAACTACAGCCACATCTGGTGTTCCAGCCACATCATACTCTAATGGATTACAGTGAGTTGGAGGAGTAGTTAAACTACCGACACATCTGGTGTTCCAGCCACATCATACTTTAATAAAATACAGTGAGTTGGAGGAGTAGTTAAACTACAACCACATTTGGTGTTCCAGCCACATCATACCCTAAAGGATTACTGTGAGTTGGAGGAGTAGTTGCACACTACAGCCATGGGGTGTTCCAGCCACATCGATTTACAGTGCCTTCAAGACCACAGTGACTTCAAATAAAAGGCACCTTTTGGGGATACTTGTATTGTAAAACAACGATCTGCGTGCAGCTGTAGTACAGATGGACAATGTATGATGCCTGACAAGAATTTTAAACAATGTGAGTGACGAGTATTTCAACCATTGTCAGTACATCTACTTGATACTACGTGCTACTGTGCAGCAGCATGTTTGAAGAAACGAGGGACCTGCCTCAAGTTTGTCAACCTCTGGATGTCTACTCTAGAGGCGAGGTGCCTGCTCCATGTCTTTGGGCACTCTTGGGCGTCTACTTGTTGGTTCCTGTTTAGATTGGTGCAGAGATCTGCACAGGAATTTGCAAGCACAAGATTAGCAGCGTATTGCAGTTGGTGCACAGTTTGAGTATTCACCTTGTCTGCACACAACCCTGCTTTTTACACGATGCTGCACAGGTGTCTACACACGACCCTACCGTTTACACGATGCTCCAATACTTTTGGTATTTACAGGACCCAAGTGGAGTTGGACTCCCGAATCATTCTACAAGTTTTTTTTTATTTGGCCCTTTTCTACATCTTGTGCAAGTGGATTTGGAGGTAATTGTACGAATTCAGACTTTTAAGCGCTGTTGAGGTGAGCCTTTCAATCGTTTTTTTTCCGTTACTGGCAACGCTTCACTTATGTAAGTTCAACCGCTGTCTTTGAAATTCAAAAGCTGAGGCGCGCGCTATACTCAGCGCGTGGACTCTTACCTGTAATGCCTCTGGGGTTTCCTCCATGTTGCGTGGTTCTACGAGGGTTCCTCTGTGACGATTGACTATTTCATGCGAGCGTTTTGGTGCATTCACGTGCCGGGAGCCACCCGGCGCAACGCCACTAGCGTGCCGCCATCTTAGGGTTGGTGGTGGCACATAGTCACTTAACGTTCCTTGGTGCCCTCTGTTTTTCCTGCCAACCACGGTGTTCGTGTTTCTTCCAGTAAAGTTTTGCTGTTGTCAACGTGAGTGCCGGGGACAATGTGGTGTCTTCACGACTTCAACATCGTTGATTGTCTACTTCGAAATCTTTTAAGATCTCCTCTGTTTCATGTATGTCGGAGGTAGGATGACTCTTAGGATGACTTTTCTCGCTATTTCTGTGTGCCCGCATGTTCCGTGTGGCAACATGCTATAACCACGATACTATACTTGGAACGAGTTTTTCTTCTGCCATCAGTTTGTTTTTTTTTTTCCTGCAGCGTTTTTATTTGATGGTGACTCGAGTTGTCTGAATTTGGCAGTGATATCAATATGCACATCTTGTCTGTGGTTGCGACGTGTGCAGTCATAGACTGGCTGTCTATGTGTAATCTGAGCCGTATATCTGGCAAGTTACGTAATTTGACTATTTTGAGTCTGCAATAAGAAATTTGTGGATTTTTTTTTCGCAGACAAGAACATGCTCCATTAATTTAAGTTACTGTGTGATTTATTACTTATGACAAAGGTCTTGCACTGCTTACCTATGTAAATATTTACAGTGTTGCTATACGTCATTATTTCCCAACGTGGCCTAGAATGCTGTGTTTTAAGTTATAGAGTACTTATCTCTTAGGTAAGTTAGTGTAATTTTCTTTTACAGTACATTTGATGTCGTGATGCCACAGGTTTACATTTGTCTGAGGATGAGTTTTCCTTGATTTCCTGTGGGTGGTCATCACATTGTTCCCATACACGAGGGATGGTTATGGGCTAACTTCCTCATTACTTTTGACTGTTTGTTACTCCTACATGGGGGTATGTAACCTCTACATGGGGGTTGGGACATGGGTTAGTTCCCATACATATACAGTACCTAGGTTAACCCCTACGCGGGGTTTGGATGTGGGTATTTACCTCTTTCACAGTTGCGCGCAGTACAATTGTACATTCCTTCACGGGCGTTTTTTATGGGTGATGATCCATACACATGTTTGTTTCCCTTACTCTTGGGATTGAGGTTGCAGGGTATTCTACCTTTTGCGCTACTCTACGTTGTGCTTTTTTGCATTTGTGTTGCGGGGTCTTTTACCCTTTCCGCTATAGTACATCACCTTACAGTGTATGATACAAAATGTTACAAGTGGTATTTCTTTTAATGCTACGTTTTGTTTACGCTTAAAAATGTTTGATAATTCCTAATGGGGAAGGATGGGGATATTGTTGCTCTTGTTTCTGTAGTCGTATCTTAACCATCCTTTCTTGTCTTGATGGTTCTCTCTCTTGTGAGGTTCTGTACTTACTGCAGCATCCTTGAGTTTCGTACCATTATTCATATTGCCTGTTTATAGTTCTTGCTTGTTGTTACATATTTTCCTTTTTCGTTTTCTTTGGAAGAAAAAGGGATAATGTTATATCCTGCTAAGTTGTACTTGCATGTTCTCTAGCCCTGCTGCCTCTAGCTGCTCAGCCAGAGTGTGAGTTGGTCATGGAATGTTGGTGTGCCTGTGATGCGTGGAATGCCTGGGTGTCTGAGTGGATGAGTGTTGGGAGTTAGAGATGGGCTGAGCAAATAGGCAGGCTGCTCCTGGTGGGGCTGGTACCACACCAGTGCTGGCTGGACTTAAGATTGATGTAACTGGTCATAGGAGTGAATAAAGAAGACTACAAAATACATCCTGGCTCCTGGTTTCTACCTGTGAGATCACAACAAATACCTTCTCTGTCAATCTTCAAAAAGGAAGCGAAAACCTTCCTAATGAGCAAATTCCTCCAATAACTCTCCTTGTCGCACATACCGCCTTTTGTCATGGCTTTTGTTTCTGTGCATAATTTCCCGTACTGATTGGCCCTTTCCGTGTACCAATTCTCACTCCTTCAAATGTTCTGCTGGTTCTCTCTGCCTTTTTGCTATCATATCTCCCCTCTTATACAATTGCTGGTTTTCTCTTTTTATCGCCGACTTGTCTCTCTGTTCATTATGGTACTGTACTGATTATTGTATATAACTCTTGCTTTGTCCTAATGTAGTCAATTCCCTAATCTCCATCCTTGTGTTTTGCCTGTGCCTAACCTGTACGTAACGTGTTATCCCTGTAAAGCGCTCTGATACCCTAACGGGTCACGTTCGCGCTCTATAAAACCTCAAATAAATAAATAAATAAATAAAATGGTCCACTAAGACCAGGATAAAACTGTTGCCTAGGGCAGTATTGGGGTCCAGGGGCCCAACAATATCAATGCCCACCGTCTAAAAGGATGTTACCACTATGGGGAGAGGAAGGAGGGAGACTTTTGCTTTTCCCCAACTTACCACTGTCCTGGATATGGGACAGGACCTACAGAAGGAATCTGAGGTCGTTCTAACTGGGGCCAATAAAAGTGGGTGACCTACCTTTCAAAGGTTTTGGCCTGCCCAGATGTCCTGCAAGGGGTATGTCATGAACCACAACCAGTAGGAAGGCCCTGTAGCAATGGGAGACCACCAATACTCGAGTTGCTCCAGGTTCAGGAACCATAGGCTCACTATACAGGAGATCGTTCTCCCAGTAAATCAGTTGATCACCAGAGGCGTCACCAGCTTCCTGGGCATTTTCCTGGCTCCGTAGGCCCTCAAGAGTAGGGCACTCTCTCTAGACTTTGTAGAAATCGACCCAGGATGGCCCCCTTCTACATGCTAGCCGGCCAGCTTGGGTAGGTCCCCAAGAATAGTAATGTCCTCCCCTATAGGTTCCAGGGTGTCACAGTCAGACTCGGCCTCCTTCCGAACTATGGGAGTCTTAGGGGCAGGTTTCCCACGCTCTCTGCCCTACTTTTTCAAGCAGGTAGCTGGTTCATTCTTCCAGGCTCCCGGTCTTTAGACTGGTCCTTTCAGGTTGCCTTGGACCATGTGGTCAGGCACACCAACTCAGGCTACCCTAACATCTCCAGGTGGGACCAGAGCTCCACCTCTTTCTAGATGGTGTGGTCCACGTTGTTACCATTGATACGAACAATGGTTCCCTTTGAGAAAACCATTGTCATTCATAACATTGATCTGCCCAGGTTCCCAGGGTTACAGTTTTGCCCCATAATAGTCTGTCCATGTCGTTACCAAGCAGACAATCTACAGGCATGGCTGAACTCCTAGCTACCCTTAAAGAACATGTGAACCCCCTAGTTAATGGGGAAACAGAGCCACGAGATAGTGACTCCTGTGGTTGTCAGCTGCTACATCCTGTGGTATTGTTAGAATGAAAAATGTCTTAGCTGTGTCGTTTATATATTGTTCTGCATAAGTTAGCATATGTGGCACCATTTTATGTTTGCCCGCCATTTTGATCCATGAGCGAAACTAATCTCTCTCTCTGTCTCTGCGAGAAGCAACTTTGGTAATTTTCGTTTTCTCCAAGGTTGGGCCTTGCTGTACTAATAAATGCACTGTTCTTATTAGCGCATACCTTTCCCACTAGATAGAGGCTTGCTCCCACTAGTCCAGCGATGGGTACAGGCAGAACGACCTTGGCATAGAGATAGTGTGTGTCCGGTCTCAGGATCGAAACTTATCCTTCTGTACTTCCTTTGTGTAACTGCCTCCATCTGGAAATTTCCAGTCTGGGCGTGCCTCCATTGGTTCTGAATCGTACATAATGTATCACCATGTTTTCTGATGTCAGTCCCTCTGCAGCAATCCTTCGAGACTAGGCAGATTGGGCTCCGCTCGAGTGTACCTGAATAAATACTTGGTTTGTATTCTCTACTGTCTGACCGACTCTTCATTTGTATGGAAGGCTGAGAAGGTGGTCGCGAGTGACCCGGTGGCCCTAATCGGGTCTCTTCCTTCAGTATACGTTGGGAATTAACTGCTTTGAGGACACCAGATGGCACTGGACAGTAGTCATAGTGGCTCCTGTGTCTCTCATAGCTTTCACCCGCTGCCCATTGATGGTGACCCACTGCCTGTACTTTTTAGTATTAATAGGCATATGCATCTTTGAAACCATCTCTCTGTCACACAGGGACACTAGAGTAACCTCTGCACTCCCCCTACACTACCTGGGGCAACCTCCTCCCCCAGTGCTATACTGGCCATTCCCGGTGTCCGCCCACCATTAATGGGTTTTTGCCTCTTTGGTAAGTAGGGGTTCCCCTTAAAGTGCCTATACCTGTAGCACTTGTAGCATTTGGGGGTGGAAACATCCTGAGGATTTCTTCTCAGGAAAACTACTCTTTTTATGGTCCGGTTGGGCCTGGGAATCCTTACCCTGATAACTGTTTTGGGGGCCTTTTGAGAACTCTTAATTTTTATTTTTATCATCCTCTCTTTCCTCTGGTGGGGACCCTGTCTACCCTTTTTGTGAACCCCCCCCCCCCCCCACTTGCCATCTTGGACACTTTGGTGCTGACCCTTAGAAACGCATTGGTGCTGACCCATAGATCAGCTTTCTTTGCAAGGTCTCTGGATGACATGAGCTTGGTATCAGTCAGGTGTTAGCGCAACTCTGTAAAGCAAATTTTGAACCTCTTCTCTCTCAAAATTGCATCATATAGCCCATTAAAATCACTCACTTTACTCCCCTTCACTCAACCCCTCATTGCATTACTGAAGTAATCTATGACATCCTCTCAAGACTGCTCAATCCCTTAACTTTAGCCTGTATTTCTCTGGCATGAAACCAGATTTACTGACAAGAATGCCCTTTATTAGGGCATACCTTACCTGTTAATCTACTTCTAATATTAGTAGGGTATCCTTACCAATATTTGGCATATGCTTCAAGACAGAGACTAGGCCGCCAAATCCTCTTCTGGGACCTTGCACTTTCTCAGGGCTATCTTATAGGCTGAAAATCATTTATCAATGTCATCCCCCACCACTTAGCTAGGCATCAGGTCTTTAGGGATGTGAACCTTCCTTTCTCCACTGGACTCTGTTTTGTCACTACCACATTGCTGCAGGACTCTGAGAGCTATATTGCCATTAGGTCCAGCTCTTTTTGATTCATCTCATTATCCAGCAGAGTTATCTTTTCTTCCACAGCAAGTTACCTTTCTTCTAGCACCCTCTGTGCAGCAGCCTCCCCTCTGGCTGCTCCAGCCTGTCTATCCTCTGCAGCTAGTTGCAGCTTGAATTTGAGCTCCCTATCAGCCCTTCTGTCCTCCAACTCCTCAGGGGACAAGTTGCAGGAGGACACAGTGCTTCCTGCACTGGATCAAGCAGGGGACCTCACTCCTGTGGGCCCTCCTTTATCCTCTGGGGCCATGGCCAATTACTCCTCCTCTGCAACATCCTCCTCCTCCTGCAATGGTGATAGTATCTGGTGTGCCTCTTCCCAGACCTTGAGGGCTTTCTCGAGCTCCTGTTTCTTTGAGCTCCTATTTACGGGAACCCCTCCTCACCCTGCAAAATCATTTCAGCTTAGCCACAGTCTAGCTTTCAAGGTTGCTTAGATCCATCTCCATGCTTACCAGGCAAGTATCACAGTTGATCGCCCTCTTTCATTGCGTAACTGAGACAATAAGATTTTAGCAAAAATTTTACCACAAGACTATCTGAGCTCCTCGAATGCATGATTGCCCTTGTGCAGTCTGGTTTTGTACCACAGAGGTCTATGGCGTTTAATCTTCGTAGATCTTCTCGGTGCTTAATCAGATCAGTCCCAGCTGTTGTTGAGCTGCTGGATGCAGAGAAGCTATTCAATCCCTTTGAATGGCCTTTAATCATGGAGACCCTTCGTCATTATGGCATCCTCAATAACATTCTAGCTCTTATTTACCTTTTATGAAAGCGCCTGGTTTCTCACGTTTCAGTCAATGGTGCTATATCCGATGCCTTTGTGGTTGCCAGGGCAGCGCAGCAGGGCTGCCCCTCTCCCCATTATTGTTTATACTGGCTATGGACACCCAGCCCAGCAGTTACTGGGTAAACATATCTATAGAAGTCTTGCTCTATGGCATGGACATCTTCTGCTGTCCATGTGTGCTTTTTGTGAAGGATCCTGGGACCAACCTCTCCCCTCTGATCCTGGAAGTTATTGGATTTGGCACCTATTCCAGGATTTCCATAAATTAATCCAAATCAAATTTACTTCCGATCACCGACTTCACCACACCAACTGCCCTAGACTATCCTGTTAACTGGGCTATGGACTCTGTTAAATATTTTGGCATAATTCTCCATCGGCAGACCAAGCAGGTGGTCTGGCTTAATTATGGCCCAGTGATAGATGGTCTTTCCCGCTAGATAGACATGTGGCTAGGACTCCCACTTTCCCTAGCTGGGAGAGCGGCTTTGATTAAAATGATAATCCTGTCTAAGTTGCTGTACGTTTTACAAATATTCTGATACCTCTCAATAAAAATTGATTTGTCACGCTGCAATCCCTTCTGGACAGGCTCCTGGGGGCGAATAAACCTGCCTGCATTGCGTGGGACATATTGGTCCTACCTTTCGAACGAGGGAGATTTGAGCTTTCGGACCTCAAAATGTATTACTATGCAGCACAGTGCCACTTCACCAGGACCTAGTACAACACTCATGTACGTATTCCTTACCTTGTCCCGTAGCGTGCCCAGACGGATGGGATTCTATTACTCTCTCTTCTTCCTGCAGGTCTTTCTAAACCTTGGATGGAAATCCGTACTGCCGCTACTACCTGCTGGGCCTGAAGGGCATTATGTCACAGAGCTGGTGGGGTCTATTTTTACTCTCCATCTGCTGCTAAACAGTTTTTTAATCCCACTCTCCCACTCACAGTTGACCGTGCGGTGCAGGCTAATCTGTCCAAGATGGCGTTGTCAGAGATGGGGCACCTATAGGTAGGCAGTTCATTTTTATCGCTGGACCAGTTTCGACCTCGGGCAGTGCTATTGCACTTGACATTTTTATCTACGCTCATCTGCGTGATACAGTGAAAAAGATCCTCCTGGGGTTCCCTCAGAAGTCAGTGGATTTTTTCCCTTTAACCCAGCTCATACCGGTGCGACATGGGTCTCGCGGCTCTATGGTCAGGTGTTAAAACTCCGCTCGGCTCATGCTGACTCAGCTAGGGAGGCGTGGGAAGCCAAGTTCAGCGTACCAATACCTACTGACCATTGGAAATATTGCTGTATTCAAACCGGATCCATCTCAATGAACTATAGGCACAAGCTATTACATTATAAATTTCTACACTGGGCATACATTACCCCATGGAAACAACACAGAATAGACCCCTCGCACCCTCCAATCTGCTGGCGCTGTAGGTGTGATGCCAGATTTCTTCATCTGGCCTGGGAAGGTCCCCCCCTTCAGTCCTTCTGGTGGGAGATCCTTGAAGTGATAGCTGATAATACTTGGCATTCTCTGTACCCATACCCGCTTATCACCTTACATAGTTATGTTAAAGATGTACCGGCTGGGGTTTCTCTTCTCACTGCCATTGCTCTCCTACTGGCAAAGCGCCAGGGGGGCACTGACCTGGAGGTGTTCCAAAGCTCCAACTGTCTCAGACTGACTGTGTGACATGGAGGTCTGCAATGATAGGATTGACACCTATGCCAAATGAAGTCAAGTCAATCATCTTTATTCGGTCAAATATATATGACCATAAAAGCACAACAAATATAAAATGCACATATATAAATACATAGTACAATTCGTTATCAAATCTCATTCCATTATCACACACGTAAATAAGCATTATTAAAAATATCAAGCATTATCAAGTCTTAATACATTCTTAGTAATAATCCCCGAAAAATCTTTACGGTGTGTACCGATCTAAAATTCATCTATACCTTATATTGGTTAGTAAATAAGCATTATAAAAAACATTAAGCATTATCAAGTCTTAATACATTCTTAATAATAATCCCCTTAAAAATCTTTACAGTATGTACCGCTCTAAAATTCAACTATACCTTATATTGGTTCACGCTCATTAAAATACATACAAATAATCAAGAATAGTGAAGGAATACAGGGGGATAAGAACCTCACTAGTGGGTCTGCCATACCATCCTATTTCCGCGCGCTTATAATAAGTCATGTTACTAATAAAATACTGAGTGGATGTTTCGAAAGGGCAGAACGATTCAGTTTGCCTACGCAATGTTGCAACCATTTACAACCAGGCCACAGGACATCTGGGGTCCATACCAAGCCTTTCTCCTCCGTACTTCATCTGATGACCCTCCGGATCCACTTGCTGTGGGGCTTGGGTGACTGACTGTCTCTTTATCACCCTTTGATCCCCCCCTGGGCTGGGAGGCCTAAATTCTGATGTCTCCCGTCTGCCAGCACTGCCAGGTTTCTGACCACAGAGGCGGGTGTTGCTTCCCCTAGGATGGTGCCATGGCCGTTCCTGTTTTTTTGTTGTTGTATGTTTATGCCCTAATGTGCTGTAACTGTATTGTGACAGTAATGGGATTTCCCTTTTTGCATCATCATGTCAGTTGTTTTGTGTGTTATATGTAAATGCCATTAAAAGCAATAATAAAAAAGAATTATCACAGTTACAAAAGTGAAAAAGTGAAGTGGAAATTCAATTTGGAAAGAGGAAACGTAGCCAAAGAGAATTTGAAAAAAGTTGAATTTGATGTCAGATTATTTATATGAGGTTTTTAGTTTTACACTAATCACTTAGTGGCACTGCACAAACACAGGTACTGGACCAACCGCTGAACACCAATGTAAGAAAATGGGTTATTGGTTGAGGGGGGTGGGGGGTGGGCGCACCACTCGGGCAACAACTACATTCCTTGTCAGGGTGAACCACAAAAGTCACTAAATGTGTGCTTAACCCTCTGGTAGCTTCCCACACAAGCAGTCAGGCTTAATTTAGAGGCAATGTGTAAAGTATTTATGCAGCCACAAACAGTAATATAGTAAAAACACAACACAAGAAAAATCCCAAACCAATTTAGAAAAACAGAGTAAGTGTGAGTAAATAAATGGATTTCAGAACAACTTAAATCCAGTTAGTAGAACCAGAGATATTCCATTCTGAAGTTTTTAGTAACAATAGCGGCTAAAAGCACAGAGCACCACTCGCAGTCATTAGGTCGCGCTAGATCTGGGACAGTCACAAGTTCATGGCGACTAGAATGGAGCACAGGTCAGATACAGGGACCAGATTAGTCCAGCTAAAAAGCTACCTTCAAAGTCCGGCGTGAAGAGTTCTATCGTAGTGGAGGAGGTCATGAGGAGGAGGCTGAGTGTCATGGACGGTCATTGCTGTAGCGCAAGGAGAAGGTAGGGCATCGTGGATGATTGTTACTGTAGCAGGAAGGGCCGATCAAGCGTCGCAGACGGTCATTGCAGTAGCCTCACATTGGCGGTCATCGCGGGCTATCATTACTGTACCGATAAGTGCAGGTCTCGTCTCCGATTGTCGATTGCCATGAGCAGTCATTGTCGGAGCAAAAAGCAGGTCTGACGGGTACTTCACGTTGTCGGTCATCGCAGGAGGCAGAGTCATGGTGTGAACAGGCCAGTTTGCTGTCACGAGGAGCCCATTCGTCAAGATTTTCACTTGTACTTCAGGAGGAGTACACTCTGATGCCAGCCAAGGGTCCAGGACCTGGGGATGCATCTCTTGGGGTTCAGGCAGGTGCAGTTGCAGGCCATCTGGGTCAGCTTATTGCTTGGCCCTGGATGGCATTTAGGACTGCAGTCTGACCCACAGAGATGCTCCTCAAGCGGTCAATAGCCTTCTTACTCCGGGCAGTAGGGCTAACAGGGGCAGGGGCTGAGGTGCCTGAAGTGAAGGAGACTGCTCCACTCTTAGGGCAGGTGGAACGGGCGACTTGTGGGGAGAGAACAGGGAGGGTGGCTATGGAACTGGGGGTGGCGGACAAGGATGAAGGTGCGACTAATACTGTTGGGTCCGCCACCACTCTGGAGTGTCCACCGGAGTTTAACTCAGATGATGACGAGCTTGAGATGCTGTCCTCCGGGGCACTCCTCACACCCTCCTGGTCACTGGGTCCCTCTGGCATCTCACGTCCGGAACCTCTGTAACCAGCTGTGTCCCCACCGACATTGGCCCCTTCTCCTCCGTTGCCCTGGATGTACCTGAAATGACATGTAACATGGGTTTATTGCAACTGCATTTCCCCTCTGACTATCACAAATCCACAGAAAACATTGAACAAGTCCACATAGCTCACCAGCTTCATGGTTCACTCCATAGGCTTCACATTTTGCATGAGTGCATGCATACTACATAACATGCAAACAGTTGGGTCCACTCATATCATAACCCCAGACAGGGCAAAATACATTGATGGAATTGCCTACGTTCCATCCTTATGCCTATACAAGGATAGTTGATCACTTTGCATACTTTGGCACTGGTTGTATACCACTGTAAAAAGATGTAGCCAATAGGATGGATCCAAGTGTGTGAGATTTGCACAATGGTCTCACAAGACACAGAGTCAAACAAATCCAACTATTACTCATAACACATCATGATGCCATGAAGCTCAAGTTGAACACCAATGTACCATCAATTACTGTTGTGGCAGACATCATGTCACATGCAATTAATTGCTCATTGCATACTGATGACACTTTGGACTACAAATTACATCATATAACCACTACCTAAAAAGTCAAATGACAGCAGGACACATGTAGTTTAGCTATGCATCACATTTAGCAGATAAAGTTCCTTGAAAACATTGAGGTCCTAAATTTGGGAGACAGATACTCTGAATTCACACAGCACAACACTGCATATAGCCATATGAACATCCCTAATCCTGCTTGGTACAGGTGATAATACCAGTCATAGATTGTATATCCACAAGCCAGTACACTTTTGAAGGTTTTGGGTATCCCTGAACATCTATGACATGAAGATGTGAGGTCACTAGATTTCCAATGGGCAGCCACATCACACCACTCTTTAGTATTGCATACTCAGATTGCGTTGTAAGGATCAGTGTAGACACTCACATATGATCCACACAGTTCTACATCTCACTCCCTCATGCATGTCACCGGTCAGTGAATGAGTGCATCGGAATAGTATTGCAGGTGAAACATGAACTGGCAAATGCACACTGGCCAACATGTAGACACTACTGCTTGTGGGACCATTGATGTTTGCACATCCATTTCACTTTATAACCTACTACCACACATACACTAACAATGACTCATCTTGTGTGTGGCACATGGGCCACCACTAATATGGTTGGTGAAATGCCTGTCTATAACACTTAAAGTTGGCAATATGACATATATGACTTTGGCCAGGACTCACCCCCTTGTCGCTGCTGTTGGGCCCTCAACTGCCCATCAAGTTCTGGGTAGGCCACGAGGGGGGTCAGGGTCCGGCGCGTGCCCCTTCCACATTGGTAGAACTACCCCAGCTGGACCTCCACGATCTTTTGTGTTCTCCTACCTCTCTTTGTAGTGGGCACTGTGCCAGTTATAGACCCTCCGGGTCAGCACCTTCTGGGCAATAGCTCTCCAAATGGCCTTCTTCTGATGGGCATTGACCTGTATGGATGCAATAGATATAGAAACAGATTGTAACTGGATGCTTGAGGATAACTGTCAGCTTGATACACATTACGTTGACATCTAGCACAAGCCTTCACCAAGAGTCAACATATTACATGTGTCTATGTCACATACTAAGCACAGCTAAAGCATGGATACACACTTTTATGGTCATCTGATGACTAACCTTAACACTGGTCATGACCTACACTGACTGAGGCTGCCCACTAACATCATCTAGGCCAGGCCCATCCCACATGGAATGTGATGCGAGGTACCATGGCACACAACACACTAGTGGGACAGATAACGCTTTCTGGGACCATCCATGGATCAGCAGGTCTACAGGGACATTATTCTGTGCATCGGTTCTCCTGCCACAGTGACTCTGTCCCAGGCTGGGCCATGGCCCAGACTGCCCACATATCAATGTCAGGCCTTGATCTCTGCAGGCTGAGGCTACATATCCCACATGAACCTCACATTTCCACCAATTCAAAACAGAAAGGTGAAACTTCTGCCCATTTCTTATGTGAACATGCGGTTGTGTGGTACTCTGAAAGGGGTCTGTGAGGTACAGCTACCTCCCAGACAACTGTTTTACAAAGTCTGATGTGACCTGAGTGATCCGTCGGATGGCACACTTGGCTAACACCATTCTCAAATGCTTATAATAGTATACAGACATGGCTCATAGTGTGTACCCTATACATAACAACGCACATATACCATGATGTGATTTGAGAACTAATTATAGCTACTATGTACTTGAGCCCTGCATATAGATTTGCATGTAACACAAGTAGAAATCACCCTTATCACACATTCCAATGATGGCCTTCCCTCCACAAAGTCCAGGGCCCCATAATCCATTACATGTGTGCCCTATGTAGGGGCCACACATGTATGTAATTAACATAATGCTTACACTCTGACACTCAGAGGCACTTTGTAGCCTATGGGAATAGAAAAGAAGCAGTGAAATGGAGTTAAATTTGTATTTGAGAAACGTACCTGTTCCTCTGGTGAGCCATAAAGCTGAGCATACAGGGGAAGGACCTCATCTACCAGGTCATGCAGCGCCTCTGGAGTGAAGGCATGGTCCCTCTCCCCTGCAGTGCATGGCATGATTGCTCCCAGAGGTGGCAAACAACAGCTAAAATGGAGTAGGTCTTGATAGCAGTGTCAGGAGGTAAGTGAGCTATTTTTCCAACTGCCGCATACATGTACGCAACATACGCAGTCATCAGCATCGGTGCACAAAGCCATTAAACCCCGACCATCATTATCCCCCAACATTAGCCTATGGTTGTGTCTGCTGTGCATGTGACCGCCTACTGCGCTGTCGACTTCCGCCGGCGGCGTACGTTTGACATGCTCTATTATCGGGGTCAGGCATCCGCCATGTTAGCAGTTTGGACAAATGTATTGATGACAGTTAAGTGCACCACCACCACCACTACAAATGAGGGTAAACATGTTTACATTTGAAATGCCCTATTTTGTGTGTGGTGCATGGGTCTGATGTGAAGTGTGTGCATACGGATGTGTGCGTAGGCTTGGGACACATATGGGAATAGGGAAGGATGGCTGCCATGAGGGAGGAGACCAGCACCTAAAAAGTCCTCTGTAGGCCAGACATAGCACAGTGGATGCTTTTCTGGTAGGCCACCATCTGTCTCAGTTGGCTGCCTTGCCCCTGGATGGCATTCAGGAGTACAGTCTGAGCCACAGAGATGTTCCTCAGGATGTCAATAGCCTCCTCACTCAGGGCAGCGGGGGTAATAGAGGCAGGGGCTGAGGTGCCTGCAGCGAAGGAGATGGCTCTCCTCATACGGGACCTGGTCCAGCCAACTGGTTGGGGGACAACAGGGAGGGTGGCAATGGACCTGTGGGTGGCGGAAAAGGATGGAGGTGGAACTAATCTTGTGGGTTCGCTACCACTCAGAAGTGTCCACCGGAGGATGACCCGGATGATGATGAACTTGAGCTTGGGTCCTCCGTGACACTCCCCACACCCTCCTAGTCACTGGGTCTCTCCGTGTCTGTGCTAGCACGTCCGGAACCACTGTGACCAGCTATGTCCCCAACGTTGTTGGCCCCTTCTCCTGCCCTGGATGAATCTGAATTGACATGTAAAATAGGTTTATTGCAACTGCATTTCCACACCTAACCATCACATATCAACACAGAACATTTATTAAGTGCACATACCTCATCAGCTTCATTGTTTACTATATAGGCTTCAAAAATAGCACAAACACATGCATGCATGCTACTTAACCTGCAAACAGTTGGTTCCACTTATGTCATAACCCCACACAGCTCCAAATGCATTTTTGGACTTGTCTACACTCCAAATTATGCCCATACTAGGATAGTTGCTCACCTTGCATACTTTGGCACTTGTTGTATACCATAGTAAAATGATGTTACTAAATAGGATGGATACACGTTTTTACATTTAGACAATGTTCACACAAGGCTCAGATCTCAATAAATTGTCATTTTCCTCATAACACATCATCATTCCATGAAGGTCAAGTTAAAGACCAATGTACCATCAATATGTGCTGTGGCAGAAATCATGTCACATACAAATGCTCATTGCAGACTGATGACACTTTTGACTTCAAACTTCATCATATGTCCACTACCTGAAAAGTCTAATGAAAGCTGTACTGAAGTAGTTTAGATATGTATCAGATGTAGCATAGAAAAGTTACATTGAAACATTGAGGGTCAAAGTTTTGGGAGATAGATACTGCAAAATAACACAGCACAAGCATTCATATAGTCATATGAACATCCCCAATCCTGCTTGGTACAGGTGATAACACCATGCATAGATTGCAATCCTACAAGCCAATACACCTTTGAAGGTTGTTGGGTGTCAGTGAATATAGATGACATGAAGATGTGGGATCACTAGAGTCCTAATGGGATGGCACATCACGGCACTCTTTGGTATTGAAAACTCTGCCTTGTAAGGATGAGTGTAGACAGTCACATATGATCTTTACAGTTCGACATCTCACTCCCTGATGCATGTGACCAGTCAGTGAATTAATTTTGAAACACTATTGAAGTTGAACTAACAACAGGAAAATGTGCATTGGGCAAAATATAGGCACTAATGCTGATGGCACCAGTGATGTTTGCACACTCATGTCACTGTTGAATCACAGCTTACCAATGGGAAGTGTTGTACAGTCACTGCATAAACTGTGCACTGCATGCCATGTCACATGTAATAGGGCCACCATTACATGAGAGACAGTAGTGAGGGAACATCACTCCTTACACAAGGAAGACAAATGGCCTGTGTGGTACAATTGTCACCTAGTCAACAAAGAACATGAGTTGATTTATCAGTTCACTCAGCCAGGTGTCTGATCAAGACAGCAAATTGGTAGTGGACTGGACTCTGCTGTGTTCCTGGTCATAAAGACAATAGGTACAGCACATCAGCATGCGCCTACTACTAGACCTATACAAACAATGACTCTTCTTGTGCGTCACACATGGGCCACCCCAATGTTGATGGGGAAAAGCCTGCCTGTAACACACAAAGTTGACAATATAACATGTATGACTCTGGCCAGGACTCACCCCCTTGTAGCTGCTGTAACTGTCCATCAAGCTCCGGGTAAGCCACCACCAGTATGCGGGCCATTAGGGGTATGAGGGCCATTACGGGGGTCAGGGTCCGGCGCACACCCCGTCCACGTTGGGAGGACTTCTCCAGCGGGACCTCCACGATCTTCCTGGTCTAGCGCCTCAGGTCCTCCCACCTCTTCCTGCAATGCACACTGCGCCAGTTAAAGAGCCCCAGGGTCTGTACCTTCCGGGTGATGGCTCTCCAAATAGCTTTCTTCTGATGGGCGCTGATCTGTATGGATGCAATAGATGAAGGAACAGATTGTAACTGCAAGTTTTTTGGTTGATACACATTTTGTATCCACCTAGCACAAGCATTAATCAATATTCAACACACTACATGTGTAAATATGACATGCTAAGCACTACAAAGCATGGATGCACATTTTTGTGGTCATCTGCGGACTATCCTCAACCCTGGTCATGACCTACACTGACTAAGCCAGCCCACTAGCATCAAGTAGCCCTGGGCCATCCTACATGTATTGTGATGCGAGATACTGTGACACAACACACCATTGAGACCTTCTGAATGCTAAACTACTTGTGCATGACTGTACAGACACCTTTACAGCCAGGCCCATTGACTTGATGTATACGGTCCATAGAGCCTGGTACCATATTACAGACAACATACTAAGACTAAGATCAAAATGAATGGGCTGGCATGTGTGTCACTGAGAGTGTCCTCTCTGGAGATGTTTGGACATGTGGGCTACTTAATCAAATATCATACTACCTCTGATTGAGTTTGTGTGGCATATACTGCCATCACAGGACACACTTTGTGCCATATGTGTCACTGTTAGAGGGATGACATGCAACATACCATTGTATGTCTTGTATGATTGGACTGAATGTAAAAAAGCTGGTGATTCACATATCAAAATCTCTTCAGAAGTAACCAACTATCTACACTGTTAATGTGTCACATGTGCAATAGGCCTGTACAGTGCAAGCATGACTTATAGAAAAGTGACAACAGACATGTGGGAATAAGGTACCTGTCATAAGTAAATGACACACATTGACAATGTGGGTCAATGGAAAGAAGTATCAGGTCAGGGGGTTACCTCAGTCACCATTCCAAATGTAGTTCGTGAATAAGCAATCAGGGCTACTATTGTTTCAGAAAACTCATTTTGGAAACATCCAAGGATCTGCAGGTTTACAGGGAGATTACTCTGTGCATTAGTTGTATCGCCACAGTACCTATGCCCCAGCCTGGGCCTTGGCCCACAATGAGCACAACTTATTGTCAGGTCTTGCTGTCCCCAGGCTGAGCATACTGATCTCATATGAACATCGTATTTTCACCAATTCAATACATAAAAGACAATTTTCTGGGCATCAAATACGTGACCTTAAGGTTGTGTGCTCTCTGTAGGGGTATGTGAGGTATAGCTAGCTCCCAGACAACAGTTTGGCAAAGCCTGATGTAGGCTGAATGATATGTGGGACTGTACAGATAGCTAACATCATCCTCAACTGCTTCTTACAGTATACAGACACAGCTCATACTGTAAAGCCTATACATTTCTTAGCACATATACCATGATCTCATTAGCAAATATATCATAGGTACCATGAAATGTATACATGCATAGATTTGTGCATGCGACACAAGTAGGATATAGGGCTTATCACACATTCCAATGGTGATGTTAACGCCACAAAGTACAGTGCCCCATAATCCAGGACATGATTGTCCTATGTAGGGACCACACCATTTCACAAAAAATAATCTGATTTCACTCTGGGACACAGATGCACATTGCAGCCTATGGGAATTAAAAGGATTAAGTTGAACAGAATAAAAAATGTATCAGAGATAGTTTCTTGTTCTTCTGGTGAGTCATAGAGCTGGCCATACAGGGGAAGGACCTCTCCAACCAGGGCCTTCAGCTCCTCTGGAGAGAAGGGACGGGCCCTCGCACCTGCTTGGCCTGGCATAATTTCTCCCAGAGGTGGCAAACAGCAGCTAAAGTGGAGGAGGTGTTGATAGCAGCAGTGTCGGGAGGTAAGTGAGTTATTTCTCAAACCATGGCATACATGTATGTCACGTACGCTGTCATCAGCGAAGACGCACACAGCCATTGGACCACAACCGTCACAATGACCAATGTTAGTCTATGACTGTGTTTGCCGTGAATGCACCCGCGCGGTCGACTGGTGTATGTCCCTCTGCAGCTGCTTCATCTCCCAGATTTCCGTTAGTACATGGCCCATCACACCTTGAGAGTCCTGATAGGCTCCCAAGACTTGGTAGATGGTGGCCTGGGTGTGAGTGGCCCAAGTGGGCTCCTCAGCAGGCCCACAGTTACCCTCCCATGAACTTTACCCCCACAGGCCTGTGCCCTCGGCCCAGGCTGCACCCTCCCACTGGTTCCTGGTTCCTCAGTGACTGGGTTGGTGATTGCCACCTCAGAATCCAGGACTGAGGGGACAAGATGTTACTGGCTGTGCTAGTTACACAGGTTGGGGGGGCAGGGGTTGGCTGTGATGTAACTGGGGCGGGAGGTATTGTTGTGGACACAGTGAGACCCACTGTTGTCGTCTGCCCAGGCTGACCAGATGTGCCAGGAAGGTCATCCACGTCCACACACCAAGCCATGGCCAGGTGCTCTGCCAGACGGACCTGTTGAGAAACAGAGAACATTCTTATTGGTGGAAGCGTGGTATCTATATCCACATCGTTTGTGTCATAGTAAGTAGAGACCCAAGAATAAACAAAATAGGTAGAGATAACTATTGTGATTTATTTTCGTGGTATTGAAATTGTGTAGAAGACATTTGGGGACATTCAATGCATGTAGGAGAATTGAGTAGCTCATTAGATGTGCTGATATGTTGCATTTTGGAATAAGAAATTAACATGACATCTCCCAAACATTTAAGCCAACACAGTGTAGAAGTAACATGTGTATTTGACCATTTCAAGGCCTAGTTGTGTGGAATACAGGCGAACACACAACTTGGTTGTATATTTAGCATTAGTCATCATGTGAGCAGTACAGAGTATATGAGTCACCTGCCACTTCTAATCAGCTGAGTTACCTTCATGCCTTACATATATTTGATATTTTAATAAATACAAGGGTATCCCTACTCACACTGAACCAGGGCATACAATATATTACAAACTCAATAGTTCTTGTGGACAATGTACGAATAAATGACACGTAACTGCAAATAGCGAATTCAAACCGGAGACTAGGATTTCAAAAGGAGAAATTGTTATACATAAAACAATAAAGAGTCTAATTCTTATTTTATACAAGTAATATCTGTATTGAGAAATGGATAGTGCTCAGTGTCCCTTGTGAAAAAGAACCAAAAAAGAAAATGTGACACAATACAATATCTAATAGGGTTTTGTTGGACTTGGCCCTTTTTGCAGGGTCATCCCTGAACTTTGTGCCTTCCTCATGGTATTTTTTCTGACCTGGTGTTGGTAGTTTTAGGACTCTGGGCACTTTATCACTACTGTCCAGTGTAAAGTGCATGTGCTCTCTATGGTAAACATGGTAAGATTGGTCTACACCTGTTTGGCGTATTTAATTTACCTATCAGCCCCTTGTAAAGTGGTATCTCAGATACCCAGGGCCAGTAAATTAAATGATACTGGTCCGTCCATCATCTTGTGTGTTTTGCAATGGTGGGCTTGCAGCGCTGCTTGCGCCACCCACCAAAGTAGCCTTTCAAACCTGTCTCAAGCCTCTGCCATTGCAGGTCCTACGCCCGCAGTTTACTGCCGCTGTGACGTGGCACATAAAATGGGTGCCACGTCTGTGACTCCCCTTTTACTACATATCAGTCACCCCTAAGGTAGGCCCTAGCTAGCCCTATGGGCAGGGTGCGCTGTAGGTAAAAAGTAGGACATGTGCCTTAACTGTGTGGCATGTCCTGGTAGTGACAAACAGCCATTTTGGTTTCTCACTACTGTAAGGCTGCCTTCTCATAGGAATGCATTGGGGATTCCCTGATAAGTGTTTCAGTGGTAATTCCTGATCTGAGAGGAGTAGCGCGATCAAGTTTGGTATGTTTGGAATAGTGATAATAAATGTTGCATAATGGTGTGTGCAGATTTATTGTCACTATTTTAGAAATGCCACTTTTAGAAGTGGGCATTTCTGTGTGCTATGTGTCTTTGTGCCTGCCTGATGTGTATTGCATGTCTGGCTCTGGAGTGACAGGGGCTGGGGAGGTGCAGTTGCTCCAGAGGGGCTGGGTGAGTCAGCGCTAGGCTGAATAGGCAGATCCGCATTTGGAGTAGTGGGAGGAGTAGTCCCTGACCCTGAATAGGTCTGTGCCTGCCTTGTTCAATGCTGGCTCCGCCCCCCTGTGGTGTGTCTGGGGCCAGGGTCTACTCTTACAAAGAGGTATTTGTGCACTTGAAAGGAGATGGGTAAGTGCCCCCCAGAACTGGTTTGGACCGGGCGCAGAGCCCTGTGCCCGGGAGAACAATGACCTTTGCAATATCAATATTGGGGCTGTGACCCCATGTTTGTTGAACTAGAACAGAAGAGACTATGTGGGACCAGAGGATTGCTGTGCTGGCAGGGAACCGCCACTGTGACTGTGCCTGGTGTGCTGGGCTGCTAGAGGGACTGCATCTATGCCCCAGGAACCCTGTGTGCTGTCCTGCTGCCTGCTCTCCTGGAACTGCATGCCCCCAGTACTCTCCAAAGGATCCAGCATGAGGGGACTGCCCCCCTATACTGGAGAAGCCCAAGCGCTGGTGAAGCGCTTCACGCTCCCTGCCTTTGTTCCTGGAGTGTCAAGTGCAGGCGGAGCACTTTGGTTTTATCCTTATCACCGCGCTTTGAGAGCGCTGCAAACTCCGTTGCCCAAGGGGTGGGCTCACTCGTGCTGCCTTGGAGGAGCGCTTTGGTCCTTTCCGCTTGCTTTCCCTGCGCGTTGGGAAAGTTCTGGGCATACACTCCTTGGACTCGCAAGGGAACGGTCACCTTGCCTGTTGTGCAAGAGCCCGGGGCGGTAGTGAGATGTCCGTGCCAGCGCCAGTGAGCCGGCAGCGTTGCTGGGTGACCGGAGTTCCTGGCGCTGCCTAGCCACGCTCCCAGAAGCTCACGAAGGCACCATGTCATCAGCGCAGTGCAGGAAGAGGCCGGAAGCCAGGCAGAGGGACAGGGCCGCGAGGCCGAGCCTGGTTGTGGGTGGCACCCGTGCCTGACGGCAAAATGGAGGAGAGAAGAACGGAGACGGTGCCCCGTGTCGACCCGGTCCTGGAGGGCTGGACCGGTGCACCGCCATTGGCCGCCTCCCACCAGGAGCACTGGGCCATTTGTTGTTGACTGCGGCGGACGGCCGCAACCAAACCAGCTCAGCCCCCAGGGAGAGGTGATTGGGGTTGACCCTCGCTGCGGTAAGCCTGGGGCTGCGCACTTGCTGGAGCCAGTCCATTGGGTACAGGGAGGTCCCTGGCTAATTTGGGCAGGGCAGGTGCCTCCCCTACTAGTGCTGTTCGGGGGCATTGTTGCTTGGGGCAGCTCTGGGTAGAACCTGGACGGAGGCCCCCGCTTCTCCCATTGAGCAAAGGAGATCCTGATTGGGATCAGAGGTTACCGCATTTCTGCTGGTAGGCGGGCAAGTGGCCCAGGGGCCTACCAGGAAGGTATGCAGAGCTACCGCACCCTATGTGGTGAGGGTGATACCGGAAGGCAAACGCTGTGATGTATATAATTTACAAGTGTTCATGCACTGCATTTCTGCTGATTATATGTTGCATCCTATGCTAAGTAATGCTAGGCTGTCTAGGTATAATGTGTTTATGCTGTGGTAGTAATGTGCGCACCTAATAAGGGATTACCGTGCACTGCTGATTAGGTACCGGCCTAAGAGGGGCCTAATGTGATTATTATGTGTTACATAATAAGCTATGATGTGTATGCGCAATGTTTTAGGCTACGGTGATGACGTTCATGCCTCATGCTTGGTGCTAAGTGCACCCTTTCACTACATGTGAGTTGTGATATGATGACAGTGGCCCGATTGGCCCTATAATGTATGTAATCCCCTGTAAAGTCATGCCTAGTGCCAGGTGGCACAGTGTATATATGTGATTGCGTACTAATGTGTTTTAAGAGTAATACAAAGGCTATTTTTTTTATATAACCTTGTGTGGAGGTTCTTTTGTGGTGTGCCTAGTGTGTCGCTGCTGTGTGAGTGTGTTGTGCAAACGCTTTACACATTGCCTCTGGGATAAGCCTGACTGCTCTGCCAAGCTACCAAGGGGGTGAGCAGGGGTTATCCTCGGTGTGTAACTCCCTTGCCCTGACTAGAGTGGTGGTTTTCTGCCTGGCTTAGGCGCTTGTCCTAGCCAACCAGAAATCCCATTTCTAAGGGGTTTCTTAATATACATCAACGACCATTCACAATGTCCTACAATGGCCACCTTTGGAATTCAAAGAGGCCAGAAGGGGTTTGTTATGACATAAGTCGACGACATTTCGACCCTGTAAAGGATTGGGGGTTTCATCAGGACCTTAAGATAAGGAACATCTGAAATGAAACAATAAAACAAATACTCAGCTAAGAAAGAGAAAGACTCAAGTAATAGCAGTAGTAAAGATTAAAAGAGGGTGGAGGGTATAACTGGTGATTCTATGGGCAAATTGTCCCAAATAATGAAGTGTACACCATAAAAAGTGAGTGGAAATGCAGGTGTCCAGAATTCAGCCTCACAAAACCAATTCTGACAATTATTCATGAGGAAGGCAGGATATATACCTTTTTGTTTATAAAGGAAACTGAAGATAACAAGTTTTTTCCTTATTCTAGTTTTCATCAGAGAGATCTGTAAAACAATCTATCTTACAGTCAGTTCCTATGTATTAGACGGAATTGTTATAAGTAGGATGATTTTCATAAAAATGCTAATGTCCTTCTAGAAGAGAGCGATGAAACACGCTTGGTATACACCCAGAGAAATCCTGGAGATGAACCATTCAGAATGTGAATTCAAAGGGGATTAAAAAGGCAATTAAAATGAACTGGAATATCATTTCAGGGTTATCACAGTTTCAGGAAATTCTGCTTTTTGCCTTCAAGCTGAACAAATATATTAAGGATCATCTGGTTTGATCCAACACAACCAAAAAGACAAAGACTACGAATCTGCGAAATATTTTGAATTTTCCACCTGCGCAAGGGCACCATAGATGCGGAAAATGTTCCACATGTTCTAGCATGATTGAGGGTATGGAATTCAGACATAATGAAGTAATTAGACACACTAAGTTCACAAATTGCAAAACAAAAAATGTGATATATTCTATAATTTGCCCTGTTGGCAATTAATATGTAGGAAATACAAATCAGGGAACATATTACAGAACATAAATCCTGGATCCAATGTGAGAGAGACAATAGTTTATTAGTCAATTAAAACCATAAACATGATCATACAATTCAAAAGGTTTAAAAATGCATACAAGAAAGACTAAAAAAATGTGTCATACATCTATTTCAAAAAATAATTCCAACAAGGGGGGACAGAGGGGCAAGTTTAAAGAGGTCCAACGTACATGCCCCAGTAGGTAATGTGTACAAGAAGGGTAAGGAGTTCCTCTAATAATAAAAAGAAAAGGCGAGGAGATACTCTGAAGGGGTTAGGTCAACTATGACCACCCTAAGAAAAGAAAGGAAGGGGGAATCCCCTAAACGGAACTAGGGCTCTCACACACCTAGCAAGCTAGGTGTCATGCTTCATCATAAGAGCCTGCCCCTCGTCTGGTCGGCGCTGCAATACCTGACGGGCACCCAGTACGGGGCTCTTTGGCGGGGATCTTCTGTTCCTGCCGGTGGGTGCAGTGGGGGTGAGAGGCCTAGTGTGTGTAGATGTGAAAGAAAGGGAAGGTGAGTTAAAACAGGTCAGTCAGTCCTAGCAGTCATTTATTCGGAAGGTAAACTGCCTGATTAAAAATCTAAAGGGAGTGACAATAAATATGAAGTAAAGTATCTAGCTATCTGTGAGATTTAAAAAACAACGGCGGACTCCAGTGGCCGCACCTCCTTTTTATGTTCCCTATAATTGCTATTAACTGATATATTGCAAATCAGTGTGCACAAATCACTCCTGCACCCGCCGTTGAAGAGTGCCAACTGCCAATGCAGATATGAAGTACATAGAAAAACAATGGAGTGGTGCACTAACCAGTCAAATTCAGATTAATAAAAAAGCACAGTCAGTATCTTTGTGGTAGAAAAAATATATATCCTTCTTTATTTTTCGACAATCCTTAAAAATTAAGCACAGCATCAGCCAACGCGTTTCGTTCAATGTATGAACTTCGTCAGGGCAAAGTTGTGTATAGTTGGTTGTCGCGTATAAGGCGCCTGTTCAATAATGAGGGCTGAGAGCCCACTTCGGTATCTGCCTATTTCGGATATGTGCTCACGTTATATCAATTCAATAATGCACCAATAGCGTGGGTCTCCTTGATAAGAGCCCAAAACATGATAATCCTGCAGTCCTGTCACTGCTACATCTCAATACACGGTCGAGTAAGTCTCAGGTCAATAACCTGCAAAAAACAAAAAGGAGAAAAAGTAGATATGTTGGTACAACAATACAAATAATGCACAGGTGTGTGAGAGCCCTAGTTCCGTTTAGGGGATTCCCCCTTCCTTTCTTTTCTTAGGGTGGTCATAGTTGACCTAACCCCTTCAGAGTATCTCCTCGCCTTTTCTTTTTATTATTAGAGGAACTCCTTACCCTTCTTGTACACAATACATCTATTTCAGCCATTGGGCATCTTGTCACTAGTCCTTCACTTTCTTTAACTTTCCTTCCTAAATATATAAGTAGAGATGCCAAATACAGGTATTAAATGGACAAAAGTGGCTGATCAGGGACTGATCTTTTCCCTAATGTGTAAAGTGCAAAATTGCCATACGGGCGGCTGGAGTTCACATAAGTAAATCGCTATAGATAAATAAAGTGCTTATATGCAGGACGGAGGCGGGTACATGTACAGTGGTAGATAGGCCATGGTTTTTCCCCCAGTAAAGGTGCAGGTCTGCAAAACTACGTGTCATTAAAGTGCCAAGTTAAACAAAGTGATTACCTAAGCATAGCGGGTTAGGGAACAGTTAATATGGCGGTCCCTAGCAGCCCGTCCTTGGAAATTGCCTACTCATGTGAAGTTTACCTTAGAAACTATGGATTTATCACGTCCTAAAATCAGATTTGGGAGTCCCCTCCAGATTACTCATCGCTCAACCTATATGCTGATAATTTTTTTGAAAATATTCAACAACTGGATTAGTCTAATGTTTAGCATTGTGTAGTGTGGGTCCATAGACTCCACCACTGCAGACTTACATGACATAATTCCCAGTCGAGAAACTCCCGTCTTAATAGAGATCTTCGTTGGACCATCAATACTGGACAGATGCATACAATGTGGAGCAATGTTTCGTTCCCCTGGTGGCATAAACATGTAAAACATTGCAGACTCAGGACCACGGAGGATGGCTTGAATGATATGTCTGAAATTTGTAATATATTTGTTTAACACCATTTCATCTGCTTGTCTGAGCAAGGAGTCCATAAACACTACACTGCAAAACACACGCAAGGCTAACTATGAAGACCTATGCATTCCTGATTCTCCAGAGATATGTTTCCTCACAGACATTGTTTTACGGCCAAGGCAGTGATGCAAAGCCCAGAGACTTTCCCCCCCTTTTCCAGTACATATAATCCTTTTGCTATACTAATGCCGTTTTTTTAAACTACAAGTTCCAAGATGCTTATGGCCAAGTGATACATTTTTATTACGTAAAAGTGTAGTCACGTGACCACCACAGAAGAGCGCAGAAACAACTACATGCTGAATTAGTGTTAAGGCCCGTCATAGGAAAGAGGACCGGCAACTGAAGTGCTGGATTTGGGCGGCAGCACACGCTGCAATCACCACACCGTGCTGCAAAGAAATTATAGAAAGGAAGACCGGGGAACGAATCAAGCTGGTTGCTGAGAAAGACGAGCAAGGGCCCAGCATTACAGGATGCATTAATAGTGGTAAGCAGCATTCTGACCCCACACACTCCATACTCTGCGCAAGGTTGTTTACACTAGGGGGCAGATTTAAAAGCCCCTTGCACCGACTTTACGCCGCCGTTGCGTCACCTCTGTGACGCAGCGGCGTCGTAAACAATGCGCCACAATGCGACATATTTACAACGTGACGCATCTAGGGAGATGCGTCACTTTGTAAAGCCCTGCACTACATTATACCTGCGTCAGGTATAATGAATGCAGGGTGGGCGTTCCGTTGCATGGAAGCCTCGTAAAAGTAACACAGTGATTTTACTGAGTCACTTTTACGACACCACTGCGTCAAAACCTTGCGCCTGCCTGAAGCAGGCGTAAGGAGTGACGCAGCATGTTAGGAATAGGCATTCCTAACTATTGCTGGAGTTGCGTCGTACTTGCGACACGACTCCAGCAATGCGCTGCCCTTGCGCCGACAAGATGCGTCACGCATCTGTCTATCCTTGCGCCAAGGTGCGCTGCATTGTAAATGCGGCACATCCATGGTGGCGCAAGGCTATTTTTCCGTCACGCAAATTAACTGGCGCATCCCTGCTAATATGCAGGGATGCACCAGTTCTTGTAAATCTGCCCCTAGGATTCTTAAAATGTGCTAATTTCACAGGTTATGACTTGCCCAAAAAAGAGATAAGTAAGCCCCGAAGATATCCTACCAATTAGGACACCTGCAAGACCTCACACTGTAGGCCCTTTCCCGGATTAGTACTACATATATATTATTGAGATATGTCATGAGATGTTTTCCCCTGTTCCTTTTAATTAAGTACAGAAGCTTGTAGATACTCAATATTTCCCTGTTTCCGTCACAGTGTAATGTATCAAAGGTCCCAGCCCTGATGAAGTCCTTCAGCTAAAGATGGCACCTTAGAAGGTTGAAATGCTTCAGCAGCATAATAATGGGAACAAGGGTGGCCTGTTTTAATGAAAAGGAGACATAAGGCATGAGAATGAAAGGATACTCCATCCCTGGGCTTAATGAATTTCAGAAATGTATAACAATGGGATTTTTGATTTTTTTATAAAAAAGGACTAATATCTAATGAACAATTTTGTGCTGTCAATTTGATTTCTTTATGATTTGTGTATTTTGTATTTTTTTTGTGTGATTGTCTTTGCACAATAATATAGTCAGGAACATGTATTATTCCTCAGTCTTTTTCTGAGCATTAAAAATGAGGAATTTACAAGTAGGTATTAAAAAAGATGTTTTATCGTTGTGATATGAATTTGAAAGTATATACCCAGAGAAGGATGTGGTATACTGGGGATGATTTGAATTGATTGATGGTTATCCTGGGGTATCTTTTGGTTGAAATTGTGTGGGAACCCTGCCCCCTGTTCCTTAGTTGAATCAAGCCACGTATCGTATTTGAATGATTGAATGGTATGCATTAAAATGCAATACACCGCCTATGGATGTCTGCGCTCCACTCCTCTCTCACTGCCAGGGTCCAAGCTAATGGCCAAGCCTCGTGGGCCTTGCCTATCACCCGAGGCACTCTACAGGGCTGTACACACTCCCCATTCTCTTCGACTTGTTTCTGAAACCCCTCCTGCAGAAAATTAGGGACCACCCACAGATGCATGGTATCTCCCCCTGTCACTACACATTTAAGGTACCTACCTTCACGAATGATCTCCTTCTGACTCTCACCGAACCCCAGAGCTCCCTTTTGATGCTTGTCCGCCTTCTCAAGGAATTTCGAGGAGTAGCTGGCCTCCAGGTAAATGTGACCAAGTCTGTGGGTCAGGTTCTTGTGGACAAGAGGGTATTTATGCACACCCTCAAAACTACTACACCCTTCCGCTGGTCTACAGACTTTGTCTGCTACCTGGGCTTTCAACTCACACCCAGCCTCCAAGTGCGCGCACAACTTAACTTTGGCTGGCTCTCCTGTGAGGCCAGGCCCAACCTGGCCTCATGGAGACACCACTTTCTCTCCTGGGTGGGACGCATCTCTGCACTTTAAAGGACCCTGCTTCTGCTGATTCGTTATCTTTTCCATGCCATGCCACTCTACATCCTCTACATCCCGAAAGACGGCATCGCCTGCTTGCAGACACTTTGCATGCAATACATCTGGGCGGGTTGCCGATCCCGCTTGGCAGCAAAGACCTGTATGAAACGCCCTGGGGCCAGTGAACTGAGGCCACAACCCACACCTTATACTACCAAGCCTCGCAGCGTCAGTATGTAATTGAATAACTTAGGGGGGAATCTGACAAGCAATGGTGTCGCATTGACCAGAACCTGGAGACTCGTCCCCTGGGTGAGATCCTGTGGGTTCCTAGGGGCATGAGGGGAAGGTTATTGTATGTTTCCCCTGTCACATGCTCCACACTTGCCGTGGGACTCGATTGCACTCCGGAGGGTCTCACTTCCTTCCCGTCCCCGCTTACACTCATAGGGGCCGATTCACAGAACTAATCTGAGATACAATCCTAAACTTACTACTTTTGGTATTCACAGAAGGCATTTTGTAGTAGTAAAGTTAGGACTCCTTACTTTACTACTACTAAACTGAGACAAAATCCTAACTTTATGACTTTCGGTATTCACAAAAGGCATTTAGTAGTAGTAAAGTTAGGAGTCCTAACTTTACTACTACTAAATGCCTTCTGTGAATACCAAAAGTAGTAAGTTTAGGATTTTATCTCAGATTAGTTCTGTGAATCGGCCCCAAGGTGAATCACACAGACTTCACCGATGGCATGGAAACAAAAGAATACCAGACATGGAGGTACAAGGGCTGTTTCCCCCTTCAAGACTTGTATACCAGGGATACCCCAAGGCCCTTTGAGAACCTCCAGGATGACTACGGTATTGCAGAGCCTGAGCACTGCCATTGCCTGCAGATTTGCCACTGGAGACGCCACCAGGGCCTTAACACCATTTGCAAACTTCTACAGCGCCTCTACACAACACAACACCTAATCTCATGGATATACTCTATCCTCAACACATCACTCCCCAGGCGCAGACCATCCTTCAAGGAGCGGTGGGAAAAAGATCTGAACATCAACCTTGACCCTAAACAGTGGGATATAATCTCTACCCGCAACACCAACTTCGCCCGCCACATTTGAGGCAGAGAGATCTTATACAAACTACTGTACCGCTGGCACCTGCCACCAGCTAGGCTCCATTCAATGAACTATATCCAACAAAGTATGCAGTTCCTAATTAAGAGGAGATTTAGAAAGATTAGTTGGTATAACTCTGTATATCCAAAGGTAGGAGCCAGAGTCTCCTCTTTTTGGAACTAGGGCCCTCACACACCCAGTTTGGTGTCATAGTTCATCATAGGGCTTGCTCCTCGTTGGGCCGGCGAAGCAATGCCCGACGGGCACCTTAAAAGGGGTTCTTTATCAGAGATCTTTTTGTTCCCAAGCCATCAATGTGAAGTGCAAGTGTGGGGCCTTAGAGTGTAGATGAGTGGAAGGGTTTGTGAGTAGTGTGAAGAAATATTAAAAAAGAAAGATAGGTGGTACTCAAACAATTTTTAATCTGTGAGTCCACCTGTCAGATTAAAAATAGACTTAGCCTACCACCGATGTTATGTTCCGGTGGTTGGTAATGTATAGAGGTCAACATGATTCTTTCTTGGTTAGTCACGGAAGTGACCTATTAGCAATTCGTCAGGACCAAAAATCAAAATTCTATCTACACAGTGGTTGGCGTTAGTATGAGGGGTACACCAAACACTATAACCTAAATGTGACGTACCTGTTGTTGCACCGACCTGGGGAGGTAAATAATGTCAAATATTGATACCATCTAAAGTAGCATGCGGTAGAAGTCTTACCAAGCTTTTAGTAGCAGAGTGCATAATGGACGCAGTAAAAAGATTGGTAAGAGTGACAAGTAAGTGACCCATCCAAAGGCATAAGCAGACGAAGCGACTCGACAAACACCATGGTTAAAAACAATTCAAGACTCACCCAGATTGGGTGTGTAACAGACTACATCAAATGCTTGCAGAGGGAACGCTAAATTATAGGGTCCTAATGTTGGAAAAAAGGAAAAATAAACAAAAACAAAAATAATACCAGTTAGGAATGGTAAATAGATACTGATAAAGAGAAGGAGAAACAAAAACTAGTCTGTCAATATCACCGTGGCGTAGAGCCCGCTCATCTGCTGAGGGTTAGTTGCCCAAGAGTTACTCACGGTTCCGTAGTGGCTCACTCGCCTGGGTGTGTGAGGGCCCTAGTTCCAACCTTTGGAGTAGAGTTATACCTACCGATCTTTCTAAATCTCCTCTCACTTAGGAACTGCATACTTTGTTGGATATAATTGATATGTTCTAGGGGGCCGTATGCTGGACCTTTAAGCACCCCCAGTCCCCCTTCTATTGTTTATAAATCAATCAATCGATGCCATTCGTCGTGATACCTACTGGTAGGGGTGTGGGGAAAGAGGCTTCCTCCTACATATAATGTGGTTGTGCCCTTGCCTAGAGGACTTGTGGGACAAAATCTTCCTCACTGTCTCCCACATTCAATGCTATCCCCGCAACAAATTCCCAGAGCTGGCCCTCTTTGGCAGCCCCTCGGAGGGTTTCTCTACACACTCAACTCCACCTCTGGCAAGTGCATCTTCCACCTTCTGCTGGCAGCCAAGCACACTATTCTTTCCCTGTGAGGCAAAGCTACTCCCCCAACCTATGAACAATGACTCCATGAAATTTGGCGCCTCCTGGGGCATGAGAAGTTAGATTACGACTTAGTTGACTGCTCTCCTCTCTTCCTCAAACTGTGGAACCCTGTTATTTCCTACCTTAGCAAGGACTCGGGTGTGACGTGCCCTCAAACCTTACGCACCCTGGGCCTGGCCGAACTCTCTTATCGTCCCACATCCCATGCTCCCATAGGCATGATTTTAGAATTACTAAAGAGTTAACAAAGTACAGAAGGTTTAACATACAGTCTAAGCATTGCAGAACTAGATGAACTGACAGAGTTAATAGGGAGTGGTACATTCACTGCAGAACAAGGTGAAGGATCGGGGAGGAACACTGTATGCTGACAAGATAGATTATTCTGTTAAAAAAGAGGTAAAGATATTAACCACAACCAGATTAGGAAGGTTTCTATGCTCCCTTTCAACATGAACCCCTCAACCCCCAACCACCACCCCTCTCCTTGCTTCACAGCGCCGCCAAGCTACTCCCCTGATTTCTTTTCACTCCCTCCCTCTCTGTTAGAAAAACTGTGCCCTGAACAGAGTATGCATCTTCAGGATGGCATGGGGGAGTGAGGAGTGATACTGATACTCCCCTCAACTCCCATCAATTCCCTTAGGATTTGGGCTTCTGGGAACAGCGGCTTTTAGTGGTTGCATTGAAAGCGCATGCCACGCAGTGACTGGCCAATGAGCAGAGGTGGCTAGTGGTCTTAAGGATGCTGAGTAATGGAGACAAAATGTGGATCATATTTATTCAAAATTACGCAGCGCAGCAAGTCACCTTGCTGTGCTGAGTGATCGGGAAAGGACAGGAATGCGCCGTAGCTAGCATTCCTGTCTTTTCCCTGCACTGGCGCACAATGTAGGTCTACTGCCAATGCAAGCACCCTTGCACCATAGTGCAAGGGTGCTTGTGTTGTAAGTAGGATTGTTTTTGTGCAGGAAGGGAGGCCTACCCTGTGCCTTTTATCAGCCCAGAGGAGCTCCACCAAGAAGGAGTTCAGTTCCGGAATATATCACGCTGTATCTCATACATTGCCCCTGGAGGACGTACAAATATCTAGGCACAACCACCATCTTAGTCAGCGCAACCTTGCAGCTTAAGAGTGTTCCAAAAAGCGATGGAAGAAGGTAGACCCCAAAGGACCCCACCCCCCACCAAAATTTAAGTGAAAGGTTCACTGTTCCCCATGCGCAATCTGTATGCCCAGGTACCTAACCTGGTTCATCCTCCAAGGTAATCCCACCATGGGAGCTGATCCACCGGGACCACTTGTAGAATTCCCAACGGAAACAGAGTCGACTTCGCCCCATTGATCCGCAAACCTGAATGCTCCCAATATTCGCACATTATGTTGAGTAGTATTGGGGCTGAAAGGTCAGATTGTCACAGGTATATCCTAGCTTCATCTGCATAGAGGTACACTATGTGCTTCGTATTGCCAACCTGTGTACCCCAATCGTGCAAGGCTCATCAGAGTCTGCAGGCCAAGGGCTCCATAGCGATGGCGAAAAGCAAAGGAAGCAGGGGCATCCCTGATGGGTACCCCGTTGCAATTCTGTTATCTCCGAGACTCACCGGCCTGTTCGAGCCCTGACAGTGGGGGAGCTATAGAGCAGTTGGACCCATCTGAGATAGGTGCGGCCCTGTCCCACAGCCCCACTGCCTCCAACACCTTCCAGACCTAGTCCCACCTCACCAAGTCAAAAGCCTGATCAATATCAAGAAAGGCTAACACATACGAGTTCTCGCACAGCTTCAGTGCATGCAACGCTATCACTTTGTTTAAACAAATGTTACAGGCTGAGCTTTGGGCAGCAGACTTGGTCCTCTGGTTACCAAATCTTATCTTAAGGACTAAGGTAGTAGATATAGCCCCAAGATGAAACAGATTTTAAACACTCAGATCTCGGATTGCAGAGGTCTCCGTCAGGTAACACAGATTTTAATTGCTGTCAAGGGTAAGAAGGGTGGGGTAACACTCCCAAACAACATCAGTCCCTCTTCCTCAATATTCAGCCTTTCTTATTTTAGAGGTTAGTAACCAGATTGTGAAGGATGAATGGCTTCATAGTAAGAAAAAAGAATGCATTATGGTTTGCTCATGTGCCTGATATTTTAATATTTACCCTTTAACATATTTCTTGCTTATGATACATTTGTGATTTAATCCAGGTTCACCTATGTCTAATTGATTTATATAACTAGAGAATTATGCATGGTTTATTCACTTCAGGAGTGGAGAAATATTTTTCTCCTTTCATTAGACAGTGCTTGTGAAGCACTATTTTAATGGATGGTTAAATTGTTTTATCGCAGTACTGTGATATGCCCTTCTGAAAAAAATGACCAATTTAAAACGAAACTGTGATTTTCTTTTCATTTCAAAATTATCTCACGTTTATTGTGTGACTGTTTACACTCAGTAATCATTGCATATTGTATTTAATTCGTAGGTAAATAGAATAATAAAGTGGTACTTTGCCAGAATACTTTGCCGACGAAAATCTGGGGACCTATTTAACCCCTTCGCTGCTAAGCCGTTTCCCCCCTGTGCTAAGCCTTTTTTGGCTATTTGGGGTAGTTCGCACTTAGGCTCCTGTAACTTTTTGTCCACATAAGGTATCCACGCCAAATTTTCATCCTTTGCTTCCAACATCTTGAGGATTCTAAAGGTATCCAGGCTTTGTGGAATCCCCTGGAGGGGACCCAGAAATTAGCCACAATACAGTTACATTTAGGTTTTTTGGGGGGGGAAAATGGGAAAAAAGTGCTGCAGAAGAAAGTGTCTGTTTTTTTCCCTGCAAATGGTATCAACAAAGGGTTTGTGGTACTGAAATCACCATCTTCTCAGCTTTCAGGGACAGGCAGACTTTTGTCAGAAAACCAAAATGTTTTACACAGTTTTGGCATTTTACTGGGACATAGCCTATTTTTGCTATTTTTTGTGCTTTCAACCTCCTTCCAGTTAGTAGTAGAAATTGGTGTGAAAGCAATAATCGATCCCGGAAAGCTATACATTTCTAAAACTAGACAAAACTCTGAATTCAGCAAAGGGTCTTTTGTGTAGATCCATCAAGGTTTTCTTTACAGAAACAGTTGAAAATAAAAAATATTGAAATAGAGTTGAAAAAAACAGCTATTTGTGCCAACGTTTTCACCTGTGACTTCTTCTAAGTATGACAGATTTTTGATAGCAATATACCGTTACATCTGCTGGGCCCTTCTGGTTCCGGGAATATATAGGACTTGTAGGTTCACCAAGAACCAGAGTAACCCAGAGCCAATAACTGAGCTGCGTCTTACAATGGTTTTTCATTGTGTACCGGGTATATAGCAATTCATTTGGTAAAATATAAAGAGTAAAAATAGGTACTAAGGAAACCTATATATTTCCAAAATGGGAACAAAATATAGAGTTTAGAAGCAGTGGTTATTTGCACATCTCCAAAATTGTGGGTACCCATACAAGCATGTGAATTAGAGGTCATTTTTCAAAATGACTTCTTTTTTACAAATTGTCTTACATTTGGAAGTCAGAAATCAAATTCAATTGGTAATAACACTTGTTCTACTATTCTGTGTTCCTCATAGTCTCCCAATAAAAATGCTACTTCACTTGTATGGATAGGCCTAGTGCCTGCGACAGGTAACGGCCCAACACACAACATGGACACATCACATTGTTCCGGTGAAAACTGACACTTTTTTTACAATGTGCCTAACTGTGGATTTTGGACCCTGGCTCAGCCGGCACCTTGGGAAACCTAGCAAACCTATACATTTTTTAAAACTGGACAACCGGGGGAATCCAGGATGGGGTGACTTGTGTGGCTCTCACCAGGTTCTGTTATTTACAATCCTTTGCAAACCTCAAACTTTGTCAAACAAACTACATTTTCCTCACATTTCTGTGATGTAAAGTTCTGGAATCTGTGAGGAGGCACAAACTTCCACCCACGCAGCATTTACCAAAGTCTCCCGATAAAAATGGTACCTCACTTGTGTGGGTAGGCCTAGTACCCCCGAAAGTGAGGAATCATTTTACTCTGGAGACTGAGGGGAACGTTGAGTGGTAGGACATCTGTGCCCCAGACATTTCTGAAAGCTAGACACCCAGGAGAGTCCAGGGAGGTGTGACTTGCGTGGATGCCCCAATGTTTTCCTACCCAGAATGCTCTGCAAACCTCAAATTTAGCTGAAAAAATCAAATTTTTCTCACATTTCTGTGTGGGAATGTTATGGGATCACTGAGCTGACTCAAATTTCCTACCATCCAGCGTCCCCGGACGGTCTCCCAATAAAAATGGTACCTCACTTGTGTGGGTGGGCCAAGTACCAGCGGCAGGGAAGGGCCCAAAACTTATATTGTGGGTACATCAATATTATCTACCACAAAATGAGCTGGTTTTACAATGAGGGCACCTGCGTTTTTTGTCCCGGGCTCGGCGGCCATCTGGGGAAAACTACCAAATCCACACATTTCTGAAAACTAGACACTTAGGAGTGTCTAGGGAGGTGTGACTTGCGTGGATCCCCCAATGTTTTCCTACCCAGAATCCTCCGCAACCCTCAAATTTAGCTGAAAAAGAACGCATTTTTCTCACATTTTTGTGTGGGAAAGTTGTGGGATTAGCGAGCTGACACAAATTTCCTACGACCCAGTGTTCCCCCAGGGCTCCCGATAAAATATGGTACCTCACTTGTGTGGGTGGGCCAAGTACCCGCGGCAGGGAAGGGCCCAAAACGTATTGTGGAGACATCAAAATTATCTATCACAAAAATTACCTGGTATTGCAAGGGGGGCACCTGCATTTTTGGTCCCGATCTTGGCGACCATCTAGGGAAACCTACTAAACCCACACATTTCTGAAAACTAGGCACCCGGGGGAGTTCAGAGAGGTATGGCTTCCGTGGATCCCCAATGTTTTCCTACTCAGAATCCCCTGCAAACCTCAAATTTAGAATACAAAAATCCACATCTAGGCACATTGCAAAAAAAGGTCAGTGCCTAGTGGGCTTTCTGCTGCCTGGGGGCGGGGGGGGGGAGAAAGACTGTGGCTATCTATTTTGGGGTGTGGGGGCATTGGTATGCCCATTCTGGGCAGCCCCCACCCCTACGTACAAAAAAGCCAGCGTAATCCCTGGCGCCTAGTGGGCTCTGTGCCCCCCCCCCCGGTGGGACAGATCAGGGGCTATTGCCCAATCTGCCTCCTGGGGGGGCAGAAAGTCTGTGGCATTTTTGAGGGGGTGGGGGCATAGGCATGCCCATTCTGGGCAGCCCCCAACCCTGAACTTTGAAAAAAAAACATCCCACGTTTATTGTGTGACTGTTTACACTCAGTAATCATTGCATATTCCATTTAATTCGTAGGTAAATAGAATAATAAAGTGGTACTTTACCAGAATACTTTGGCGACGAAAATCTGGGGACCTATTTAACCCCTTCGCTGCTAGGCCGTTTCCCCCCTGTGCTAAGCCTTTTTTGGCTATTTGGGGTAGTTCGCACTTAGGCTCCTGTAACTTTTTGTCCACATAAGGTATCCACGCCAAATTTTCATCCTTTGCTTCCAACATCTTGAGGATTCTAAAGGTATCCAGGCTTTGTGGAATCCCCTGGAGGGGACCCAGAAATTAGCCACAATACAGTTACATTTAGGTTTTTTGGGGGGAAAAAATGGGAAAAAAGTGCTGCAGAAGAAAGTGTCTGTTTTTTTCCCTGCAAATGGTATCAACAAAGGGTTTGTGGTGCTGAAATCACCATCTTCTCAGCTTTCAGGGACAGGCAGACTTTTGTCAGAAAACCAAAATGTTTTACACAGTTTTGGCATTTTACTGGGACATAGCCTATTTTTGCTATTTTTTGTGCTTTCAACCTCCTTCCAGTTAGTAGTAGAAATTGGTGTGAAAGCAATAATGGATCCCGGAAAGCTATACATTTCTAAAACTAGACAAAACTCTGAATTCAGCAAAGGGTCTTTTGTGTAGATCCCTCAAGGTTTTCTTTACAGAAACAGTTGAAAATAAAAATATTGAAATAGAGTTGAAAAAAACAGCTATTTGTGCCAACGTTTTCACCTGTGACTTCTTCTAAGTATGACAGATTTTTGATAGCAATATACCGTTACATCTGCTGGGCCCTTCTGGTTCCGGGAATATATAGGACTTGTAGGTTCACCAAGAACCAGAGTAACCCAGAGCCAATAACTGAGCTGCGTCTTACAATGGTTTTTCATTGTGTACCGGGTATATAGCAATTCATTTGGTAAAATATAAAGAGTAAAAATAGGTACTAAGGAAACCTATATATTTCCAAAATGGGAACAAAATATAGAGTTTAGAAGCAGTGGTTATTTGCACATCTCCAAAATTGTGGGTACCATACAAGCATGTGAATTAGAGGTCATTTTTCAAAATGACTTCTTTTTTACAAATTGTCTTACATTTGGAAGGCAGAAATCAAATTCAATTGGTAATAACACTTGTTCTACTATTCTGTGTTCCTCATAGTCTCCCAATAAAAATGCTACTTCACTTGTATGGATAGGCCTAGTGCCTGCGACAGGTAACGGCCCAACACACAACATGGACACATCACATTGTTCCGGTGAAAACTGACACTTTTTTACAATGTGCCTAACTGTGGATTTTGGACCCTGGCTCAGCCGGCACCTTGGGAAACCTAGCAAACCTATACATTTTTTAAAACTGGACAACCGGGGGAATCCAGGATGGGGTGACTTGTGTGGCTCTCACCAGGTTCTGTTATTTAAAATCCTTTGCAAACCTCAAACTTTGTCAATCAAACTACATTTTCCTCACATTTCTGTGATGTAAAGTTCTGGAATCTGTGAGGAGGCACAAACTTCCACCCACGCAGCATTTACCAAAGTATCCCGATAAAAATGGTACCTCACTTGTGTGGGTAGGCCTAGTACCCCCGAAAGTGAGGAATCATTTTACTCTGGAGACTGAGGGGAACGTTGAGTGGTAGGACATCTGTGCCCCAGACATTTCTGAAAGCTAAACACCCAGGAGAGTCCAGGGAGGTGTGACTTGCGTGGATGCCCCAATGTTTTCCTACCCAGAATGCTCTGCAAACCTCAAATTTAGCTGAAAAATCAAATTTTTCTCACATTTCTGTGTGGGAATGTTATGGGATCACTGAGCTGACTCAAATTTCCTACCATCCAGCGTCCCCGGACGGTCTCCCAATAAAAATGGTACCTCACTTGTGTGGGTGGGCCAAGTACCAGCGGCAGGGAAGGGCCCAAAACTTATATTGTGGAGACATCAATATTATCTACCACAAAATGAGCTGGTTTTACAATGAGGGCACCTGCGTTTTTGTCCCGGGCTCGGCGGCCATCTGGGGAAAACTACCAAATCCACACATTTCTGAAAACTAGACACTTAGGAGTGTCTAGGGAGGTGTGACTTGCGTGGATCCCCCAATGTTTTCCTACCCAGAATCCTCCGCAACCCTCAAATTTAGCTGAAAAAGAACGCATTTTTCTCACATTTTTGTGTGGGAAAGTTGTGGGATTAGCGAGCTGACACAAATTTCCTACGACCCAGTGTTCCCCCATGTCTCCCGATAAAAAATGGTACCTCACTTGTGTGGGTGGGCCAAGTACCCGCGGCAGGGAAGGGCCCAAAACGTATTGTGGAGACATCAAAATTATCTATCACAAAAATTACCTGGTATTGCAAGGGGGGCACCTGCATTTTTGGTCCCGGGCTCGGCGACCATCTAGGGAAACCTACTAAACCCACACATTTCTGAAAACTAGGCACCCGGGGGAGTTCAGAGAGGTATGGCTTCCGTGGATCCCCAATGTTTTCCTACTCAGAATCCCCTGCAAACCTCAAATTTAGAATACAAAAATCCACATCTAGGCACATTGCAGAAAAAGGTCAGTGCCTAGTGGGCTTTCTGCTGCCTGGGGGCGGGGGGGGGGGGGAGAAAGACTGTGGCTATTTTTTATGGGGTGTGGGGCCATTGGTATGCCCATTCTGGGCAGCCCCCACCCCTACGTACAAAAAAGCCAGCGTAATCCCTGGCACCTAGTGAGCTCTGTGCCCCCCCCCCCCTACCCCCCCGGTGGGACAGATCAGGGGCTATTGCCCAATCTGCCTCCTGGGGGGGCAGAAAGTCTGTGGCATTTTTGAGGGGATGGGGGCATAGGCATGCCCATTCTGGGCAGCCCCCAACCCTGAACTTTGAAAAAAAAACATCCCTGGGGCCTAGTGGGCTTTTTGCCCCACGGGGGGAAGATAAGGGGCTATTGCCCCCATCTGCCTCCTGGGGGGGAGAGACTGTGGCACATTTTTCTGGGGTGGGGGCATTGGCATGCTCATTCTGGGCAGCCCCCACACCTACGTATAAAAAGAAAATAAGAATCATTGATGCCTAGTGGGCTTTCTGCCCCTCCCTGGGGGAAGATCAGGGGCTACTGCCCCCATCTGCCTCCCGGGGGGTCAGAAAGACTGGCGTTTTTGAAGGGGGGAGGGGCATTGGCATGCCCATTCTGGGCAGCCCCCAACCCTGAACTTTGAAAAAAAAGAATCCCTGGTGCCTAGTGGGCTTTTTGCCCCCCGGGAGGCAGATAAGGGGCTACTGCCCCCATCTTTCTCCCAGGGGGCAGAAAGGCTGTGACCATTTTTTTAGGGTGGGGGCATTGGCATGCCCATTCTGGGCAGCCCCCACACCCATGCATAAGAAAAAAAATCCCTGGTGCCTAGTGGGCTTTCTGCCCCACCCGGGGGTCAGATCAGGGGCCTCTGCCTCCTGAGGGGGGCAGAAAGACTGTGGCATTTTCTTTTGGGGCGTGCCCCTTAAATTTGCAAAAAATAATCCCTGGTGCCAAGTGGGCTTTCAGCCCCCCCCCCGGGGGGCAAGTAAGGGGCTATTGCCCCCATCAGCCTCCGGGGGGGGCAGAACGACTGTAGCAATTTTTTTGGTATGGGGGCATTGGCATGCCCATTCTGGGCAGCCCCCACCCCTACGTAAAAAAAAAAAATCTCTTGCCTAGTGGGCTTTCTGCCCCCCTCCCCCCCTTTGGGAAGATCAGGGGCTATTGCCCCCATCTGCCTCCAGGGGGGCAGTGGGAGGGGGGGACAGAAAGACTTTTGCATTTTTTGGGGGTCAAAGGTGGGAGCACTGGCATGCCCAATCTGGGCAGCCCCCAACCCTGGCCTATAAAAAAATAATCCCTGATGTCTACGGTGCTTAATTATGTGATAATTCAATGAGGGGAGCAAATGCCCTTGCCCAAGGGTCCGCTCCACCCTTCCTGGTGCCTAGTGGGTGGATCCCTACTTGGGGATCGCCCTCCTGGGGCGATCCCCAAGCGGCGATCCCTTAAGGAAGGGTACCATTGGAGAAGGGAGATTCTCCCCTTTCCAACGATACCTCTACCATGTGTTTCGGTGCTCAGGGGCTGAGATAGCCCCACGAGCACCGAAACAGTGAAACTGAAACTAAGTTTTAGTTTCATTTTTAATGTAATGATGACAGCTCGCTTTTCCCCACCTCCCGAGGCCCAAAAAACAAAAGGAAATCCCTCTGCTGTTTGCAGCAGAGGAATTTAGTGCGCATTTGCACATGACTGGTGCTCATGATGGAACCATTCCGTCATGAGCACCGAAGGGGTTAAACCTTTTTCTCCTCACCTGGGATAGGTGCATATAGGTACACAGAGTTATGCCTGCTCTTGGTCATTTTCAGAGGGGATATATGCCCTTCGACCCACAAGCATGCGGTAATCAGGGACATGATGTTCTTGAGATGTAGACAGGGACACTGATAAAAGAAAATAAACACACAACCTTAAGCCCTGTGTGGTTTCTGGTGCTGCTCCTGCTACCTTTGAGGCCAAGGGTCACAGAGACAGAGACAGGGGCTGCAAAGGGCAAGCCGGGGTGGCATCTGCTACCCCTGGTTACTCCCAGATAACATCCATGACAGCACCCACCCATTGGTCTTCCAGTGCTAGGATTCAAACATACTCTACCATACTCCTCCTTATTGATATGCAACAGCCACCCACTATTTCACCAGTACTTGGGGACATCAGCAGGCGATAGTGCACCCCAATCTTCGCCTACAGCACTGCATACTATTTCATTACTTCTTGGATCCATGAACACATATCCAACAAACCTGACCCGTAGCACCTTCCCAATGCTCTTGCAATACTGCAATACACCCTACTCCCAGCATTGAACTGGCTTTTCAGGCAGTCTGGCACTAACAGATTGGCCAGTTTGGAAGGACCAGTGTGTGTGCCATTTGTTTGTTCTGTGACAGGACCAAAAAGAAAACAGCCCACACATTGGCCCTTTAAAGTTGGCCCATCTGGCAGTGCCAGACTGCCTGACAGGCTTTTCGAGCTCTGCCCAGTACTGCTACTCCAATACTAGGAAGCACAAACTGCTCTGCCTCAAACTTCAATCTTCACCTTCTGTACCCACCCTTGTACTACAGTACTAGGACCCATATGAGGCTCTGCCATACATTATCAAGCTGACTTGCACTGATGTCTGAGTACAAGGACCACGTGTGTCTCTGACAAACACCTAAATCTGTATCTGTAGCACCTGTCTACTGCTTTTCCAGTACAGGTTAAAACATGCAGATATACCATACACCTTAATCCTGACATGCACACCCACCCACTGGTATTTCAGCACTGGGAGACACATGAGCTCTCCCATATTCTTCATTACAAATGTGCAACCAGTACTGGGTTGCACCAGCAGAGCTACAACATACCTAAATACTGATGTGCAGCCTTCACCCACTACTCTTCTTGCATGAGGACACACACACACACAGCTATGCCATATAACTCAGTCCCAATACGCAGCTCGTATCAACTGCTCTTCAATTAATGGGACACACATGTAGTTCTATTATACTCCTCAATCCTAACATGCAGCAACTAACAGCAGCAGTGAGACCTACAAGTAACTCTGACATACACCTCAATGCATACCTAAATCATACTGTCCTATTCAATACACACACATCAAATCTGACCTACAACCCCAATCAATCTTGCTGATCTCTAAAAGGTTCATTTCTCCCTTTCACCCAAGCTTGAATGAAAAGGCGAACTTTTTTTCTTTGCACCTCATATGCTTAGAATGTGAACCACCTTGGATGAAAATATCAGAAATATGGTGTTTTACGAACGTAGGGGTATAGTTAAGAAAATGTCTCGCAATACAGTGCTGCAACCAAAGTTGCTGTGTTGCGTTGCATGAGAGGGACAGAGCTGAAAAGCGCCATAGCTACTAAGATATGGTGCTGTGCTTCTCTCTTCACAGCGCTAGCGCACAGTCAGGCTGCCTAGCGCAACGCAAACCGGTGTCTTTGTCAGGTCTAGCATAGGCTTTGTACAGAAAGGGTACCCTCCCAGTACAAAAAGACATGCTTAGACAAACTTTAAAACTTCTCACTTTGGATGTGTGCTGCACAGTGCAAAACCCATGCAAAGTAACAAAAGATTCTCGAAATAAAAAGTGTTTCTCTTCGATAACGTCAATGTCAAATTGAATTATTTGATGGAGAGCCTTGTCTTCTTGTTTTTTAGTAGATATGATTTAGCGTAAAAAACATGGGTGGTTGTATGGGAACACCCACTTATCACCCATCGTACACCCCCTTGACACAAAGTAATGCAAAGCAATGCTAGGTGCTGCTTTTCGTAACTGGAAAGTAAGTTTCACATAAACATGTTGCACTGATTTGCATAACGTTTGTGGTGCAAAGACAGCGCAAAATGTAAATATACCGAGTAGTGCTACAGCAGATGCAAACCAAACTTCACAGGTGCAAATAATAACTAATTGTGACTATGTGCAAGAATGTGTTTCATTGCAGCAGGTTGCCCTAAAAAAAACATGTGTTTGGGCACCAGTGGAACACTTCATGAGACAGCTATTTTTCCTGTGCCGTCTAGAGTGGAATACCACACCAATAGTGAAAGCCTTCAGGTGAAGCAAATTTATTGATTGAGGCTGCCCAGGGCCTGGGAGGCCCAAATTCTGACTTTGTTGACAGGTCACACCTTGGCTGATAAGGATGAGTTGTAACAATTGGAAGCTGTAACTATTACAATCTCAAACAGTGTTTCAATGTTCAGCAGCTGTTTTTTAAACGCTGGGAGCATTTTGCTCAGTAGACTGTCCCTTTTGCTCTGTTTCTGGTACTGCTTTTCCCCTTCTGAGGAAAGGGGGTGCAAGGGTTGTGCCCAGGGTAGCATGGGCAGTGCCAGGGATCGCTTTTGCGACCCCTGGTGACGTGACCCCTAAATGACGTCCATATTAAAGTACAATTGGATAATGCCATTAGCTGTCTCACAGCTGGAAGCTGTCCCGGACACAGCAACTCTTATTGTGTTTTCTTTGATTTGTATTGGTTCATTTCAATGATCTAAAAAATAATTTTTGACCTCCTTCACATATTAGAATTCTTTTTTAATTGCACAAAATGGTCATACTGGTGTGAGTTTCTCAGTTAGCATCTGTGTACGAATCAAATCCAGTTCTGTGTCTCCAGCAGTTATGAAGTTCATGGTCCCGCGTTGCAATTATAGTTTTAATAGCATTTATATAGCACTTCATACCTCAATGCGAGGCACTGAAGTGCATTGTCAGATGGTTAGTCCCACACAGGTGGGGGAGTGCTTGGTTGTGAGGGAGTCGGACTTGTAACAAGGTCCAAGTGGGAAGGCATTTGGTGTCATACATGAGCAACAAGAGTAGTGCTTTTATTCTGTCTTGGGTTGCAGCCCTTGACAGGTGGATGGAGGAAGATGAGTGAGCAATAGTGTGCTTAGTTTACTTTTGTCAGGTGCTGTGTACCGCTGCAGGTCCCACTGGAGTTTGTCGGTGACAAAAAGATCCTTCAAACCAACGTTTTATGCTAGTTACAGTAATTTGAGACAGCCCTTCTATAATTTTTATGGAATAGAGAGGAGACAAAGGAGAGTGATGTGCTTGAATTGTCATTATTAGTTAGGTCTTATTCAAGTGATGTTACTCTGAAGAATCAATGATGCTTGGTGGCGGATAGGAGGTGGACTTGCAGGTATAGACCATGTTACCATCACTATAGATGCAACCATTATGTGACAGATATCTTTGTACAAACCCTACTGTCCTCAATAGAGTTGAGAGTCTTGGGTTAGGAGGGTGTCTAAACGCGTAGGTGTGCCCTATAGGTTCTCTGGTGGAGGCTGTGTGGTAGGATTGTCCTCCAGGTCCAAAATCTGAGTTAAAGAAGAAAACTCTATCTGGTCTGGTTAAAAGCAGCCAGGATCCAATGTTTTATTAGGAGCTAAAATGGTATGAGTGTCTGGTCCTGTCACGTTGACTGATTACTGTGAGCCATGGTAGTGTCCAACTGTGGCAGTTCTGTGACTTTTTTTAAACACCATTGTGCAGGTTTTCTGATCTTACTGTGGTAAATTAAATTTACTTATTACCTCATTTCTGAATTTCTATGCTTAATAAATCATAATTTCTTGTCAATGCAAAGCGAGGAGTCCGTGGTGCTCAAATGAAGGAGGAGAAGACCAATAACTCGAGTTAAAGGGAGCGCTTCCAGCACCAAGCGGGCACAGGAGCAATCTCTCAAGTCCCTCTCTTTAAGTGGGGTGTCTTTATTTTCAACAGCAGAATATTTATACAGTCTTGGTCACGAGGCAAAATAGAGGAACAAACAGGTCGTGGCAGATAGAGGAACAAAGATTCAGCAAGAGGAGCAGAGTGTGAAGAAATGGGGGCGTGTCTTAGGCTTCGTGAGGGGATTTGCGATGTGAAATAGTCTGACAGTTGGAAGGGGAAGGCTTCCTCATTTGGGGGTTTGTGCTCGTGCTTCATGTCAGAAACATGAACCATCTCTGCGGGGGAGCAGGAACTCATGTACTGGTTTCCCGGACTTGGCAGAAACCACAGAGACAGATGGTGAAAATGAGGAAAAGCCAGGTGCAGGGGTGTCGTGCTCGTGCTCGGGGTCTTGGGACACCAAAGGGTGAATTAAAAACAAAATGGTGCCGGCTTTTAATGTGGGCAATTATTAATCGCGCAAAGGGGATCGCGCAAAGGGGCATAATTAGATCGCGCAGAGGGCAGCGAAGGGGCATAATTATAGATTTTATTTCCACATTCCCTCCTTGCCCCAGAGTGTACCTACATTATATCTCAATTTGCATGAGATCATTTATACATTCTTGTAACATGATTCTTTCCCTTTCTCTCTGCTGGACAAGTGGTTTAGGAATGCATTTTGCAGCGCATAGACCGCATAGGGCAGGACCACATTGGATGCAAAGGCAGCATCCAGTTATTATCAGGAATATTATACCTGCTGCTGACAGCAGTTGCCATCCCCAGGACGATATTATCTTCCAGAACCAGTCAGACCACGTCCAAGTGCCAGGTTCTTGATGTAAACTTACGGCTATCTTGTGTAATTTTGTTATGGCCGTGTATACAGATGGGGAATTATCAGGAATAAATATACAGCAGCTAGAGCCTATAATTTTACAGGCTCCGCCTCTGTCAGCCAAGATGATGTCAAGGACAAGGCGATTTTGGAGAGTAACCAATCGTATGGCAGACTGCTCCTGGGTTAAGCTCCCCAGGGCAGACGCCGTCTGGTTTACTACAGCCTCTAAGGTCCTTGTCAACCTGCGTATAAGCTTGCTGTTCTGTACAGGGCCAACAAAGAAGAAGAACCCTTTGTTAAAATCTGTATACTGTTCCCATGAGGTTTCCGTTTGGTCAACCAAGGAGGTATCGATCGTTCTTTTATGTCTGACATGGGGCACTAGGAGGTCTCTGTGGTAAGTGGATGGGGCCACAAAGACAGGGGGTAACAGGAATGCTATATAGCAAGTTCCCCCCAGTTCAAGGGCAGCTGCACATAGGCCGTTTGGCCACAGATGAAATAAGTATGGCGAGATGCTAGAAATGAGGACTTTCCTCTGTCTTCAAAACTTATAGTGGTATGACAGTCACTGTGTCCTAATGGAACAGAGCCATTTTTCTGGATGCACAGGTGTCCTTTTACTGGTGAGACCGAGATGGAAGGGGAACCAGCATTCTTTTTAGGTTTGGTATTTAACATCTTGTAGGACATGGTCATGTTCCCTTGCTTGTATTCTTCACTTTCTAGGACTGTACCGGTCGCCTGAGGATCTCCCTCCTTATTAGGGTAACAGGCAGTATTGAGTACCTTGTTTAAATCCCCCCAAGGCCACCCATTCTTGCATGAATTATTTCCGTCAGGGCAGGAGGTGGGGGTAGTAGCGTCAGCTGTTATTAGGGCGAACCAGGCTTCACAAGTTCCATTATAAGAGAATGGGAAAGGAAAAAGAGGCATCCCTCCCTTTTTCTGATGAGGTGGGATGCGGCCACATATCCAACAATTGGTGCTATTACTGGCTTGCTGAGTGTGGTGTAGCATCTGTATGAAGGTATTGTTTCGCAAGGCTAGTCTATGGGCTTGTTCATGAGGGGGTAGGTCGTGATAGGTGTGTTCCTGAGTGCTGTTGGGTGTATGAGAGGTGTGTTGTGTTGGGGGAAAAACAGTGTGGAGAATCCAACCAAGACACGTCATAACTGCCATGAGGAAAAATAATACTGTCAAACATATAATAGGACCATTATGTCTTTTTCTAGAGTTCATTTTTTTTTTTCTCCCACATAGTCAAGGTGTTAAAATCCATTCCCATGCTCCAACCGCTTCACCACTGGACCGACGCCCAATGGACTTAATTAGCCAGAGTCCGAATGGCAGACCTTAACTTTGATTTGTAATCCTGTTGTGGGGTTAGTTCCAAAGGCAATAAAGATTGTTCAGTCACAATGTCAGTGGGATTGGCAGGGCCATCAGCAACAGTGTCTTTTTGTCCAAAATGTTTCCGGCAGTGGCTTGCGTGGAGCCAGCCCTTCCTGCCCTCGACCTTCACTGCTGTCCGTGTTGTTAGTAGTACGAGTCTTGGCTTCTTCCACCTGGGCTGGAGGGGACTGGTCCGGTCGAAGTTCCTCACAAGGACCCAGTCCCCGGGTCGGATGGCGTGTTCTTCCGGGTTGGTTTTGTCAGGGAAGGTGGCAGCAACCTGAGAACGACAAGATTGGAGTGCAGACATCAAGGAAGCCAGGTAGTCAGTCAGCATAGTACTGTCAACATCAGTTATTCTTTTAGGCCTTGGCGTACCCCACATATTTGGTGGTCTGCCAAAGACCACTTCATATGGAGATAAGCCAGTTCTGGAATGGGCTACCATACGCATGTAGAAGAGGGCAACCGGTAAGGCTACCATCCAGTCCACGCCTTTGTCAGTGCATATCTTGGCCAATTTTGTCTTCAAAGTTTGGTTGTGCCTTTCTACTAGACCTGCTGCATGAGGATGTCTTACACAGTGAAACTTCCAAGTGTACCCTAACAGAAGAGACACTTGCTTCATGAGTTCAGAGGAAAAAGGTTGGCCGTTATCTGAGTAGATGACACGGGGCAACCCATACCTCGGAAAAACTCTCTAACTAATTGTTTAGCAGTTGTCGTTGCAGTGTAATCTGGGACGGGATAGGCTTCTGTCCATCTGGTCAGAGCACACACTACAACTAGCACATACTTGTGACCTCTACATCTCTCCATCTCGATATAGTCCATCTGGAGAACTTCAAATGGATGGTCAGGGGTTGGAATCCTCCCTGTTCCACCTTTGTGCCTTTTCCTGGGTTGAACTGATTACAAATCATGCACGTTTTAACTTTTTGTTTGGCTGCAGCTCTCAAATGTTTGTTGTGCCATATATTCTGTATGCTGTCTAACATTGCTTTTTCTCCCAGATGTGCTGGTCCATGTATGGTGTTTACCATAACTTGTACCATGGCATCCGGTAGAAACCATACTGCTCTTTCAGGTGTCATCCAGCCTTGATCTGTAAGGACCCCTCCTTTTTCCTTCCATTCTAGCAGTTCCTGTGGTGTGGCGTGACTTTGGACATCCTGGATGTCAGAAAAGGGGTCTCGTATTGTATATTGGCGGTGTGGTATACTTAATTCTGTGTTTGCTGCTAACTTGGCTGCACTGTCTGCAGAATCATTTCCTTTTGATATTTCATCTGTTCCTTTTGTGTGCGCTTTACATTTTAGCACTGCGATTTTCTCTGGTAACTGACTGGCCTCTAAGAGGGCAGTGATGAGTGTAGCATGCTGTATTCTGAACCCATGTGATGTGAGAAATCCTCTCTCTTTCCATAATGTACCGAAGTTGTGTACAACTCCAAAGGCATATTGTGAATCAGTGTAGATGTTAACTGACTTTCCTTTTGCTAAGTGACATGCTCGTGTTAGGGCTATGAGTTCTGCTGCCTGTGCCGACAGTATCTCTATCTTGTGTGCTTCTAAAGTGTCTGTACCATTTGTGACGGCATAGGCTGCTGCTAATTCTCCTGTGGGGAGTCTCATACATGAACCATCAACAAAGAGTGTCATTTCTGCCTTAGCAAGGGGAGTATCTTGTAAATCTGGTCTTGGTTTGGTCACTAAATCAATTATGTCAATACAATCGTGAATTTCTTCAGTAGGAGAGGTCAGTGGCAACAGTGTTGCTGGGTTTAAAATGTTGCAGCGTCTAATCTCAATGTGTGGCTGAAAAAGTGTCATCTCATATCCGGTGAGTCTGGCTATTGTCAGATGCTGTGTTTGTGTTCTGTTTAACAGAAGTTCTACAGCGTGTGGGACCTGAATTATCAGATGATGTCCCAATACAATAGAATCGCTTTGTCTAATAGCTTGTGCAGTAGCTGCTACTGATTTTAGACATGCAGGCAATGCTTGTGCTACTGGCTCTAATGTGCTTGAAAAATAACCACATGGTTTATGTTTGTCTGCTTGAAGTTGGGTCAGTACTGATAGTGCTGTACCTGAGTTTTCTGTTACAAATAATGTAAAATCTTTGGTGTAATTAGGTGTTGCCAGCACTGGGGCTTGACACATAGCTTTTTTAAGAGACTGAAAGGCTTGCGTGTGTTCATCTGTCCAGGGTAATTGTGGAGTAGCGCCAGCTTCGAGTGTTGTCAGCTGCACTAACGGTTTGGAAATGAGTGCAAATTGTGGGATCCACTGTCTACAATATGAGGTGAGACCAACAAAGGCTCGAACTTGTTTCTGTGTTGTTGGTTGTGGTATTTGTTGTATGAGTTGGATGCGTTCCTGTGTAAGCTGCCTACCCTCCTTTGACAGCAAGTGCCCTAAGTATGCCACTTGCTGTAAACAAAATTGGAGCTTACCAGGGGAAACTTTATGGCCATTTGCAGCTAGGAATTCTAGTACTAGTAGTGATGCTTCAGCACATGCTGCGTCAGATCTGGCCGTAATGAGGATATCATCAACATATTGTAGTATGGCTGTATCCGTGGGCATTTGAACAGTATCTAGTTGTCTTTTTAATGCTTGGCTATATACGCTTGGACTCTCTGTGAAACCTTGAGGAGCTCTTGTGAATTGGAAACTTCGTCCTTGTAAGGAGAAGCCAAAAAGGTATTGACTGTCTGGGTGAATAGGTATGCTAAAGAATGCGTTTTTCAAGTCAATGACTGAAAAATGCGTTGCTTCCGCATCTATGGCTGTGAGTAGGGTGGAGATGTCTGGAACCACAGGGTGTTGTGGAACGACACATTTATTGAGCTCTCTCAAATCCACCACTAGTCTGTAGACAGGTGGTGTTCCTGGTTCCACTTTTTTATGAACTGGTAAAACAGGGGAATTGCAAATGTTAGAAGTTGTTTCCTTAATCACACCTGACTGTATTAGGTCCTGAATAATTAACATTAATGCTTGTTCAGCCTGAGGTGGAATTTTGTATTGCCTTATGCGTGGTAGTTGGGCTCCCTCTTTCAGTGTAACCTTGTGAGGTGTTATTTCCATACATCCTACTGTGGTGGAATCAGTGGCCCACAGGGTGTGTGGCAAATCTTTCAAACGCTCATCTAATTCTCTACTTGTGTAGTGGCCCTTGAAATCTCGCAGAAATAGTCTGACATCTGTAGGTGAGCAAACAATGACAGCTCCTAATTCTTTCAATGTTTTTATACCAAGCAAGTTTTCTGGACATGATTTTGTCAATATAAGATCTGTAGTTGTCATGAGGGGACCAACCTGCAAGGGCAGTGGCTTTGACGTGACGTTTGTCACAGGTTGTCCCGAGAAACCCAGAGAAATACTTTTTGAACCCGAGAGAGGAGCCTCTGGGACCTCTTGATGGCTTATTGTTGTTTTACTGGCCCCAGTGTCTAGTAGAAACTTCCTATCCTCCCCAAGAAGTCGGACCTCTATAAATGGACCTGTCTGATCTACTGGAATGGGGATTAGGGGCAGTTTGTCATCTTCTCTCTCTGGGCAACATCATGAGAAATCTGGGTAATATTCAGTGTAGGCGCTGTCTATAATATTCATTTGGGCCATTTGTGTTGTCAGTGGAACTGAAGGTGTTGAACTGTCTAGGGAACCATTCTGTTTTGGCTGATATGGGCGTGGCTGGGTCTTACCAGTAGCCAAATTGTGCTTTAAGACAGGGCAATCTTTAACGAAGTGTCCCATCTTTTTGCAATAATTACAAGTGCTTTTTATATTTGTCTGGCTACTTGGTGTCTGTTGACGCTGGGGTGCAGTTTGGGCTACTAATGCTTTCATCTTTGTGTCTTTCATGCGTTTCTTATCATTTTCTTCTTCATCCCTAATGCGATTCTGGTGATATTGTAGCATTTGTAACACCTGTGGAGGTGTATGTGCTTGCCAGGTACTTTCTACTTTTAGTACTCTGTCCTTAATGGCTGGCAAGGCGTTATCTACTAATTTGGAAACAAACAGATGCGGGTAAGCTTCACTTGTTGGCGTAAGGCCGCTATTTACCGCAAAACACTTTTCAAGTCTAGTGTAATAATCTCCTATGTCTTCACCATGTTTCTGTTTGCAGGAGGAAATGGCATCCCAGTCCTCCTTTTTCACTGTTAGTAACTGTGGTAGCACCTTTAAAATAGTGCCAGGAAGTGCTTTTAGTTTGTCTCCTATACCTTGACCTGCTACTCTAGTATTTTCGTCATTCTGAAGTTCAGTCCATTTAATGTGTTCACCTGCTACTTCCCAATCTTTTTCTCTTAGTTTGTCATATATACCTGATGGCAACAATAATTTCAGAATTGCTGTGATATCAGAAAGAGTATATGTTCCCATCATTAATACATCTCCTAATTCCTTAAAGAATCCAGCAGGATCCTTTGAGTGGGAGGGAACCATCTCTTTCATCCTTAGTAACTCAAGTTTTGTCAAGGGTACATAAATGAAGACGCGTTGTAGCGCGCCATTCGTGTCAGCTCTGGGGTGGACCTCTCTCATGGGGAACTGGCGTGTTTGAGGAAGTCTATTAGTTGATCCACACGTATTATGGGGAGATCTATATCCAGTCACTTTCTGGTATTTCTGTCTAAAATCTATAAATGTGTTAAGAAAAACTGAACTATTGTGGAGGAACATGTTATCAGCGCAGTCAGACAGAAAATCTTCGAGTCTTGGATCATGTTTAAAATGAGTGTCATTGAGTGTGATGAGATGTTGTACCATGTAGAGACTTGCTAATCTTTGATGTGAGCGTGGTAATGCTAGAAAAAGCTGGGCTATGAGATCATTGTCATATATCTTATATTGAGAGACCCATAGGGTCGCAGTTCTGGCTATTTCCTCCTCCTCCGGTGTAAGCGGAGGTTCCTGGTCTAACCAGTAGTCTAATGCATTGGATGTATTTTCAAATAACTCATCTGGAGATGACCGTTCAGAGTGACCTTGGAGGAATGTAGGCGGGGGTGTTCGTGAATTAGGGGCGGAAGAACGAACGGGTAGGACTTTTTCAGTAGGATCAGTAATTTCCTCCTCAAGTTTCTTATTCTCTTCATTTGTTTGCAAGTTTTGCAGAATACGGGTCACATTACGGGTGAACCTGTCTAGTGCATCATTTATAAGTTCTAGACTAGTGTGGTCGGATGCGGAATCTAATAAGTCAAAAAGTGAAACTGGTACATTTCTTTCCTCTGCTTGTATGTGTTTTATGAAACAGCAAAGGAGGAACCTATACATGTGCATTTTTACAGGGTGTGATCTTCTAGTAGTCATAGCGTTAATGGCTCGTGAGTTCTCTCCAGTACGAAGAAACTCAGAGGCCGCTTGAAGAAACGTGTCAATTGCTGGTAGATGTCTTATTTCTTCCCAGGAGTCATGAAGTATTTTACTTATTCGGCCCGCCTCCCCTGTGTTGCTCGGAGTCGGGTCATAGGGGCAGTCGGGAATTGTTTTACCTGGGTCTGGACCTACGGCACCCCCTTCTGGAGTGAGAGGTGGTGCGTTATGTTGTGAAAGGGGTGGCGGAGGCAGAGGGTGTTGAATGACTGGAACTTCATAGGGTGGTGGAGTATCTAAGAGAAAATTAGTAAAAGTATCCTCTGGTGGTGGGGCTGTAGGCTGTGCTGATGCAATGTTAAGGTTTTCAGGTGCAGATGGCAATGCAGGATAAAAACCAGTAGAAATGGCTGATTGTTCCCTTTTATTCCTTTCACTAACTACTTCTTTCCCTATTTCTTGTAACTGTTCTTTCTTGGCCTGCTCTGACATTCTCTTACCCTTTTCAACTTTATGCAATTCCTTCTGTTGCCTCCTATGGGCTTCTTTTCTCCATAATTCTACTGAGTCACTCTGTGACTGGCGGACTCTCTTTTTCTTCCATAACTGTTCCTCTAATTTCATAATACACTCCGTATCAAAACTACCATTTTCAGGCCATCTATATCTGAGTTCTAGGTCTTTAGTATATTCTACCCATAGATCACAATAAATAAGTGCACGACACCATGTTTTGCATACATGAAGTGTCCTGGAGTATCCCGAGGAGGAAGGGGAATTTCCTTCTCAAGAATACTCCTTTTGGTTGCCATCTTACGTATTTTCGAGAAAATAGGCATGATGGCAAGACTTTCAAAGATTTTAGAAGTGAGAAAAACATAAACAGAACAAATATCTTTACCGTACCCACGAAAGAGGTGAGTCCGTCTTTTATACTAGTTTAGTAGTCCTCACAAAATAAGTGAGAAACCCACAAAAAACATGTATCTTTACCGTGCCCACAAGGTAGTGAGTCCGTCTTTTATACTAGTTTTAGTAGTCCTCACCAAAGATAGGTGAGAAACCAAAAAACGCGTATCTTTACCGCCCCACAAAAGCTGTGGGTTCGTTTTTATACTTTTCAGCAGTACTCACCGAAAAGTAACTGGAAGGCCTCTTGAAGATTTTGGGAAAACGCGGCGCGCAGTTTCAAGGTGGGATTTGTAGAACCTCGGACTCGTCTGCTTCGCAGGTTGGGCTTTGGTTCAGGACGTTCCGCTATTTCCTCACCGCCTCGTGTGGATGCTGGGCCGCAGTCGGTCCCCCTCTTCGCCTCGAGGGAGTTAGCGGGAATTCCCCGCGTTGTGCACTTTTGAAGTCCGTCAACGGTCAGGAGGGGACAGTACCGGGTCCAATATCGCCGGCGCGTGGGGGAAAGGGAAGGTCCCTGTTCGGGCGCCAATTACTGTGGTAAATTAAATTTACTTATTACCTCATTTCTGAATTTCTATGCTTAATAAATCATAATTTCTTGTCAATGCAAAGCGAGGAGTCCGTGGTGCTCAAATGAAGGAGGAGAAGACCAATAACTCGAGTTAAAGGGAGCGCTTCCAGCACCAAGCGGGCACAGGAGCAATCTCTCAAGTCCCTCTCTTTAAGTGGGGTGTCTTTATTTTCAACAGCAGAATATTTATACAGTCTTGGTCACGAGGCAAAATAGAGGAACAAACAGGTCGTGGCAGATAGAGGAACAAAGATTCAGCAAGAGGAGCAGAGTGTGAAGAAATGGGGGCGTGTCTTAGGCTTCGTGAGGGGATTTGCGATGTGAAATAGTCTGACAGTTGGAAGGGGAAGGCTTCCTCATTTGGGGGTTTGTGCTCGTGCTTCATGTCAGAAACATGAACCATCTCTGCGGGGGAGCAGGAACTCATGTACTGGTTTCCCGGACTTGGCAGAAACCACAGAGACAGATGGTGAAAATGAGGAAAAGCCAGGTGCAGGGGTGTCGTGCTCGTGCTCGGGGTCTTGGGACACCAAAGGGTGAATTAAAAACAAAATGGTGCCGGCTTTTAATGTGGGCAATTATTAATCGCGCAAAGGGGATCGCGCAAAGGGGCATAATTAGATCGCGCAGAGGGCAGCGAAGGGGCATAATTATAGATTTTATTTCCACAAGACCTTGCATGTTATTCAGTTTGATGAAGCCAAGCTTGTTAGCTTGGTTATCGGTCCTTCGTGGATGTTGGATGGTTTTGTGTATTTCATAACTTGACTGATATGGCGTTCCAAAGTTCTGCTAAATGTACTAAGAATTGTTTTGCACCAATGGCCTTTTCCGTCTAGGAAGGTACAATTTGGCAAGGTCTTAGTCTTGAGTCTGAGTGTCCTGTTGTAGGGGTATCTTTGAAATTTAGCTTTTAGGAAGCATGGGCTTTTCCCATGAATGGCTCTGTGGATGATACAAAGTGCGTTAAAGGCTCAGAGTCTGACTATTGGTAACCAGTGTAGTGCCGGAAGCACAGATGTTATGTGTTTCCGGGGATGGAGGTGCAATACCAGTCTTGCTGCAGAGTTTGGAATCCTCTGTAGTTTACATAGCAAGAAATGGAGGGCTCCTAGGTACAGGCTATTTCTGTAATCTACCCAAGACATCAGAAGTGGAAGGAGGTGTGGCTCAGAGAGCCAAGATGAAGGATGCGCCTTAGCGAGACTTCGACAAGGCACCCCGATTATCCGACAATAATCCACTGCTAAGCATGCCATCGCGATTGGGAATATAGTGCAATATCCCCCCTTTTTCCTCCATAGCGCAGTGGCGAGATCCTGGGGAGCTGGCTGGCCGGGAAAAGGTGACCACGCCCGAGACCATGCTACCAACGGCTGGGGCCTAAAGCAAGGAGGTCGGTGACTGTTCAGTGGAGGGGTCCGGGGACGGAGTCGACCCTGAGGTGCGAATCAGGCTGCTGCTTTACCAGCACTGCTGGACTGGTGGTGAGCGACTGGAGGTGAGGCGATGGGTGGGGACGATTGAGAGGGGGCACCCCTCACTACCTGAGGGATCACTGACCGGAGGGCCTGCCTGGTGCAGCGGGTGGAGCTATGGGCCTCCAGCGCCTGCTCTGACAGCACACTGTGGCTGCGAGGAGGCGAGGGGCCTTGACTGTACTGGGTTTCCCGTTGTAGTGCCTGGTGTAGTGGCCTGGCCCCCCACCTTCACGGAAAGACGAAAAGTGCAAGTTGGCTCCCCTTGCAGGATGCCGAGGCCTTCTGGCCCCCTGGGTGGTGGGTCAGGTCTGGGGCCTGTGAGCCAGACGTAATATCGGAGGCAGCCCGCGATTGGGTTTGCGTTGCTGTCTTCCTCCGCAGCTCCAAATACAAAACATTACTCCTGGGCCACCAAAGTAGCGGGAACTTGCATGGGTCTGGTCCAGAGTTAGACTTGGCCCTGAAAAGTAACTGCGAGAGGCCCTATGAAAGAGCACGTACCAGCCATCAGAAGGGGAGAGAAGCTGCATACAGGCAGAAAGGTCTGTGGCCTGCCTTGTACATATGCTGAACATTCATACACCAGACTGGAACTTCTCTTGTTCTCCTCCGCTCCTGTGCAGAGTGAAGAGCAGGTAGGCCACCCCTGACATTGGGCTGCTTGTGCTGCTGCGCACACGTGGGAGTTGTGGGCGCATGCAAGCAGGCCATCGTGACACATGAAGAGTGCTTCACTCAACTGCTGCCAGGTGGGCCCTGGGGGCTCACTGTTATTGATTGATGCCCGTGCTCATGGTGCCTCGTGGCTGCCTGTACTAGCTGACAACTATGAGCCCTCCCTGCGAAGGTACACACCTGTAGGTACGCACAGAGTTGGCACCTGATCAGTTGCGGCTGGGGGACTTGCTTGCCACTGCCACTGCCACCAGATCCTAACTCTTACCTGCCTGTCCCACGCAAGAAAAGCTCCCCTCATGCCTGCCGCCATGAACCAACTAAGATCTGTAGCAGGTGGCGTGGCCTCAAGTACACCTGCCTCAAAAAATCGACCGGATGAGCCAGATAATTCAAACTCCTCTACTTCCGTGGGGTGCAAGTTGGACGAGATTCTGTAGGCGGAGGAGCATCTCAGAACCTCCCTGAATCAAACAAGGAACTCGCTTGAAAGCAAGATTGATAGTGTGTTGGCTGACCTCACCTTATTACATGCAGATCACTGCAAATTAGTTAACAAAACCCGCTCCATGGAGCACACTGTTAGCGATCTTGCCCCTAGAACCCGTGAAATGGCGCTGACTGACCGCTTGCACATATTGGAATGCAGAGTGGACAGTGCTGAGAGTCGCTCCTGACGAAACAATCTCTGTATGGTGGGATTGCCGGAGGGAGTGGAAGGACAAGACGCTGTTGCGTACATGGAGCGCTAGATACGTGAGCTTATTTCGCCGGAAGGGCCATCACAGTTCTTCTTCATAGAACGCGCCCACAGGGTCCCGGCGAGGCCTCCCCCACCTGGCTCTAATCTGAGACCCTGTGCTGTTCCGACTGCTTCATTATATCGACAGGGACTCTATATTGCGGGAGGCACAGGCGCTCTCAAGCATCATAGTCGAGGATGCTCACGTAATGCTATTCCCAGACTATACTATAGAGGTGCAGAGACAGAGGAATTCCTTCTTGTCTGTAAAGCATCGGCTACGCATGCTGAACCTGAAATACTCACTTCTTTTTCCAGCACGCCTACGTGTTATTTCTAATGGAAAAACAAGGTTCTTTGACACCCCTGTGGCTGCCTGGGAGTGGCTCGAATCAGCGGACCTGGCTTGCAGGCCCTTGTCCCCGCAGACTCCTACAGGGTCGCAGGGTGGGTTGTCGGTTTGCAGGCGGAGGGCGCAGGAACAGGACTCCTTGACCGGATAATGCCCCTGATCTGGAATAGATAATCTGAGACCAGTGCAGCGCTCTGAAAACAGCAGCGGCCATCGGCGAAAAAGCACAACTATTGGACCTGGATGATGAAGTCACAAAAACTGGCAGTGATGACAGTCACCCAGGCCCTCGTCAGCAGCAGACTGGACTACGGCAACGCCCTCTACGCAGGAACCACGGCCAAACTCCAGAAGCGACTTCAACGCATACAGAACGCCTCTGCACGCCTCATCCTCGACATCCCCCGCCAAAGCCACATCACAGCCCACCTGAGAGACCTGCACTGGCTCCCCGTCAACAAGAGGATCACCTTTAAGCTCCTCACCCACGCTCACAAGGCGCTCCACAACACCGGACCAGCATACCTCAACAAACGACTCGCCTTCTACACCCCGAACCGCCAGCTTCGCTCCACCGACCTCGCCCTCGCCACCGTTCCACGCATCCACAGAACGACCGCCGGCGGCAGATCATTCTCCCACCTCGCCGCCAAGACATGGAACACCCTCCCCACCCACCTGCGGCAGACCCAGGACTTGCTGACCTTCAGGAAACTTCTCAAGACCTGGCTGTTCGAGCAGTAGCAGCCCCCCCCACATCGCCTTGAGACCCTCACGGGTGAGTAGTGCGCTTTACAAATGATTGATTGATTGATTGATGACGGCTCTTCAAGTAACGGGACTTCTTAAGTTGACTCCATGCTGCCTCCTGAAGTGACCCCACAGACAGTTGATGATATAATCTAAACTACACCCAGACTGTCTGCTGCAGCCTGAATCCCTCACTGAAATGTACTGTTCATCCCAATTATCCTGCTTTTGACCCCACACTGTTACTGCACGCACTACGTTTGTGGAATGATATATAATGTAATGTGCCGACGGTTGTTATTAATGCATAATTACTTGCTATGTTGCAAAATGCAACTAGGCTAGCTATCCCACTAAAGCCTACTCATTCGACACTCCCACTGAACTCCTCAGGCCCCACCTCCCCTACAGGTACCTTCTTCCTTTTCGATAGTTACACCAAATTAGTTGATGTGGTAGTTTGGGCGGATGCACGTTGTCCCTCTGCTCGGATGCAATTGCTAGTTTTTGTTCTCCTCTTTTGGGTTGCAAAAGTTCAAATACCCCCCCACCTTTGTTGTAGATGGAGCCCAACACTGCACTCAACCCATGTAAGCAAGCCACCGCCTCTACACCATGCTCCTGACAGCCAAGTGATCATTGATAGTTTGACTCCCTCTCCCTATGCTAATGGCTCCCAATAACATCCTCACGTGGAACGTGAGTGGCATTCACACACCAGTGCGTAGATACTCCATCTACTCCTACCTTAAGAGACGCTCCACTCATATTGCACTCCTGCAGGAGACACACTTGACACTCCCAGAAGCCACCAGACTCCAAAAGAGATGGCACGGCCAGCTATTTGCCACCATTTTTTCCACCTATGCCAGAGGGGCATTAATATGGGTTAGGCCATGGATCGCCTTCATGGCTGATGAAATTGACATTGATGTAGAGGGCAGATACGTTTAGCTACTGCTGGGCTCAGTATATGCCCCCAACTCGGAACAAAGCCTATTTCTTGACAATCTATCGGGCAAGCTCTCTCGCTGGAGTGGCCTCCCGTGGCTTATATGAGGCGACTTCAATAGCATTCTGGAACCAGGGCTTGACTGCTCATTCCCCCCAGTGCAGCCACAATCTCCACCACACGAGCTCTCCGTAACTGGCTACAGCACTGGCAGCTGCTCAACATCTGGTGTCAACGCAATGCTATGGCCAGGGTGTACTCTTTCTACTCAGCCCCACACCATTTACATGTCCGGCTCAACAGGCTGCTCTGTATCTCTAATTTGTTGCCCTCAGTACTGCGAACTGACTATTTGGGTCGTACATATTCCGACCAGAATCTGCAGTATTGACAGTTGGCGGTTCTCCCTTCTGAACGTCAATGGGGACCACCATAGCCAACTATTTTGAGCACAATAATGGCATAGCATTGACGCGGCTAATTGAATGGGATGTGCTCAAGGTCACAATACGTGGACATTGCATGGGTACACAGTGGAATATGCCTAAACATCTCGAAAAAGACCTTACACTCCTTGAACGCACACCCCTCAGGCATGAGATGCGAGCTGTCCACGACCATACCGAGATACAACGCCTGTCAAATAAGCGGCGTAAACATGCGTCCTTGCTGGACAGACTGGACTGTCTCAACAATTTGGCTCACTCGGCCCTCACACATGCTGCTGCGGACATAGCTCATTCACCAGGACCAATCCTGCTCTCCTATACTAACACTGCGTTCACTCACAGGCACTTTACCCTCCACCCAACAAGAGATGCACATCGAGCTCACATGCCATTATACATCCCTATACCACTCAGCCACTGTAATTGCGTCCAATGCACTCAACATGTTTCTCTCCTTAATCACGCTGCCTCATGTTACTCCAGAGCAAGGAATTGAACTGGACGACCCAATCACTCAGTTTGAACTACAGGAGAGTATTTTTGCGCTAGCTACGGGCAATACCCTGGGCCCCGGCGGCTTGCCCGCCGAGTTCTATAAAGCTTATGCCCCACTGATTGCTCCTTAGTTAAAGCTCCTTTATGAAGAAGCTCTTTCTGTCGCTGCCCTACCCGACTCCCAACGAGAGCTTTACTTGTCTCTCTTCCCAAACCCAACAAGGACCCCACAGAACTAGGCTCATACAGGCCGCTGGCACTGCTGAACACAAATTTTCAAGATCTTGGCCAAAACACTTGCAACCAGGTTAGCGCCCCTAATTCCAACACTGATCCACCCAGAACAAAATGGGTTTTTACCAGTGCACAATACCTCCCCGAACCTTTAACGCTTATTTCGTGTAATGGCAGACACCCCACTGCTTTTGTCATTCCTGTTCAAGACGCTGCGATAATTTGGCATTGGATCCCGTTTTCTGAGGCTAATATAACTATTATATACACGCCCTTTGATTAGAGTCAAAACCGGCTCAAGTTGGCAGGGGTACCAGGCAGGGCTGTCCTCTCTCCCCCTGCTCTTCTCACTAGAGATGGAGCCGCTAACTATGGAACTCCAGAGACAGGGGGTGAATTGGGGAATATAGCTGGGTGATAGTCTCCATGCTGTATCCCTCTATGCAGATGATCTCCTTATATACCTCAGAGACATACATAATGTTCCCCTTGAGATTGCTTAAGCGCTGAGCCACTTCGTGGCGCTGCGTCAACTGGGCAAAGTCATGTTTATTCCCCTTTACACCTGGTCTTCTCGGGAGTGCCTATACCCTGGCAACCCAGAACATTTCAGTACGTGTGCCTGAGTGTGTACCACTCCCCTAAGGATTTATTTGATTGCAGTCTTAAAACACACAGCTACATCTGTTAGGACTCAGATGGCTTTTTGGCAGATGCTGCCACTATCAGTGATGGGCCGGTTAGGCCTACTGAAGATAGTGGTACTCCCCTGATTTTTATACTATTTCTCCAATCGGCCTCTATGTCCCAAGCACATTTTTCGAGAACTTGAACAAAGAACCAGGGAATTCATCTGGAATTCAGGGCGCTGCAGGGTAGCACTGGCGAAACTATACCTGACTTTGGAACAAGGTGGCCAGGCGGTGCCAAAGCTAGAGCAGTATTTCCTTGCCTCTCAATTGCAGTGGGTAGCCAAATGGTTTACTGGCCTGCTGCTGACTGACAATGCCACATTGCAACCACTCTGGACGCTGACCCATGTCCTTCACCTGATCCACCCCACCAGTGGAGCCAAGAAACCGGACACCCTGATGTTAAATGTAACGCACCATTGCTATCGCGGGAGCCTTTACCTTATGCAATCAACAGAACCCTATGCGCCAGCCCTGGCCCTACTGGGCACTCCTAGAAATGCCACCATTAATCATGTAACAGGGCTTGAGGCCTGGCATGCTGCAGGGCTACACACAATGGGTGACTTTTGGATACTACCAGGGCAGTTCCTTTTGTACAACTCCCTGATGGCGACTCTGGCCCATCTCTGGGGCAACCTAGCTAATGAACTGGCAACTCATTTAGTATTGCAATACATGCATGTTATGGGACCGGGAAGGCACTTAGTACACTGGCTGGCTGCCTCGCTACTGGCCAAGCCAGCGCCGATGCTTGCGTCACTACGTGCTCACTGGGAGGAAGACCTTACCCACCCCTGTGCAGACAAGGAATGGGCGGCAATTTTGGAGAGCTCCACACACATACCACGTAATATGAGGTTTCGCCTCATACAATTTTACATAGTACACAGAGCCTATCTAACTCAGCTTAAATCAATCGCAATTTCCAATGTGTGGATGCTGCATGCCGCCGCTGCGCTCTAGTGGATGCGGACCTCCTTCACATGCTAAGGCCGTGCCCCTTCCTCCATACTTACTGGCACGGGGTAACTACTCAACTGTCGACATGCACAGATTGCCCTACGTTGCATACATGGAAGATTTGCATTCTAGGCCAATTCCCCAGGACCAAGAAGAACAAGATAACCTCTAGGTTCCTTGACCTGGGCTTCCTAACAGTCAAACGCCTTATCACCAGGTGGGGGACGTCCCCAGAGCCCCCATCACCTAAGGCATTCACTCGATCTTTTTTTGTGTGGCTGTAGTCAAAGAATGTGGTGCTGCGTAGAGAGGATGTGTTGGGACTGTGCAAATACCCAGCAGCCTCCTTCTTGGACGCAATCCTGGTGAGTGTCCATGCACTCTCACAGAGAAGTGATGTTAGTGATCCTTATACATAATCACCTGGAGGTGACGTGGTGGATGGCTGTAATGTTTACGGACTGGCGCCCTACCGCATAGCTTTCCGTATCTTCCCTGCCCACGCATAAATAGTATCCATAAAAAATGTCTCTGCACTTACTGACACGCTTGACATCTCACTGTGTAGGGGCAAGATGGGTGGAGGTGCAGGGACTTAAGGTTATGGGTTCCAAATGTTATTTTTGTTCTGTTTTTCATATAGTGCAATCTTTTGTACTCCACTACGAAGGCATGAGCTGATGACCACTTTTAGGACACATGCAGATCGTTTGGTGCCCTAAGCTGGTAACCACTCTATGGATCCTCAGGCAGCAAATATGACACGTAGAATTAATGAACACCTCTCTGATTTATCATCAGTACTTGCTCCAAATCATACATTCGAATAGTGTAATGTCACTTACAAGCTTTGACTGAGCTGTACATGAGATTAAAATCTTGCTTTCCTTTGTTGAACATGCTGTATACAAAATGCATAAAACTCTTGCAACAAATTACTTTATTTTCTGAAATACCCAGCTCAACTTTCGCTTATACTACTCTGAATGCCTGAATCAGAAACGGTATTATATATTTCATACAAACCAAAATGCCATTATTTATGAAGGTTGCCCCACCTTACCAGCCATTTTTACCATCCCCAAATTGTCTCAACAGTAGTCATTATCTCTTCTACCTATAGTCATAGATGTAATACAATAAAAGTTTATTTGTTCGTCTACTGGTACCCAGTAGTGTACTCAACACCTTATCCGCACATCTCGCCTATCATTGGCACTTTGTGCTTCGTGGCGCTATTCCTAAATAAAACTTTGAAAATGCATATTGCCAGATCCCCTTATTAGCTTTTTGTCATTTTGGCACATTTTTTTAAAATTAAATTTTATTTTATTTTTCTAACTCAGTTTGTGATTTGTATTATTTTGCATTTTGCCTTTATTACTGTTTTGGTACTACATAAATATATTGCATATTGCCCTCAGGTAAGCCTGTCTGCTCTGTGCCATAGCTACCAGAGGTTGAGCTCAGGTTAATTTAGTTACTTTGAGGGTTCACTGTGACAGGAGTTGTGATTATTCCTTAACATGGGTAGGCACCTACCCTAATTAATAATCCACTTTCTCACAGTTGGCCATCAATGGCTTGAAGACACTTGTCAAATCTAAATGTGGTCACATGCTTGTGATTTTCTAGTTGCAAGATAAACTGAGTGGCATCTGCATAGTTGTAACATGTAAAGTTGAATAAGCTGCTCTGATTTGATAATGGGGTGAGGTAATGAATTAAAAGGCGAGGAGAGATGACTGATACTTGTGGAACGCCACAGTGTTGGGCATAAGGAGGTGACATAAATGGTAGTATTGATACCATACTTTGCCTGTTTTTGAGGTAGAAAGAGGGCAACGTTTGTTTTGTCTTGTACTGAGGTTTTCCAGTGTAAATAAATATAACAAAGTGTGTCAAAGGCTGGTGATAAGCCCAGGGATAGTAGTTCTACTACTTCATTATTGTCCACTGTTAAATTCAGGTTATTCCAGGTGGAGATCAACAATGAGCCCATGCTTCGGCCTGATTGTTGGTCTCACTTCCAGATTATGGGTCCGAAAGCACAATGTTTTCCTCCACAAAGTTGGAGATTTCATGAAAGCAACTCTTTTGATCAGTTTTCATAGGAACTAGAGGTTGGTCTGTATTCGGTAGGGTTAGATGGATCAAGGTATTTTTTTGATGTGTGGTCCCGGCACCTGTATTTGTTTTGTTTGTTCCATGCTAAATACCCACACAAGTGGTTAGAGGATCACTTTTGAAAATATTTGCTGGTATCTCTGTAGGTTAGGCATTGTTTGCGTTATTCTGAAGGTAGTCCTTTGATTTATTTGTTTTGAGATGAGCTTGTTAGCGAATTGGTTACAGAAGACTTGTGAGCATGGCAACTCAGTGGTGGTGCATTCGGAGTGGCGGAACTCTGAAATAATTATATGTATTTCTTTGGAGGGACATTGGTGATCTGAGCACGGTCATGGAGTCTCTTTGCTATCTGTTCGACCATTTATGGCCTGGTAAGATGATTTTGTCAGTCTTATCACTTGATTTTATCCATTAGCATTATAGCGCACCAAGGGGCATATTAGCAAGACCGGCGATAATGGGCTTGCTAATATGCGTCATAGAATTCCAATAGAAGCCCAGGTTAGATGTGCAGGACATCTAACCTGAGCTTCTATTGGAATTCCATAACGCGTATTAGCAAGCCCATTATCGCCGTTTTAGCGGCAGTTTCCTGCCGCTAAAACGGCGATAATTTTATCGCCGGTCTTGCTAATATATGCCCCCAAGTTCCTTTTCAGGTTTACCTTTTCTTTCATCCAGGGCATTCTTTTTCTGTTTTAAGGGTCATAAGACTCCCATTGTGTTAGTTTATCCAGGCCCTTGGTAAATCAGTTATAAACTCTGCTATATCTGTTATTTGTTTGTTGGATGATATCTTGGTTTGGTATCCATGAAGATTCTGTTGTCCAGAGGTGGTCTGTACAACAGAAGGAGTGAACAGGAGAAAGTAGTTGGGAGGGAACTTCTTACAACCATGGATTCCAATTTTGTCATGGTAAAGTCTTCAACGCTTGTTCTATATATTGTATTTTGTAGACAAATAGGAGCCTGCCTCCTGTCTTCTAAGGGCAGAATCATCATAAGATTCAGGGTCAGATTTAACAAAGTATTGCGTTGCCCTTGCACCATACAAGGCAACGCAAGGGCAATGCAAAACCTAGATGAGATTTGCCAAGCCATGTAAGGCCACCAGGGAGGCGTTCCCACACATCCATCCATGGATTTTGGAGCATTCCCAGATTTACCAACACTGGTAGACCTGGGAATGCGTCAAAATGCTACGCCTCCCCAAGGGAGGTATAACGAGGAGAAATATGTTTATTTCTCCTCGTTTTTCCTCTTTCTACGTGTGCTGTATTCAGAGAAAAGAGGAAAAAGCCTCTAAGGATTGTTTTTGTGCAGGAAAGTGTCCCTTCTTGCACCTTCCTGCACAAAAACACCTTGCTGCGTTGCATGAATATTTGATAACTCTAGCCCTCAGTATTTTGAAGGAAAACATTTATCTGGTTCTGATTCATAATAGCTTTGGTGATGCAGGGTTTCAGGTCCAATGATGGTGACTTATTCTTCTAGGAAGGAGTGGGAGATGATTGGTAGGTTCATGTGGTGGAGGGCATATGGGAGTGGGTGGAGGGTTGAAGTGGTAGGTTGTTGAAGTAGGGACGGCCAGAGAGAAGTTGGATTGGGGTTATAGGTGCTTAGGTAGATGTAGCTAAGGGACAATTTTGGGAAGAAAGCAATTTTTGGTTGGGATTAATATATGAGTGCAGAGAGTGTGTGGTAGGTGCAGCTGGGATGCTGGAGTGAGGAATGTTACTGTATTCTCGCTGCCTGCGAGGAAGATGGAAATGAGGATGAAGAGCAATTATGGAGGTAAGTTGCGCTAAGATTAGGAGTGTGGTATCCAGATTATCGATATGGTTACATTTCTGTTCAACCTTTGTCAGGTGTTGATCCTACATTCCCCTTTCTGGTGTGGCGGAAGTTCAACTATCAGTTAATTGGGTGTTGCCCCTCACCTGTTGATTTTCAGTTTTGTATTTGGTATTCTGTGTACCCACGTGTAATTCTGTGTAGAAATGGTCAGAAAATGATGGGCAGACTATGTGGTGAAACCATGATTACAGTTAGCCCAGCTGCCTGTAGATTGACCCCAGTAGCAAAGTTGACATTTTTGTCCGTGCAGTTAACCCGGGAGTGGAGTTAGCCCAGTCGTCTGTAGGGTGAACTTAAGACCACATTTGTCTAAGGGGTAAAGCCAGCAGTGCAGTTAGCCCAGTAGCATTTGAAGAGAACCCAGGAGTGGTGTTAGCCCAGTTACCAATTGGGTGAACTTAGAAGTAGACTTTGCCCAGTGGTCTGTGGGGTGAACCCAGGCGCTGAGTTAGCCCTCTTGCTTGTGAAGGGAATGTTGGAGTGGATTATACCGGTGAGTTTGCTTAGTTGTCCTGGTTGTCTGCTGCTTGAGTCCAGGCTTAGTCCAGCTAGTCAAGTAGGCCTATGGGCAGATCCAAAGGGGCTAATGCAGACTTGAGGGAGCCTCCTGTCTCCCAGTTGCGAACGTGGGTGTCGTTATTGGCACACAATGAGTCACTAACCTTCTAGAACACCCAGCGGGGATGATGGAAAAGACGCTAGACCCCCCAATTACCTCCCACACTGCCCCACAGAGAGTATGTTAAACTCACTTCTCTGATAAGCAGTGTATTGGGGAAAAGGGGAAATGGGACAAAATAATAAACACTGCTTGGCTGCAGGTTCACTGGCCAGTTCTCCCAGGATGTAGTACAACACCAGGACACCCTAGAAAGTAGACCTGACCTGAGGAATCCTGTATGCAAGAGAGGGGACAATAATCAGAACACAGACATACCATTTGCTTGGCCCATAAACAAGTACTCTCTTCCTATAAAAACATACTCACAATCCCAGCATGCATCATTATCATAAAATGAAAGGGCTGCCACATGGTTCAGCAAGACTGTGTCCAAAAAGCAAAAGAATGCCACAAGCACAATGGAGAGTTCAAATGCAAGGAGACCAAAAAGGTCCAGCAACTGGGGCACTCTGCCCCCGAAATGAAGAATATAAGATCAGTCTTAAAGATGACAGGCAAAACGGCATCCAACCCATGAAACAAAAATAGAGCCAAAAAACTTTAAATAAAGAATGAGAACACCAAGTGTTTCAGGCCACTTATCTGTCTTGGGTTTGAGCTGCTCCCTGTTACGTCACAGGAGCAGGCACAGATGCAGGTAGATCGTAGGCAGGCTCCTCCGGTCTTGGGCAGCCTTCTGAGGGAAGAACGAAAAGAGATACCGCCGAGATATCTGCCAGCTTTCACTGCCGGCAGGAGAGTAGAATCACAGCGGGAAAGCGGAGCCCCGCTTTCCGCTTCGTCGCGTTCACAAGCGGACCAACCGGCACAAAATCCAGCGCAGGATGCGGATCAAAGCACACCAGATGGCAAACAGGATAAAAAGGCAGGAAAAGCTAGTCCAGGTAACCACACGGGAAACGGAAGATGAAGGTAAGAGCGCATGCAGGCTCTGTGTACGACCGAGGCATTTTTTTAAAGTAATACAGCTGCCAGGGGGAGGCGCACCTCAGGGGCAAGGTGAGAGGTGAAAGAAGACTACGGAGTGTCACGCGCTTCCGTCTACTTGCGCGACAAAACGTTGCCAGGTTACAGCGTCATGAAGCGCGCTGTGGCCCTTTATGAATAAAATGGTCTGCCGGGCCCGAAAACAGACCGGAAAGCCGGATATTGGACTGCAGTCATTTGATGACAGATCGGTGATGCAGGTAGGAGTTTAACCTGCTCTTGGACTTTCAGTCAACCGGTTTTGGATAAAACAGTGTCACGCGATTCCTTTCTTCTGCTTGAGCGTGTTCTATGAAATAAAGCAAAGCAAAGCCTCACCAGATAGTACATGGTGTGATCACAGCGGCTACATAGAGTTGTGCCAAAAAGCTGAAGAAGCGTAAAAAGAAGGACCCTGTTGATTCTTCGTTTGAAAGTGCAAGTAGGAGCGCAGATGTGATCATTTTAAAAAAAAGTGAAACTAGGGAAAAAAAATCGGGAAAACCTGTTAGGCAGCTATCAACATCTTCTGGGCAGGAGAGTGTTTCATCACTATTTCAGCGTTTTGACAGAGAGCAGCTTGTAAGCAAGTGAGGCAGTTGGTAAAAAAAAAAAAAAAAAAAATATTTCAGACTTAAAGTCATAAGAAGGGATGCCACCGTTCAAAAGTATACAAAGACTTTGAATCTCTTAAGAAGAAATGCAAACGGGAAAATTGGAAAGTGGCAATTAGTATTTCAATGTTGACCTGGAGGAAACTATTGCAAGTGAAATGCGAACCAAATTTGAACCAGGACAGAGTACATAGAATTGGAACTCAAACTCCAAAACCGGAATAACGAAGGACTGAAGGAGTGAGCCCAGAAATGGGACAGCGAGCCCAGAAGCGGGTCAGTGATCCTGGAATAAAGGTCCCAGAACCAAGAGGGGACAAAGGTTCCAGTACCAGAGGGGATAAAGGTCCCAGAACCGGCAATGGACAAAGGTCACAGAACCAGTACCAGAGGGGACAAAGGTCCCGGAACCGGCAATGGACAAAAAGCCCAGAACCAGTACAAGTGGGGAAAGAGGTCCCAGAACCGGCAATGGACAAAGGTCACAGAACCAGTACCAGAGGGGACAAAGGTCCCAGAACCGGCAATGGACAAAGGTCCCTGAACCAGGAGGGGACAAGGTGCCCACTACCAAGAATTTAAAAATAAAAAACTGAGACAGAGAGTCCAGTAGCGGTGTATGAGGCCTATAACCAGTGAAAGAGGCCCAGAACCAGAGAAAGTGAACCAGAACTGGAACAAAGCGACCTACAACCAGGACAAAGTGTTCACACTCGAAGAATCAAATGGACAGGAGAACTCAAGCTTGAAATGTTACTCAGTATTGAAGCGCAGAAACGATTTTACAAACTACTGAGTATTTAATTTAAAAAAATTTATTATAAAGGACGTTGTGATCATATGTCAGTCCGAAGCTCTTCAAGTAAGATTAAAAACTCCTAACATCACATGCGGTACTGCACTTGGAAATCTCGAAGAGTCCCAGGACTGTGGTATCTGCTGTTGGAGTTCTACGGACCTCACAACTTAACATTAAAGAAATCTGTAACTAAAGCATGAAGGCATCTGTTGAGCTGTTCATCTTCAAAATGGAGCGGAAAGCGGAGGTGACGGAAACAGATTGAAGAAAGTGAACTGTCTCTTCCTGTTTTTGGTGGACAAGGACAGATTGGAGAAAGTGGACTGTCTTTTCCTGTTTTTGTCAGTCTAAGGGGAGTAGGTGGTGGTGGTTTGTTAGTTGTTTTGGGCGATATCTCTCACCTCACCTTTCACTCTTGATACTCTTTACCCCCAAACGCTCCTTTGCCTTCGCGAACTAAAATTAGTTCAAGACGTCGTAGACCTCCTATCTGTCTTAATGATTATTGTTGTTGTCTCCCATACATTTAGCTTCATTTTTGTGATTTATTTATTTATTTATTTTCTCTGTAAAAGAGGAAGATGTGTTGTGTATTAGTTCTTCATGTAACATGGCTGACAGTGGTCATTAGCCCTTCCTTTGTGTTCTTACCTCCTTAGCCTCTAAGAATACCTGTGAGTGTTCTAACTTGTACCGGAGTGTTCCACTCTTGTCAGTTGATGGTCTGGTCAGCTGACGAGGTGTGCGCTCAGCTGTGTCCTACAATAAACCTACATGTAACTAACTAGAAGTGTCCTGAGATCCATCTACAACAGTTTCCTGGACTAGGAAGGCTTTATTCACTCCAGGTGCCCTCCCGAGTTGTTTCCGGTGTCAACCCCAGAGGATGCTGGGGATTGTAGTATAGCAGGCACACCCTTCCCATTCATTCGGTAAACTAAGAGGGCGTGTGTCTGTGCAAACCTAGTTGGACCCCGCCTCACTCCTGCCACAATCCTGACAGGGGGGCTGACTATGAACTGGATTGCTCCCGTTCTATGGAGGGATTACTGAGGTTCTTACATTGCATGGATCCAAAGAAATATTAGATAAACACCTGTTTCACTTGCTCCCCAAACAGATATAAACCAAGCCAGGCCTTGTCTGTTGCAACAAAGCATTTCTGCCCAAAAGCATTAAAAACGTAAAGAACAGTTAAACTAAAGATAGCCCACTGCCTTCTCAAGCAAATGTTAAGAGGGCCCAAAACACAAAATAGCAAAAGCAATAAATCAAATGCACACAGCCCCCAATTTTATTGGCAGGGTGCAAGAAGACCACTCCCAAAGAAGGCACCTATGTGACTCATAAGAAAACTATTGGATAACTTATCCATAATAGAATATTGAAGAACTCTGCTATTGCTCTTTACACTGACTCAACATTAAAACAATCCCAGTCTCAGCTACATTTGCAGGTGGGATCATACACCTCCCTTCCCAGCAGTTATACCTAAAAACTAACTTTAGTGAACCATCAAGTTCCTTCAAGTGGGACTACAAGAAAAACAATTGAGAACCTTCCAGTCATAAGAAGAACAATAAAAAAGACCCATGACCAATTTCAGCGTCAGGTTGGCCAGCAAAAAAATGACTTATTTAACCATGCCTGATATACTGAGGGGCTTATTTACAAGCTCCTTCCGCCACCCGTACGTCACTTTTCCCATGTTAAAAATGACGCAAAAGTGGCGCAAGGGGCTTGTAAATAAGCCCCTGAATGCCAAAAAGGGAAGAGGGTAGTGAAAATGAGAAATGATCCCACTTTCAGAACTCCTTGAAACAGTTTGCCATTGTTCAGCAGAACACAGACACCGTAATCGGACAGCAGACAAAAAAAGCAATAGGAATGGTTTAAAGTGCTAGCACATGCAACGTAAGCACATTAAAACCAAACAAAGAAATGTAAGAAGGACTGTAGCGAAGGCTCCTTTGCCATCTTTACCGTCCTGTTTTTGTCTCTATGCCAAATGAAGGTTGGATGGCAAGCGAGTCTTCATAAAAGCCCTTATTTAGTTTCTATGATATAGAAAGAAAGGACCCTAATGAAGGCTCCCTTGCCTCCAATCTCCCTGTACCAAATAAACAAAAAGAGTGTAGTATTGAAGGCAAGGGAGACTTCAGTGCAGTGCAGCTTTAGTGTAGCCTGACTCTCTTTTCTACATAACAAAAAAAAGAAAAGTCAGCCGCGGCGACAAATATGAAAAGTCACTGGGAGGGAAGGATGGATGTGAGCAATGAAAAGGGGTGCCAAGTGGAGCAAACAACGAGCATAAAAGGGAAAGAGAAAAGGGCGAGAAGGAGATAAGAAAGAGTGGAGGGTGTGGAAACAAAGAGCACACACTGGAAGGTCTGCGATAAGAGTTAAACACATAGGATGGGGTGAGCAGGAGCAGACACAGAGAACTATTGTTGTAAAGTAGTCCCTCGTACAGTTCGATGCAAGCCAAGCACTCGCTTAAAGGCAGGAAGATACACCCTAACAGCCAGTATCATTACGTGAGAGATAATACTCCACTGGGCCGCACCAAGATGTGATTGACAACGTCTTGAGCCAATGACTGAAAGAGGCTAGTAAAAAGAAAGCGAGTGGTTCAAAAGAGATGATGGAAAGCTCATTATTTGTGTATTGTAAGAAGTAAATTTAACAGCCGTGCTATCAAAACTGTGACTTCGTAAGAGACTGAGCTTTATAAGGTAAGGACTCATATACTGTGGATGACCAGTTACCTCCCTCGTCCACTATAATGTATTTTTTTGCAGGAGGGTATCTCCAAATTTTCTAAAGACATGTGCATCAACGGATGGAGTTGTCCTGGAGACTGTCTTAGACGAGACGCAATAGGCCAAAATGTCTCCCAGTTATTTCCCACCCCCTCCAACTCAACCATATCAAAGACATGGATGGAAATCTATTACGTTTGGGTGCACACAGGTCATGTTTCTTATCTCACAAAACATAACCTCAAAAGCAAATCCTTGTCATCAAGAATTTCATATCTATAAGAAAATGATGAGCTATTGTCATGACATTTCAATATTATAACATATCACGACAAATGACACACTTCTAGGTAACAGTTCAATCTTCGTAAGTTTGCCAAATTAATTACATTTATTTACAATTTCTGGTTGCAAGATACGTTACACAGCTCTCAGGCCCATTTTCAATCCTATTCTTTCCCAATCACACCCGGTGTATTAAAGATGGTGCTGCTGTAAATGCCCCCTTACTTCTTCGACAACAGGAACTGTGGTGAGGTGTATAACGCATAATACATTTCCGCCTGCCGACCACACAAGTCTCAGGTGCGGTGGGTGGCCAGAACTTCTCTGCACCCCTGTATGACCCCTTCCTGTCCCCTGGTCTGGGTCAAAAGTTGCGAAAGAAGCGGAGGAGTAGGGATCTCCGGGAGCTCCGGGCCTTGCGTCATACCCGCCCTGACTGAGGGAGCACTTTGTTCACATGAGGGGCATAAGACAGTATGCATACATAAAACAGACCAATACTACCCACACTGTTTCTTCATGTTGTAGTATAGCTGTTGGATCATTGCATACGTTATCCCAGTAATCTTCGTGCAGTTATCCCCATCTATCATGTTAGAAGCATTGTGCGCATTGCGCTTTGAACTAGTACTGCTGCAACCAACCCACCCCCCCACCCCCTCCGCCATCAAGCTACAATTGAGAAATAAATGTGAAAAGAAACTTTTCAGCATGAGCAACAGCTCTGGCTTTTTTGGCACCTTCAGTGCCACTGCTGTTGTCAGGCTATTTTCTGACTGTTCCAGGGTCCTCCCACATATGTCTTGAATGAATGAACATATATTTATAAAGGTAACTGTAACTGCGACCTCAAAGTTATCCTGGTGCTAAACTCCTAGAAAAAAACATTTGAAACGTCAGAACAAATGAGGCCGGGAAAAGCCAAATTTTCAGTGCTTTCCCAAACTGGAGCAGGTCTTGTAATGCTCTTAGAGAAGACCGAAGGTTGTTCAAGAGTTGAGTGGCCCTGACTGAAAACGCTTGGCTGTCCATTCTGACTTTATAAAATTTAGGGATACAAAGAAGATTAGACTTTGAAGGGCGCAATTCTCTCAGAGGTGTGTAGTGCTTAAATTTTCTTTACATAAAGATTGGACCTTTATTGTGTATTGCTCTAAAAACAATGCAGAGTGATTTAAATGCAATCTGTTCCTTCACTGGGAGCCAGTGGAGCTCAGCCATGTTTCAACAGGAAAAGGAATGTCTGGGCACATTCAAAGCAACCTTAGCGACCATTACTTAAACTTCATGCAGTTTTTTGAGTAAACAATTCGGAAAGCCATCAAAAGAGCATTGCAGTAATCAAGTCTGCCCAAGATCATACATTGCACCACCAGAGCTCTTGCAGACGATGGTAGAAAAGGTTGAAGGGTATGAAGAAGGGCAAAACAAGTTAACATGGACCTCAAGGGATAGGTTATTATCAAAGTAAACCAATAAATAGCGTACCGCGGATGACACTTCCAGACTGGTACTCTTCGTCCAAGGGCAGAAATTAAGTCCGACCTCTGGCTTATGCGCAGAGCAGCAAAGAATTTCTGTTTTATCTCCATTAAACTTTAAGAAGTTGCTGCTTAGCCAGTTCGAGACCTCTCTTAGACAGCTGTGGAATGTGACCAGTATTTATGGCCGAGAGTTGTCCAAGCGCAAGATTAGCTGATTATCATCTGCATAGTTGATGGAATTTAAAGCCATGTGATCAAATAAGTAGTCGCGACCCCTCCCCTGGCAAAGTGGCGGGGCGGGCTGGAGAAGGGAGCTGGGGGGGGGGCGGGGTGCAGGGTGGGAACAAAATTAAAAAGTACAAAATAAAAGTACACTTACCTGATCGCCGTCGCCTCCGCCGTCCGCTCCATCCCGCTCTTCCTGCTGCTTCAGGGACAGGCTCCCACACTGCACTGCGGCCAATCATGACTCTGCTGAGTGGCCAGAGCGCTACAACTTTGCACTCCCAGGCAGTCTGGGAGCCTGTGCCTGCTTTCTCCAGCCCCAGCAATGCAGCTGGGGCTGGAGAAAGCTTTACTGCGCATGGGATGTTTGGCCGGCCTGAAATGGCCATCCAAATATCTCATGCGCAGTGAAGGGACCCCACCACACTGTCATCACTCTGGACCCGCCCACCAAGACTCGTCAGAGTCCTGGGCGTGGGTCCAGGGGGAATAAAATAAAATGATAATATAAATCCGTTTTATTTGAGGCTGGTGGCAGGGGGTCGGTGCTCCTCTGCCCTAATGGAGGGGTCACGGCTGCTAATAAGAGCCGCAAGAGGGCGCAGATAGATATAAAAAAAAGTGTTGGGCTTAGCGCTGAGCCCTGGGGAACTCACTGCTTTAATTGCAAAGCGAGAAAGGGAGAAAAATATGGCTTGTGATCTAACGTCTAGATAGGATTGTATTCAGCCTAGTGCCTGACTCCTCATCCCCATCGCCCGAAGGCCTGACATCAAGATCTTGTGATAAACCATGTCTCGGATGGAAGTATCTACACCAGAATTTCAGAGTAATCACTTAATATGCAAATGTGTATGCATTGTATGGGTATATATCTAATGTGGATATTTGAGAAACTGGTATGTATTACCCCCAAAACTCCTCAATTCCATGCAGAATTTCGCTCAACATTCCTGCTCTTGGTTTTCTCTTTATACTGTCATCAAAAGGCTAAATTTAAACTAACCCGATAGCACTCTGAAACGTACATGCTCTGTACCTTCTGTCAGCCTTTGCCAATCCCTTAGTCGTCTTCTAAAGAGTAATCACTTAAGTTATTTTTACCTGTTGTTTCTGAATTTCAGAGCTCATATTCAGTAACATGCATCAAACTGCTGACTCTACACCTTCCTCTTAGTGGTATGCCCTTAAAACTGTTTAGTACTGTGTAAAACCGCAAAGAAGAAGAAATCACTTTTAGTCGCCCACATCTTTTGAAAAAAGAAAGAAACAATGCATTTCGGAACTGACTTTAAATATCACCCTGCCGCATTCAGTAGTCAGATAGCCTCGCAAAAACGTAATTAAATGTGCCTTAAACGTGTCGCCCTACATCTTCTCCTTCTTTTTCCTGCTCCATGGTGGCCTCAAAGCCTCTAAACTATTACAACTTAAAGCTTGCTCGTACATCATTTCAGTTTGGGCATGCAGAGATAAACAGGGACAGGAAAGGTTTATAGTGTCTGCTTGTGGTATTATACGTTTAAACCACTGCTCCGCTCCATGTTTCAATTTTAGACTGTCTCTCTGTCTTCTGTGGTTTATGTGGTATTTGATAATCCATGGCATTCCAATCTAACTTCTTTTGAACAATCACCTTCTTGCTGAAACTCTAGTCTCGAAAATGGGCAATAAAGACAAAAACACTGTTGATCACTCACGCCTAAAACTAAGCAGGCTCCCAATGTTGCCTGCGCGTATTTAATGTGTCTATTCAAATACACCAAGCTAGGATTAAGATAGTGTCAGAACTGACATTCTTGGCCTGGCATTCCTCTGAACTTTTTGACTTCACTCCTCCCCTTGCTTTGCTGAATTTGTTTCTGTTGATTTTAGGACTCTGTACACTTTACCACTGGTTACCAGTGCTAAAGTGCTTGTGCTCTCTCCTTCAAACATGGTAAAATGGTCCTGCACCTAATTTGTACATTAAATTTACTTTTAAGAATATTATACTACAGAACCCAGGGCCTGTAAACTAAATGCTTCTAGTTGGCCTGGAGCACTTGGTGTGCCACCCACTAAAGTAGCACTGTAAAACATGCCTAAGGCCTGCCACTGCAGCCTGTGGTGCAGTTTTTAACTGACAATTCAACCTGGCAAACTTTACCTTTCGCCAGGGGTAAACCTTGCTTTTTAATACTTAAAATTCACCCCCTAAGGTAGGCTCTAAAGTCTCACAGGGTAGGGTGCATGGTATTTAAAAAGTAGGACATTTGGAATTAGGTTTTACATGTCTCTGGTAGTGAAAACTCCTAAACTCGTTTTTCACTACTGTAAGGCCTATATCTTCCATTGACTAACACTGGGCTACCTGTTGATTAGAAGCAGATGGAGATATGTGGTTTATACTCAAATAAATTGTAATTTAAAATCCTCTTTAATGGTGAACTCAGATTTTAAGTCACAATTCTGAGAACAAGAATTTTAGAAAGTTGTCCTAACCATTTGTGCCTTCCTGCCAGTGTCCTGTTTCACATGACTGTGAATGGCTCTTCAGTTCGGGTTTGTGTATTGCCCTCAGATAGTGACACGATAAGGACTAGATGTCGGAAGGATGGGCCAATCTGCCACTATGGCTTGGGGCGGTGCTGTACCCTGCCCCACTTACACTTCAAAGGGCTTTGCCTCCAGCACACACAAAGCCACCTGCAGCCCTGCCAAGTACTACGCATCATGCGTTAGACTAACGCATTTTAGTGTGGTGGTCCGCATTGCCGCACTAAAATGCAAAGTCACACATTTATAGTGCTTCCTGAAGTTGCTGACAAGGGAGGCAAGAGAGCCGCTATTAGCACTCTGAGCCAAGCAGCGCGTACCGCGTGCTACTCTGGCAGCCGCAGAGTGTGTGACAGACTGCACTACAGCACACTGTGCAGTGCACCGCTTCCCTGGTGTTGAATTTGTGTTTAGACTAATTAAAAGTTTACATGATGAAATCTGACCCCAGGTGGGACTGGGGTTGGTTGCTTTGGCCAGGCAGGCCTGGCCTCAGCAGCGCTCGCTGGCTGAAGCATCGCGGTATTCACACGTCATGTGACTGCAACATTGTGTCCATTTGCCGAGACCGGATTTGAGTCACGAGCGGGGGGATGGGGGCAGTTTGTAAGTTTTGTTTGGCAGCCCACAGCTTCCTGTGCCGCCAGTGCCTCTGCTCTTATCATGATGCCCATGAGTCAGACTGGCTGCTGGAGCCTCGCTGTTGCGTCCGTGGCTCACCCTCACTCTCAGGTCTGTTAGATCCAAACTTCTTGAAAATATTATATTTAATTTTACAGCGTCAGCCTGAGCCTGTAGCTCACTGCTCCCCTCAGGCTGCGCTGGTGCCGAGGCGGGCTGGGCAGCACTCAGCTCAGTTGACAGTCACCGGCTGCCGGAGACTCGTCACAGCCGTGGCTCACTGACACTCTCAGGACTTATCATCCTTCTTGTGCTGCAGCGCATGCATGATCCCAGGCAGCACCTTCATTGCCTGTTTGTTTTCTGCAAAGGCACAATTTCTTGAGCAATCCAGGACTGGCCACAAGAGAGTTGAAAAGATTTATAAATTAGGATTCGAACCATCTGGAGACTTGCTTAGGCTAGCAGTTAATCTGTAGCGAGCGGAAGAGCTAGGTATTCAGTCAGTCCAGTCAGTCAACCAACTTTATTTCAGTTCAACGAACCATAAAAGTGCACAGTACAAAAGCATTATAAATACATAGAAACATGATAGATACTGAACCACAGATCATAACAGTGTAAGTATAAAAAACAATTATAGTCATAATACATCGATTGTCAAAATGCTACCACACTACTAAGACAAAAACCGAAGTGACAAAAACCTAAGAAAAAAGTCCTTGGAAGTGGGCTCATTAAGGGGTAGGCTATGTCACCGGTATGATCTATATTATTTTAGTATGGGCAGCTCAAAAATACCCACTGAAATAGATGTGGAAAAAATGCACACTGCAATGATTGAAAGAATAGAATTTTCAAGCAATAAAACATAATTGGATGTCATTATACTGATACATTTCTCCCAGCTGTTCTTGTCCTAATATAATCATAAAAACGTATATTCGATTTTGCAATAAAATCCTACAAGTACATAAGAGAATCTATCAAAATAAAAAAAGTACATGAATAGATTATACGGCATACATTGTCACTGGTAGTGTCCCCTATTGTACCGCTTTATAAACCCCCATAAGAAACATTGATACGTTATAACATATTAACTGTGAATTTAAAAGTTGTAGAAACAGAAAAGCTGGCCTAACCTGATTAATGGAATCAATTAAAAAAAGAGGTTTTAAAAATTTGTGATGGAGCTGTGCAAACATAGGACATATCATCACAATGTGCAAAGTATCACATTTAAAAGACAAATTACAGGAACAATATGGAGGATCAGTGTACTTAAACCGTGTTCCCTCCGGATACATCACTGATGAAACAGGACCAGCCTAAAAAAAGTTAAAAGACGGTGCTGGGGAATAGGCATATCAGACCCGATTGGGCTCCTGGTGAGGGCCAAAACATGTTGGCAGTAAAGTGAGGGTATAATTGAATAATTGCTTTTCAATAGAACCCTCAATATTCTGGGTTTTAACTCATACCCCAGGTACCCACTGAATAAAATAATAATTAGGGTATACCTTGAGGTATTTTTAACATAGCAACTATCTGGGTCCCTGCATATCCAGTTTTGCTTTATCTAAGAACTCCCATTACCAACTATGGTTGAGTCCGCCCTGATAGTATCATCTGACCAGGGTGTGGATAGGCGCCAATGATGAAGCATGTCACAATAAGTGAGTGAGGTGTCTACTCCAAAATCTTTGGATACCCCATCAGAAGAAAACAATTAAGCAGAGAGTACACCTGACATCCTATTACAAAGAGGGAACTGGATATAGTTCCAAGAAACCCCTGTTTAATCAGTTGCCTATGTGATTTAAATTATATACGTTAATACACAAGATCCTGGTAAAGTTCCTAAAAGAGAGAAGAACACCTAGAATATGCGGAGATGAGCTCTTAATCTCTTCAATTTTGTGACATAAAGCTATTTTAATGAAGGTAGCAAGACCCCCACTAGGCCTTCCATAAATAGACGGGATGGCATTATTTGTAAAAGAAACATATCTGTCCATGTGCAGTCCTCCCTCTGTTTCCCATGTCTCCTGAAATGTGAAAATGTCATACAGGGTAAATGAACTAATCCATTCAGGATATTCCCTCTTTGCCCTCCACTCTGCTATGTTCCATGAAATAACCCTAAGCAGCTTCCCCTTGACTTGCTTCTTGCCTAGTCAGTCTTGTTCATCTAGACCCTTTAAGAGCTCAAAGCGATTAGACACCGGGACATTCCAGACTATGTTTGAACCGTTATCCCGTCCAGCTAATCTGGGGGCCTCCACAACGGAGGCTCCCTGGTGGACCATATCCGGGGGCATAAGTTTGTAAAAGTAACCCAGGGGTAAGGCTATAATATCACAGGGGAGTGTGGTCCAGAACCAAGATACCTTAGCATAGGTCCAGCCCTAAAATTATTACAGAAGTTAATTATAATACAATCCCCCTTATGGTCTTTGGGGCTTTCCCTATCCATCCTTCCCTACACACCATGATTATTTCCTCAAAGAGCTTTGCCCTCAATTCTGAGGTAACCCGCCCTGCAAGCCAATGTACCACCCTGTTTCTTAGTTTCTGGAAATCTTCCTGAGCACAATGCTCCTCTCAAGAGAAATTAGCCAGAACAAAGATGTAGGGTGTGCAGGCTGGTGGAGATGTAAAATATCAGAGGAGGCGGGACGGATCAGAGTCTGAATCGCCACCTCCGCAACCATCTATGAGTAAAGCTGATCTCCCTGCTCTACACTTTTTGCGCAGTCTACCCCTTTTGCTGGTCTAGACCTCTCACAATGACTTCTACTGACAGCTTTCTCTACGTATGGGCCCTGAAAATCCTCAGGTTTATCTGTGGTTTGAATACTTTCTTCTGTTATGGAATCTCTAACACCAGTGGTTCTAGAGGCGGGAGCCGAACTATATAAGGAACTTTGTCTGCAACCAGCTAGCATCTGTGGTACTGGCTTGGGCGCCTGACTATTAACAGTTGGAGTTATCGGGATATTAGAGGTTCTGCTCAGAAGTATTTCGACCTGATCTCTGAGTGAGCCTACAGTCCCCACCAAAGAACCCACCTTCTCTTCCATGGTATCAAATCTAGATGTGAGTTTTTCCAAAGCTGTTAAAATTATAGAAAGCATAAGATTGGGTGTATTCTGACCTGGGCTCGTACTTATCACAGCTTGCTGCTCCCTTTTCGTTTTTTTAACATTACCTAAGGTTGTTGGGATAGGAGGTAGAGAACGTCCTGTTTGTCTGCTACCTTTTACTTTCAAACAGCCCCTACGCATAGCTGCCAAGGTTTCAGAATGCTTATGTGTGACATTTTCATAATTTCACTGTAATTATGAGTGACATTCAATGACTATGAGTGATACTTTCTCGCAAGAAAAAATCAAGTAGTGAAGACAAGGGAAACATGAATTTCAGAAATTACACCCATTTGATGAACGAGAAACTCTAATAAGATCTTAAAACTGCTTCAAAGCACCATAAACCGAGGCCACTACATTTAATAGTATGTTTGTGGCAGTTACTTCTCCACAGCTGAGGAGAAACATGAAACTAGAAAGCTAGCAGCAACAGAGAAGATCGAAGTATACCTCAAGAAGAATCTAAGAGGCAAGATGAACAGTAGCTCATAAACTGGCCTACAAACACGTCTACATATTTATAGTTTCCGTACAATCCATTGTAAGCACGTTCTAGCACATTATGCAAATGAAGAAGGAATTATTCTCCACTGGATTGTATTTACATTCTGAGATACTGAGGGGGCCGAGAGTATCGGGGGGAATAAGGTATGGTGAGGCGGGGGAAAGCGAACCACCATTGATCGAATCCCGGGAACTCGGCTCAACTGGGGACTCGTCACTATCAGTCACTATCAAGACTCCTCGACAAGCGAGCGTAGGCCTGCATTTCCACCCTAAGGTAAGCTGCTCCTGCTTACGGCCACCTGAAAACACGTGCTTTGTTTTTGTACCAGCTGTATGTACATTTTAAAAAGGAAAGCTTTTTTTTAGCATCTTAAAAGCGTTTTAAAATTAAATACAAAATATAGAGTTCTGGAGGTTCATCGTTTTCACGTAGAAGTAAATGGTCACGATCTTGTGCCACGTCAAGCTCACAGCTGTACTCAACTGCTGCTGCGTAAAAATTAATGTGTAATATTAAGCAATGAAGCCGAGGTTATTTTTATACTTCTATTGAACGGAGAAGCCCATGGTTCACACACTCCCTAGATTGTAAGCGAACCCATTCTATATAATTTTTTAGGTCTCGCCTACGCAGCTAGGAAAAAGACCTTTAGCAATCGCTTCACTTTTGCAGGCAAAAACGTGCACGCGTTGCGTTGCTTTCAATGGCAACGCGTGCACGTTTGGCGATTCCCTTGCGGGAGCGAGCTTTGGCGCCCATCTGTCAGAAATTATCGTGCCTTGCTGCTCGCTCCCACAAGGGAAACGCCCTCCCCCCGCCCGCACTCCGCTGTCCATGCTTTTCCGTCCCCCCTCCCCCGCCATTGCTAATGCTTGTTCCTGTAAACATCCCTTCACGGCTCCATTCATTCTAGGATTCGTTCTAAGTATTGCATCACCAGCACAGACAGCGGATGCAGCGAATGCAGTTCTGTGTTTCATACTTTACCCCAGACATGCCCAGGCGTACAGCCCAGCCCGCCAGTGACCTGGGATGCCTGGGCGTTGGGCACACTCGGGGGTAGCTGCGAGGGTGTGGAGTGGAACGGGAGCAGTCCAGACCTCACCTTCACACTTGGTGCGCATCCGAGGAGGCCGATGTGGCTAAACGCCTCCTCACTGTCACCACAAGGCCCGTCCTCGGCAGCGCGGGGTGGTTTCTGTATACAAAGACCTTGCTGTAGAAAGTCTATGTCGCATTGTTTTCTAATGAAATGACACACACTATAGTTTTCTGCCCAGTCCCTGCTGTTCTGCGGGACGTGAGGACTGACATGGAGGGTTTTTGGTGTGTTTGCCCTAGTAGTGATATTGCTTCAGGAGGTGCTCAGCGATTGCATAATTGGGTGTTCCAGATGTTCTGCAAGATGGAGGAGCTTGTCAAAACGTTGCTTGACGTGCTTTTAATCAGACTCTCTGCCATTGAGCTTGAATCTCTGAGCCTGGTTTCCAGAGCAGCAAGTGCTCCTCCCCTTCCCACCTCCCCATCGTTGCTGCTCTCCCCGAATTCTCAACTCAGTGAACAACAGGCAAAAAGCCAGGTGGGTGGTTTTGAAGCTCCTCTCTCCCTGTTTTTGGAGTGCCAGGGAAGTTCTAGATCGGCTGAGGGAGGTTTTGTGGGTCCGAACATTACGTCCACCGAGCACTCCCTTGCACCTCCCCTATGGTCTGACATCACCCCCTTTCTCTTCACCTAGTTCCTGCTGGGCCTGTTGATCCCACTATGGGTGGGGATAGGATATAGGCCACTCATAGAGAGTGGTAAATGCGTTTAGTTTTGTCAGCCTATTTTTGATCTCCCCCCCCCATGCTTCTCCCTATGCGCTGGTTTTTAACAATGTTCCACCGCTGAGGGATGGGGCATCTGAAAATGTAGAGCAGCTGATAAATAAGGTCGTATATTGGTGTAGTGGTCGCAGTGGTGGTGGGTCGTTTCTATTTAGGCACATTATCCCTCTCCTGCTTCTCTTCACAGGTCCCTTTCTACTTTCTAAGCGCTCGCGGGGGCACGTCAAAGCTTTGCTTCTCTTCCCACTGTCCGCCACCCTCGCGCCCTTTGAAGCCATATATGACGCGTCGCCACCCTCCCTCTGTCTGCGGTGGTTCAGTCCAGCACACCTCCGATGCCCGGGATTATTCTGACATCTCCGAGGTCACCGCCGCCGTCAAACAGCACTTCACATACTTGCGCGAGGAACTAATTTTAGAAATTTACAAGCCCTTTCACATTTTCAGCCTCTAAATAGGGCCGTTGGTTTTCTCCATTGAAGCCGCCGTTGAAAGTGCACCATAAAGAAAACTATGGTTTTCACCCAAAACACACACAAAGCATGCAACATTTTCTTTGGCACCCAGTTTACGCAAAAGATTTTGAAATGTGTTTTAATTATGCTATTTCTTACTTTCATACTCGATACTGCACCATATCCGATTCAATTTTTAATTTCTTGTGTTTATTTTCTGTGTTTCTAACTTACATTTTTTCCTCTTCTTTTTTGCCACTTTGTATGGTTTGAAATAATCGGTCTTGCACGATTAGTTTAAATAAACACATTTGCCTCTTTCGCTAGATAATTGACGTCATGAAGAGAGGCGTGGCTCCCTCCCCACTCCTACCCCATTCTTGAAGAGCCAATGTCAGTATAGTTCTGGGGGGCTTTTAAAGAGTATCACTAGAAATCCTCTCCAGAGTCTCTTTTAGAAAGTGCCAGCACTTCAACGTAAACTCTTTAAAGGGCAGTTCCTACATTGAAGGAATTTTATAAAGGCAGCGCCAGATATGACTTTTGAAGGGCAGTTCAGTGACATAATTGCATAAAAAGTAAAGGGCAGAGGCTGCACTTGCAGGAACTTTAAAGAGCAGTGCCTGCACTTCATTGACGTCACTGCAAACATTGTACAAGGTAACAGTAATACTTCATTGCCAGTCCTGAACAGGACAGTGGCAGCACTTCCTACTCTCTGCATAACTCATAAAAGGCTTCGACCTCCAAGAGGCTTTTAAATAGCAATGCCAGCTATTCCTTTAAAGGCTCGGAAACAGGTGTGCCAGTGCTTTGCTCAAGGCCGTTTAAAGGGAATCCTGTGTAAATCTGGTAATAACAAATTTATTGCATAAAAGAACAGAATTCAGATGGGATGAACATTATTATAAGGAATTTAGGGCATGTTAGCAAGAGATAGTTTTGGGAAAGGTTATTAAAGTCTATGATCCTATGATACCATAATTTCAGCAGTTACTGATTAAGTGCTTACTTGTCTCAGAAAGAGTGATATTTAGATAATACCCTAAGATTTGCTTTCAGGGCCGGTCTAGGATAGAAAATAGACCAGTGCATCAAAATAAAGTGGCCTCCAGTAGTGAATTAGATAGCAAACAAGCATTGGCATAGCCAATAGGTCTCGCCTTTGGGACCTTATAAGTGTTTAGCCATGCAACAGTTGATGTTGCACCAAGGATATTGTGCTGCATAACTAAATACTTATAAGGCCCCAAAAGCGAGACCTATTGGCTATGCCAATGCTTGTTTCTACTTATCAGCGGTCACCGGAATTCAAGCCTCTCCACCCGACACAGTTTATTTCACTCTCCAAGCCTTGGACTGGCTGCAGTGAGCTCTGTTTTCTGCTGGGTCAGAGGTCAAGATTTATACCGGTTATGCCCCCTCTCAGACATTGGTCTTTCCTTGTTTCTGATAGCAGTGCTTAAAAGCTGGTGCGCCTGGTTATGTACAGTCGAATGCCTCTCTCCCAGTCAGCACGGCTCCTTCAAACCCCCACCTCACAGTCTGTGCAGCTAGAACGTAGGCAGCTGGTCTAGCGAGCATATGCAAACAGGAAGTCCAACATTTGCTAAGGATACTCTGGGAGGCCGCAGAATCCCGGAGGGGGGGGAGCAACTCAGATAGCCTCTCTCACAAAACCAGGTAAGTTATTTCACTTGTCACAGGTGCCAAGTGAATCTGTCATGTTTGACATCATTAGCCAGTTCTCAACATAGCTTTTTAGCCAACAACTTTTTGCACATGGGCATGTAAACAGACATTTGATAAGTGAAACTACGAGTCCCAAAATGCAACATGATGTAGGTTAAAAATTCAGTACTAGAATAAGGTGTCACACATGATAAAGGACTGTTTGCAAACCAAAATTTAACAAAATGACACCTTTTGAAAATAAAAGGGTCAGGACCTCTAAATATGCATAGGAGTCACCATAATGTAGGAGAGTGGCGGAGAGAGACAAAGGAGAACATTGGTGTAAGAGGAAGAAAGGCCAAATGGAGGAGGGTGAGGAGAGGCATGATACGAGGAAGGGGTGAGAGGCTGAGCGAAAGAAAGGGAGGAGGTGTAAAAGTTAGTGGGAAGGAGATAAACTACAGGGAAGAGTTAGAAGAGAGGGAGTAGAAACAACTGTAGGAGTGAGGAGAGAGACTACCATGCTGCTTGAGGATTGCCTTGCTATCTGAGAAGGAAGACTGCACCTGCTTACATTCATCCCAGGCTAACCCAGAGTGACTCCCAGGGTCAGTTGGCTGACCTGTGTGCGGTACAGGGACACAACAAGCTACAAAGGCCTGCCTGCAACTGCCCAGCTGACCTGCTGTAACTGGACCTGCAACTGAACCTATCTCATATCTGCTGGCCTTTGCTGGAGTGAGTCCCTGATCCCCAAGAGGTGCCGCCTTAGGTCCTGGACTCTTGGCCGGAATCAGTGTTCCCCCCCGCCTCCCCCCAAAAGAGAAGGTAAAAATCCTGAAGTTCACGTTAAGACTGCCACCCGTGATGACTGCCACCGCGATACTCTGGTGAGACCTGCTCTTTGCGCTACAGTGACCGCCAGTAACTACTGGCAACGTGAGAGCCACACTTCATGCTGCAGCCACAACAGCCTGCACTGACTGTCAGCTCGAAGCTACAGTGACAGCCGTCCGCGACTGGTTCCTTGCCCTACGGCAATGGCCACCCTCGATGCACAGCATGCTCTTTGTGCTGTAGCATCAAGCATCCACAACGCTCTACCTGCTTCTCGCGGCTTCCTCCAACGTGAATGGAGCTCTTCGCGCTGGACTTTGAAGGTAACCGTTCAGCAAAACTAACATGGTTCCTGTATCCTACTTGTGCTCCATCGTGGTGATGGAGCAGGGTAAACAAAATAATTTTGTACCCCTTGGAAATTAATGACCTCTTAATAATTTGATAATACTAACCGTTTGAAAATGCATGTACTAACCAACAAATGCACCCTTTTTAGTAAACACTATATATGGGTAACATGCAGATTTGTGCAAAATCTAATCTGCTTACAAATGTGAAGTTAATTAACTTTAGTATTATGATTGCGTACTAATTAGAGTGAAATTGCATGATTTATGTTGCGTAGTAGATTTGTATTGTGTCAAAGAATGCAGATGGTAAGTAAAATGGCTTTAAATGTCGCTTCTGCTAGGTAACACCTAACACGGGTCTTTAGAATGGCGGGTGGTAAACAGAAAGGCTTATTTTCTTTGTTTTAATTTCGGTTGTGTTTGTTCTTATGATAGTTCGTTCGGGCCTGTTAGGCCATGCTTCGAAAATGGTTGCTGGAGAGGATGAGATCACGTGAGACGGCTAAGATGGCCTCTGCTCAGAAGCAATAAAGAAAATCAAGTCACGTGAATGCGGCCTGTGCCCGGAGTGAGAGATGTCAAGGTCGAACTGACCTACAATGAAGAGTGTGCCAAAAGATTCAGCATGTATTCCTGGGAATGGATGGGAAAGAACCGAATGACAATGGATGAACTAAAATGTGACCATCAAAGATCGCTACAAAATGAATGGACAAGTTGGACTACTTTTGACCCCAGAGTCATGAGACTCATTGTGTGTTTTATGGTCCCTAAACCAGTTTGAACAAGGAGGGCGATGAGGTGACCATCACCACCCCTCAAATGGACCAATTAGCGTGATTCTTGTCCTTAAGGATTGCAACTTTTATGTGAAGTAAGCCAGAGAATAGGGTATAAGAGAGTCTGCTCTTATGTGGGGTGGGCTGCTGTGGTGGTGTTTTCCTGCCATGCCGCTACTTTCTTTTTCATTTTTCCACCTTGATATTGCAAAAGACTCTGTATTTTTGGACTTTGAACTTTGATTGGGGAAGGAACGGGATCGTTGCGGGAATCCTGCCCGGGAGGTGCGTCCGAGGAGGTTAGCGGGACAGTCAGTCAGTTTGGGAGTTCTATTCTGTGATCTGCAGTTTATCTTCCTTTGGTGAACCATTCCTGTCATCGCCCTATGACCGTGGGTAATGCATAATTTTCATTTTTCCTTTAAACCTTTCTTAAATGGTTATTGATATATTAAATGTGTTTGATTAATAAAGAATTTCACTTATTTGATTGAAAAATTTAGATAAAGATATATTCTAACTTAAAATGAGTCTGTGGTCCTTTAGTACATTTATGATTTATAATGTTAAAAGGTTTTAATTGTGATTGAGCTGGTCTTAATCACCATCAACTTATTCTACTAGTTGGTCCATCGACCAAAGGGCGGAGTACCTTGATGTTTAGAACCAACAGGATCAAAGGTTAATGCTTATAATGTATGAATTATTATTCTGTCAAATTTAACAAGGTATCCCGTTCGTCCAGCAGCACATTCTCCTTAGCGTGAAATCCAGAGATTGAATGAATGTATGTATGCGGTGTCATGGGCCCCACCGACATAAGGTTTAATTGATAATAGGTTGCATAAGTGTTTTTACCTGGATTAGTGTCCTAAGGAGAAATTTATATTAGCCGCGCTGGATCAGTGGTCGGCCTGAACTTGTGACTTTGTCCTGGTCTAGCGTGACCAGATGAGCACGAGTCACGCTTTGTGCATTCAGGTGCTATTTTCACTTAAAACTTTGACAATGTATATCTCCAGTTTCACTGATTATTTTTTTGTCATTCTGGTATCATTTTATTTATAAAATTTGCTCAATTTTTCAAATTTGGTTTGAGATTTTTCTTGTGGTGGATTATTACTTTATTACTGTTTTTGTGCTGCATAAATACTTTACACATTGCCTCTAAGTTAAGCTCCACTGCTCCTGTGCCAAGCTACCAGAAGGTTTAGCACAGGTTAATTTATAGACTTTTGTTGTTCACCTTGACAAGGATTGTGGTTGTTTGCCTTTGTGGGGCTTCCAACTCCCTCATCCATAACCCTGTTTATCACAAACACGTTTTTCAAATGGCATTTATTTAGACGTCACTTATTAAAAGTATGTCAATGTTGCACAGTCTTTCTAAGTAGGTCAGAGTCCATGTTCAAAGTCTACTGAAAGTGGCTGTTTACGCTCTATCACCCTACTGGACACCCTTGAGCAAATGATCACAACACTCTGGGCTTGCTAGATCTATCTATCACAACTTCCACGTGGCCCAAATGACAAACGTTTCTGGGTACCTAAATTGAGCATAGATGTCCGACTACTTACTTCACTTTGCAAATATAAACTCACAATCCAGATTCATTGACTCCAAAGTGGTGGAAATATATATTTAAAAAGTGTGTTTTACAAACATGGACAATCCTACAGTCCGGTACATTTTCCACTTTTGAAAATGCAGGGGATAGAAAGGGAATGTGGTTGAAAGGGACACCTTCCTGCACATAAACAATCAAAGGCGTTTTGCTGCTTTCATGTGTGCTGCACAACGCAGCAAACATGGTCACAGCAAAAACGAGGAGAAATAAAAAATTTCTCCTCGTCTCGCCAGGGAAAGACCAGGTTTTCTCTGGTCTTAATTTTGACGCTGCCCCATATTTACGCTATCCTTGTAAATATGAGGCAGCGTCAAAATCAATGGGGTTTGTGGTGGAACGCTCACAGCAACAACCCATTGCCCTCTCTTTTCATGCTAAGTATAGCGTGAAAGGGGGCCTTATTTACAAGGCAGCGTTAAGCCACGGTGAGTGGCTTAACACTGCCTTGTAAATAAGGCGAAGCCCGTATCGCCACCACAACATGTTTAAAAGTGACGTTGTAGTGGCGATAGGGGCTTGTAAATGTGCCCCTAGCATGAAAAGGTTTACATTTGAGAAGATAAGGGCATCACAAGTGTTCAAAAATTGTTGATTCCTCTACAGACTGACGTTTTACCACGCTATTGATTACTTTTGGTGTCAAACTTCAGTGTTTCTTTTTTAAGTTTCCAGTACCGAATACTCTAAATATCCTCTATCTTAAAAGAGACTGATTTTAGAGAAGATGTTAAAGGATCAAATATTCATATCTCATTACAAAAATAATAAAAAGTAGATGTTCTACACTTAAGCAAACTGAGCTCTTTATGTCCCTGGTTCGTGTGTAGGTCTCTCTAAAAGGATAGGCACCCTAGAATCATAGAGCTAGAAAATAAATGTAAAAGAGGATGAGGTATAGGAGGAAAGGAGGGGTAGAGAGTCAGTGGGACAGGTAAAAGAGTTAATTCCCAAATGTTGCTCATTATCTTTCCCTCAGGTTTCCTACAATTTGGACTTGTCAACTGTTTTCTCTTCAGCAGCCTTATGACCATCCCAGCAAAGTGATTCCAATATATTTTACTCACAGTAATAGAAGTATATTTGGCATACATGAATCTTGAAAAATTACAATGTTTGGTAGCTTTTCCTTTCCCATGCATTTCCTGTTGTGCCATTGGACTGTTTTTTTAAATGTAAGGAAAGTGCCTTTATTATGTCGCAGCCTACCAGACAGCACAGCTGTCTGATTTGCTAAAGACCTCTTGGGGACTTTCAGAAAGTTGACCTAGGAATGCATTCTGCCCTTTGCTTACCGTTGGGTTTGTGGTTTGCAACTCACATTTTATGGCTTTATAGTTGCTGGCTTTATTTACTTAAGGCTGTCCAGCTCGAGTTCGTTCCTCCCTGTTGGAAAGTGGATTATTAGTAGGGGCAAATGTATATCTGCCACTGGCAATAAGGCCACTAACACACTATAGGGCTCAGAATAGGTCTTAGAAAATTATTCCTATGCTCAACCCTTGGTAGCTTGGCTGCGAGCAGGCAGGCTTAACTTCAAAGACAGGGATGTAAAGCATTTAAAAACACCAATTCAGTAAATAATTAAGACATAAAGCACAATTAAAATCTAACACCAATTTATAAAAATAGGAAATATTTTTATCTGTAAAGTGACACCAAAACAACATAAATCCAATGTAGGGAACTGGAGATATGAATTTTGTAAAGATTTAGCACCATATAGCACATAGAAACCTAGAGCTCCTTATCGGGACATCTGGTTGCGATAGACTGGGTCAAAGTCAAAGTTTCAGGCCGACCGCGATGGAGCCCTGGGCGGCTACGCCTCGCGGTAGGTCTCGTCAAAGTTTTTACCTTCTGACTTGGAAACTTTTCTGGAGCTTTTCTTCCTGGGGTTTCTCAAAGCTCTCAGCCAGTCCGGATTCGATGAGGGTTCGCCGGATTGCCTTGCGACGAGCTCCCAGTCAAACTTATGGAAGTCTGACCTCCAGAGCGTTCCAGCGGGACGAACCAAAGATCCAGGCCGACACACGGTTGAAGCTTGCAGGGAGTCCACTCTTTAGTCCTTTTACACCAAGGTAATCCATAGGCTGTAGTTTCAGATGGTGCAGAAGGTGCAGTCTTCAGAGTGCAGGTCTTAGGAAATGCACATCAAACTTCCAGCATGGCCCGTCTTGCTTAAAGTTTCAAGCAGCAGATCTGAGAGGCTCTGCCCCTCTCAGATACTTATTCCAAGTTCTCTGGGTCAAGCAGGACGTCACTCCTGTCCAATGGGGTGTAGGGTACCACCCCAAGGTCTGACAACTTCCTGCAAAGTGTGGCACTATTTTGTCCCAGAGTGCACCAATTCTTCCAAATTCACAATGGCTGATTTTCCAGCAGGGAGAGAAGAACTGGCTAAACACACCCCTAATATGGCTAATCTCCATAGTCTCTCCCCCTTGCATCTGCTAATTCCTTCCTTAATCCTAGCCTCTGGCTGGGTTCAAAAGAGTAGAGTTGTAAATGACACTGGGGTCTTCCCCTTCCCTTGAAGTCCATTGTTTACGACTCCTCCCCCTGCTCTTGCATTCCTGTGTAACAGAACACTGCCCTCCCAGCAGAGCTGGTCAACACCGGGGACTCTTTATCTCCTCTTCAAAGAAGCCTGGCTAATCCACTTAACACTGACCAATGAGGACAGACCACTGGAAGGCTGAATCTGGACTTACAAAGTCTTATAACTTCTTGTATGTACATTTTAGGAAAAATTCAACAATATCATATTGTTGAGTCTATTAATACCATTCTGGGAAGTCTTTGAATGGCACTTTTAGCCTTCTCCTATCAAGAGTTATTAGTTAATAACTTCTTGCCATGTTAACCAATGTGGCAGGGGATTTGCAATGGGAAAAATGACTTGGGCCATTTTTCGAGCACCAGGGCTTATAAAAACATATTTTACAAGTACTCTGCCTATATCTACAGGACCCCCACCACTGGTATACCTAGGGGAGACTTTAGGGGTTCTGAATATGCAGAAATATTGCAGCTCCTCCCTCCACAGTGCTCCTAGCACCAAAGTCGAGTTTGTGCAGCACTTTATCTCAATGTGGGGAGTGAAATGTGTAATTTCACTTAACCCAGGGCATATAAAACTCATTTTATAAGGGTCCTCCTAATAGATACCTGACCGGTAAACAGACATAATATCGAAACAAAAATATCGAATTGACACAATATCGAGTCCAAAATATAGAATGGACATAATATCGAATGGACATAATATAGTCGTTAAAAATATCGAAATTAAGGTAAGTAATATCGATTGTTAAAATATCGAAGTACATAATATAGACATTAAAAATATCGAATTTTTAATAATATCGAATTTTTTCTAAGTGTATTGTATGTTAGTATATGTGTTAAAAGTGTATATTAGTTGTTGTAATGTATGTTTAATTTTTAAAAGCAATGAATTTTATGTTATTTAATTTTTGCGTAATTTAATTCCGTAGCTGGTAGTGGGTTTATAGGGGAATAGGGTGGGAAGTAATTTAATTAAAATTAAGTACATATTAATAAATATTAATTGGTATTGATAATTAATTTATTGTTAATTAATTAATTGGTAATTAAATTTTATTAATTGGTATTTTTTTTAAATTGATTAAATGGTAATTATGTTAATTCTATTAATTAAATAGTTGTAGCGGGATGTGGGTTTATAGGGGAATAGGGTGGGAAGTAATTTAATTAAAATTAAGTACATATTAATAAATATTAATTGGTATTGATAATTAATTTATTGTTAATTAATTATTAATTGGTAATTAAATTTTATTAATTGGTATTTTTTTTTTAATTGATTAAATGGTAATTATGTTAATTCTATTAATTAAATAGTTGTAGCGGGATGTGGGTTTATAGGGGAATAGGGTGGGAAGTAATTTAATTGAAATTAAGTACATATTAATTAATATTAATTGGTATTTATTTAAATATTTATACAAATCTGGTAATGATTATTAATTGGTTGTTAATGATTTATTAATAGGTAATTAATTTTTAATATATCATATGTATTGTATTTATAATAAACTAATTATTAAAGATTTTATAATTGGTAATTAGTGTCATTAATAATATTTATTAGTATTGATAATTAATTATTTTTTAGTAAAATATTAAAATATTACTTTCCCTACTGTTGCACTCTCTGGAGTGGGAATAGTAATTATTACCCCTACGCTATCCAACGCTTTCCCTACTGTTGCACTCACTGGAGTGGGAATAGTAATTTTTACCCCTACGCTATCCAACTCTTTCCCTACTGTTGCACTCTCTGGAGTTGGAATAGTAATTATTACCCCTACGCTATCCAACGCTTTCCCTACTGTTGCACTCACTGGAGTGGGAATAGTAATTTTTACCCCTACGCTATCCAACTCTTTCCCTACTGTTGCACTCTCTAGAGTGGGAATAGTAATTATTACCCCTACGCTATCCAACGTTTTCCCTACTGTTGCACTCACTGGAGTGGGAATAGTAATTTTTACCCCTACGCTATCCAACGCTTTCCCTACTGTTGCACTGTTTGGAGTGGGAATAGTAATTTTTACCCTCCCGCTATCCAACGCTTTCCCTACTGTTGCACTCTCTGGAGTGGGAATAGTAATTTTGACCCCTACGCTATCCAATGTTTTCCCTACTGTTGCACTTTCTGGAGTGGGAATAGTAATTTTTACCCTCCCGCTATCCAACGGTTTCCCTACTGTTGCACTCTCTGGAGTGGGAATAGTAATTTTGACCCCTACGCTATCCAATGTTTTCCCTACTGTTGCACTTTCTGGAGTGGGAATAGTAATTTTACCCTCCCGCTATCCAACGTTTTCCCTACTGTTGCACTTACTGGAGTGGGAATAGTAATTTTTACCCTCCCGCTATCCAACGCTTTCCCTACTGTTGCACTGACTGAAGTGGTAATAGTAAATTTTACCGTCCCGCTATCCTACGCTAAAAATATTGAATATTTTTTATAAATATTACGTTAATATATTTATGTATTAAAAAATAAAATGTATGTTTAATTTTTTTAAGTTACATTAATTATTTATTAATTTTAAAGTTATTTAAGTATTTTTAAGTATGTTTTAGTTAATTATATATATTATTTCATTAATTTTACATTAATTTTCATACATTTAAAAATTCGATATTTTGACTGACTATATTTTTTACAACTATATTTTGGAGTCGATATTTTTGTACTTACCTGTTTGTAGATAGGGAGTCGATATTTTGGCATTCGATATTTTTACTTCGATATTGTTGTAGGTCGATATTCTTGTTATCGATATTCTGTCAGTGATCCACCTGACCCCCACCCCAGGGACACCTAGGGGAGACCCTGGGGGTACCTAATATGCCCAAACATTGTAGGTTATCCATTTGTAAGTGCCTCAAACACCAAAGTCGAGTTTGGGCACAATTTACTTTTGGAAAGCAGTGCTGCAACACAGGGCTACTTTTAAACTGACCTCAGGCTCAGCAGTGCACACATGCAAGTGCAGAAAGGGCTGCTGGCCTCTAAACTGCCATGCTCTATTATATACTAGGGACTGAGAGGTAGTTTCAATCCCCCTGCCCTATTATGTACTAGGGCCTTATAGGGTAGGTCATGCCAATCACAGGGGTACCCCAACCCATAGTGTACCCTAGTGTATGTAGGTGTTTTCACTGTATTCTAAGTGTCTTTCAGCATAGCACTGGCCCTGGGCCTGGTTATGTAGAGCCCAGAGTCAGTTACCACCAGTACCAGTCAGCAAAAGGTTTGTGGGTGCCCAGGGCACAGGATGAGTTTGCAACACTCCTGTTGCCCAAACCAAGTTTTCTGTATTCTTCCACAAACTCGCTCTCAAATGTCAGGCTGTGTTTTCCAGGGGGCTTGGCGTTTATTTTTATTTTTATGACTTCAAAGTGAGAGGATTTATGTGACAATCATCCTGGCTACTGGGGTCTGCTTGAAAAATGCTGTATGATGTTATTTTTTTTTCTAGCACACAACAAAATTAAAATGTTTGTAAATGAACTGTGGTGACGGTTAAATCAATACATTGGGTGATGACATTTACACACATTATTGTTTGTGCGCTGTATACTTTTATCACTAAAACTGTATGCGAGTACAAATGTAATGGGCATTTCAATTGAAGATGTGTTGCTGTAATGGCAATACGCTACCAACCATGCATACTCCACGTTACCCCACTCCACTCTACTCTGAACTTCTCCATGCCACTGCACTCTACTCTGCACCACTCCACTCCACACTATGCCACTCCACTCTGCACCACTCCACTCCTATCTGCACCCCTCTACTCTACACTTTTCTATTCTACACCACTCCACTCTAATCTGTGCCAGTGCACTCTACCCCACACTACTATACTATGCACTACTGCACCCTACACCATTCCACGCCACTCTACTCTATTCCACCCTACTCTGCAACACTGGGCAGCTGACGAGAGACACAGAGACGCATAAGCACACTGACGCTGCGCTAGGAGGAGGAGCCAGAGCGACAAGCAGGGAGGCGGTGGGGTTTGCAACTTTGGTCTGCGGTCCGTGGCCTGATGCGGTGTTGTGGCTTGCCCCCCGACTTCCGCCGGTGTTGCAGCTGCGGTCGGCAGGCCTGCGGGGTGTTTGCAGCTGCAGAGTGCGGGCCTGGATTTCAGCTCCTTGCCTGACTTGCCCCGACTGCTGCCCTGCCGTTTTTTGCTGGTGTTCTTGCTGGTGTTTTTATTGCTGCCCTGCCCTGCCTGTTCTCCAAAGCCCTCTATCATGCTGGGAGAGCTGGAGCTTGGTGGGGGCAGAGAAGATCAGGGAAGTTGCGAGGAGCTGCCTAGGTTGCACCAGAGGAGAAACGGTGAAGCTAACAGGCTACTCACCCTCTTCGCTCTGCTCTCTGTTTTCTGTTCTCTGGCTGCCTCCTGCATCCCGCTCCTCACTTTGGTGACCTGAAACAAGGATAAAATGAAGGATAACCCAAGGAGCGGCTGAAGGGAAGCTGCTGTGAGTGCAAGCACCGGTGACCAGAGGCTAGTGAGGGGGGGCTGCCTTTAGTTGCGCAGTTGGGAGTAAGGAAGCTAAAAGAGGGACACCCACCCAGGCCCCCTTGTCACCAACGATTCTGATCGCAAATGTTTTGAGACAATACAGCTGGTCTGCTGAGGATTATTCTCAAGAAATGGAACAAGTATATGTAGCACCAGCAGCACCAACAGTACCAGCAGGACAGGTCTGCTTAGGCTTTCATCACACTCCCACGATAAATGGCGCTTGACATCATAGTTTTGACTCTGACACTTTGGACGTGTTGATAAGCCCCCAGTCCAGGCTCTACTCTTTTCCAAAATTTAAGGCTAGCAATGCCGAGGAACCTGAAGGCTCAGATTTGCAGGATGAGACTAAGGAGGATCATTGGAGAATTATGACAGAGGGGGAATCAACCCAAACGGTGCAGATGGAAGGGCACAACAGGGATCTGCAACCCATGAGTAACTCCACCAACATGTGGGCTGCAATTTTGAATTTAATGCATGCTACAGTTATGGCCTTCAGGCACCATGCAATTAAAATGGACATCCAGGTGGACTTACTTAATACCATGGCAATTTCTGTCTCTGGAATTGATGAAAAACTTGAAAAATGTAACTCCCTGGTCATGAGGGTCCAAACGAACTACCTTAATAACTTTACTATATGTTCCTGCAAAGAGGTGGTCGACAGATTATCACAATTACAGGTAATAATGGAAGGGATATTGGGGCAGATTAAAAACAGCCACTTTGCTTGGGGGGTGTCAGCTAAAATACCAATAACCCCGTTATCAGTTGCACAGGGGGGCCAGGGAGAACATCCCAAAAGAATTGTTCACCTAGAGGAAACAGGAGATCCAAATGCAGACAGAGACATGACACATATGCCATGTCCAAACCAGGATGAAGCCCATCCACCATCCTGAATGACAAAATGGGAGAGGAAGCATGCAACGAGGAGGAGAAATAAAATCTGCACTAGCCACACTGGATCCTTAAATACCTCCCTAGCTCCAAAATATGAAAGCACTGAATGCACTAAACATGTGGTAGAGGCCATTCTGGAAGAAAATCCCCATTTGTCTGAATCAGTACCAGTAATAAATATTTCAAGAAATAAGTCTGCATTATTAGTGGGACTTAAACCAGTAGGTATGGAAGATACATTTACTGCCATTAATACAACTCTTGTAAAACCCTGTGTATCGGAAGGTGGATCAGCATGGGCAACAGGGGGATCCCGGCAAGACACCGATATGCAAACGGAGGACCATCAAGTTAGAAACCTCAAGGAAGAAGCAACTTAAACCCCAGGTTCAATAGACCAGAATATTGAGGAGACATGGTTACAGCCATTCGAGAGTACCACCTATGAGACAGGAGGAGGACACTGTGGGGGGCAAACAAGAATCATGACTCGGAATCCAACGAGGGGAAAGGAAACCTCTGGAACTGGCAACGACCACAAAGAGCCAAACAATACACCCACTGGTCATCCAAGTGACATGGGACATCGGCTATTATGGATTCCAGAATTCAAATCTAGGGGCCCACAGGATGTACTAAATCACTCAAGCATTTTAAAACTAATAAATGCGTTGCCAGGCCTAGATCCTGTTGTATCAGATGACATCCATGCCATTAAGCTTTTGCCAGCAAGTGGGCGACATCACTTGGATCCCACCCTTATCACCCTCGCTGCTTCAGATCTCCCTGCCCTCATCCTGTGGAGGAAAAAGCTGCTAAGGCGCGGGGCATTGAAGTAATAGCACATCAGGGTGACAGATATCCTCACCCACTAGCATCCGAGCAGCACCCCGACGAGAAGACAGTTACCACTGCCTCTGTCTTAAATGGGGCAACTGGAGGACAGCCCCATAGGGGCAATATTAAGTAGGGGTGGGCGGAGTTCATGTAGTTCCACTACGCAGAATTTAGCAGAGTTGCATAAAAACTCCATGGAATTCTGCAGAGTTCCGCTCCGCCCTAATGATGACCACTGGAATGGGATTAATTGGACATAGTCAAAGCCTGAGCCGCTACTTCCTACAGATTATGCTGCGTCTGCTAATTAGAATATAATAGCAAACACTAGAGGCAAATGACTCAGTGGAGTTTTAAAACAGGAAAGAGAGACTTGAGTGGAGATTTACAATTATGAAAACAGCACAAAGGTAATATGCCCAAAGGATATATTCCGCCTAAGAGCAATTAATATTTGTGAAATGAAACGGTAGCTCTCCAAAGCTGAAAGGCTCGCCGCGTGAGATGTGCTGAGCCCTACCTTGATACTTAGCAATGGACCTGCCTTTCTAAATCTGAAGGGCCCCTGCGACCCTCCCACTCCTTTGGAGCTTTGGCAGCTTTGCATGACAATGAAGAAAGAAGTAACACAACCTACCAAGTGTGTGCTGGCTGCATCCCGTCCTCACAGTCCCAATTCGCTGAAGAAGGGCCCAGGCGGTGCTAGGTGGCGGCAGCAGAACTTAGCAGGAGGGCCTGATGCGAGTACCTTCAGCGTTCACCTCCATCTCACCGCCACCATTAGCTGTCGCACCAGCAGCAGCATCCACTGCATCCGCCACCATCGCCATCTTGCTGGGTTATTATGACGCAAACGTGAGTGACGGAAGATGAACTGTGGCAAGGGAGCTTCATAATGTTGCTACTCGCTACCATTTCCTCATGACAGACAGGCCAGGCATTCCTACTGTGCATTGACAATAGGTGGCAGCAGTGTTGATGCATACACCACCCCGGGGCAAGTGCTTTTCTTTATTTCAGTAAAGTACATGATGGACAGTAGCGGCCCGTGGAGGGAGTTCCGTGGGCGGTGAGGCGGGCGGGGAGGGCAGGGTGGGGGTAGTAAACACCGGAATATGGATGAACGGAGGTAAGTAAACAATTAAATAAAACGAATTTCGTTGCGTGCGCTGCATCGCAAAATGCGATGCAGCGCACGCAACGAAATTCGTTTTATTTATTTAATTGTTTACTTACCTCCATTCATCCATATTCCGGTGTTTACTACCCCCACCCTGCCCCTCCCCCGCCCCGCCTCACCGCCCCACGGAACTCCCTCCACGGGCCGCTACTGATGATGGATTATATATGTGGGGTGGGCCGGCGCTGGTAAACTCTGCTACGCTACCCGGGAGGAGGAGTTTTTATCGAACTCTGCGCTTTAAATAGAGTGCGGAGTGGAACATTTTCGCTAGCTCCGACAGCAGAGCAGAGTTTACCACCCACCCTTAATATTCAGTGCGCACTGGGACAAACCAACGTCACCATTGAAGTAAATAGAGAAGAAGGCCTCTCCAAGCAGCAAAGATTTATAATGAATCACGAACTTCAAAACAACTGGTGCTGGTTACCCACATTTTTATCGCAGGCAGCGAATCGCAAAGACTGAATAGTGGAGCGGGCGGGCTCCTCTGAACAGGATGGCTTAACCATTTGCTCCTGGAATATAGGTGGGCTGCAGGCAAAGATCGAGGAACCTGCAGTTGTACAATTCTTAGGAGCCTTTGATTTAATAATGCTCCAGGAGACCTGGGCCCATGGTAGTATTCCATTGATTGGATATGAAGAATTTAGGACACCGGCTGAGAAAAGCAGCACATTTGGAAGGGAGAAAGGTGGCTTGGCAATTTACATTAACATTAATCTGTCAGCGGAGGTGGTAGAATTTCACATGGACGATTCATGCCTCCTGGCCTTGCGAATGAATGGCTGGGCCTAGCATCGATACGATTCCTTTGTCCTCATAAATGTGTATGTAAACCCTAAGAGGAAGGCAGTAACAACAGAAAAGCTCGCAGCACACAAACTTCACTAAAAACATTTACACCATCCATTGTACTGGCTAATCTCAGGAGACGTCAATCTTAATTTATTCTACCATCCAAGTGAAGAGCATTCGGAAATAGTTGTGCTCCTCCCAGTGTAAAACATGCCCCCTCAAATCCGCAAAATTACGATAGGAGAGGGACTAGTCAAGGCCTGCGAAGTACTTGGTCTGCTTGTCCCGAATGGCCAAAAGCCAGGTGATATCCCCCTAGCTTGGACAAGAACATCAGGCACCTCGGTCTTCTATCTAGATTACACGCTGGTTACCTTCCCGTTGTACAGGCAAGTGCAGGACTTCAGAATATCCCACCATGAGGAGAGTGACCACCACCCACAGGTAATCATGGTAAGTACATCCCCACATAAACATGAAGCGGCAACAGCCTTACAGGGGGAGACCGACACTGAAAATCTGAAACGCCTAAGGTGGAGCTCAAGCTCAGTCAAGGTTTTGGCTGAAGAAGCAGTGGACAGCCTTGAGGACATAGCCGCAGAGACCTCAAATCAGATATTAGTATGGGAAACATTTCCTCGAGAATTGATTAATGCCCGTCAAATCGGAAGAGCCAGTCGAGGGAATAAGGGAGCCTACCTCGGGGACCATAAAAATATAGTTATGCCACGATCCATCTGCCTGAAAATATCTATCGTTGGCAGGCTTATTAGGACCTATGACGATCCCCCAAGAACAAGAATTTATTAAAAAGTCTGTGTAATAAGAGAAGACAACTGAAAAGGGAGATTTGGACTTTTAAAATGTCCAAGCGAGAAACACTGAGGGCTAGCTGCAGCATGCTTCAAAATCAATGATTCAAAAAATGTCTGGAAGCTCATAAGCAACATTGAAAAAGGTCCTAGAGCAGCCCATAATGCAAACATAAGCAAGTCTGACTGGGTCGAGTATCAGAAATGACATTTTAAAGGAAGCATCCAGGATGCAACCAGATCAGACCGGTCCTGTAACGACCACGAGGCCACGGGGTCATTGGAACATCTAGCATATACCCCAGTGGAGTTAATAAAGATTATTAACAAAAGCACGGGCTGACTGTGCCCACGGCCCTAAGGGGTTATCACAGGCGCTCTTTAAACACTCAACAGCGAGACTGGCAACCTTCCTGGCAGCAATGTTCAACTATATTCTGGCAAAAGGAGTTATTCCTGAAAGCTGGAAAGGCTCAATAATCCACCCTATCATTAAAGTCGGCTTGGCATCCTCACCAAGCAGTTATCATTTAATTGTGCTTCTGGATGTGGATCTTCAGTTTTTCTCCACACTGCTACTTCATGATCTGGAGATGTGGGCAAGGGATACCTGTAGACTTCCATTCAACCAAACCGGATTTACAAGCAGTCAAGGCACCTTAACGAATCTTATGGCAGTGGGTCTAATACTCAGTAGTGCAAAGGCCACATGTACTCTATACCTGCTTCGTTGACTTCAAGGCAGCGTTTGACTGTGTCCCGTGCAACAGGCTATGTGCCAAACTTCAACAATGAGGAATCCCACCTAATATCCTGCGAGTAATCAGGCTACTGTACTCAGATATGTGGGTCAAGATAAAGATCGGAGATGGTACTTGCCTGTCAAGGGAAGTGAAAACATCAACCAACCTAAAACAAGGCTGTGTTCTGGCACCTCTCCTTTTTAATTTATATATTGCAGACCTCTCTGAAGAGCTGGATGGGCAGATACCCCATGCTCCAAGCCTGGGTGGCCAGCAACTGTCAAACATCTTGTATGCTGATGATTTGTACTTCTTAGTAATACCAGAATAAGCCTAGAGACTTATTACCGCCTTTGATGACTACACTCAACAGAATGGCCTTGAATTGAATGTCAAAAAAACCAAAGTGATGAAAATTGGTGTAGCTAAACAGAAGTTTAATTCCTGGAAGACCAGAGCATGTACAATTGACATTGTTAAGACGTATAGATACCTAGGGGTGGTGTTTGACAACCGTGTGTCTTTTAAATTTCATTTTAAGGATCTAAGGGCCAAGGCTGTGACCTTGATCCATGCCTTTAAATGTCTAAAAAAATCATTGAACTGCCAATCATATGATTTTATTCTTAAAGTAATTAAAGCCAAATTACAACCAACCCTCATATATGATTCTCCCATTATTAGAGGGAAAGATGTGAAGGTGCTTGACCTATTGGTTGTCAAGGTTTTCAAAGCAATTTATGGGATTGCCAAATCAGTGTGTCAAGCAAGAATAAGTCTGGAGTTTGGTCTCCAGAGACAGAGCCTGGTATCAAAAGGAGCTTTTTTTAAATGTATGGTCGCATTGTCAACATCAGCCCCAGCATCCTTAGGGAACATTTGTTGGCAAGAAATAGACAAGTCTGTCTATGCGGCTAAATGGAGATCTTATATTTTAACTTCCCTAAGAGATATTGGCCTGCAAATTGCACTGCAAGATCTGAAAATGCCCAATTACAAGTTAATTTTAAAAAAGCTTATCAAAACTAAATCGCTTAAATTGGATAAAAATGAATTAGCAGAGAAAAATTATGCATGGTATGTGATTAACTCATAATAGTAACCCTAGTAATTACGTGGTGGCGGTGTGGACGCGTACACATCGCCATAAACGGTGGCTGCCGGTATGCAAAGTGTGGGCAACAACTGGGTAAATATCCCGTACCTGTGAGCAGTAAGTCATATAAAAATACCTGCTGCGTAGAGTGATTTAAATCGTGCGCTGTGCCTAACTGTGTGTTGCGTGTTGTCTGTGTCTATTATCCCCAGGTACATTACTGAACTTTCAGTGTGGCGAGGACTGACCCCTTGCCGGAAATCTGTTAAAAGGCAATGAAACATGTTGGCTTTCCATGAGAACTGATGGAGTGTGACAGTATGTCTTGTTTTTAAAGTGAGCAAACACACGGCAGTGATTAAAAGTTGATGGTTGTGCCAGTGATTGTTTAGCTCGTTTTTAGTTTATAAGAGCAAAAAAGAGTGGGATTTTTTGCTTTGGGAGTCAGGATTGGTTGGCACGCGAATGCTTTTCGTAGTGCGTGTTTTACCTTTTCACACTTTCAATTTATTTGTGCACATTTTTTCACATTATTTGGTATGGTTGTGGAGGCTGCCAATGATGAAAATCGGAGCACACTGATGAGAACCTATCAGTAGCTCCCATGGTGGTGTTTCCGTGAGGTGCCTCCATTACCTCCACACATTTTTTGTTTAGTGTGATGTGAAAACTTTGAGTGTGAGAAACATATAAGTCCATTTATGTACTGGGGTCAGACACGTATGAGAAAAAAATTTCAATTAGGGATAGGAGCACCCAGTGTGTACAGCATTGAATAGCTGGTACTTAATTGTTAGAGCCAAGAAATGGTTTGGGGTATGCTCACGATGTGTGTCCCGGTTTAGAGCAGGTTCTGTGTTTGTGATTATATGTGATTAACTCATACCAATCCCTGCGTATTCAGCCATATTTGAAAGTTTTTTTCTCAGCGAAGTTTAAAAATAAGTTTTTAAGGTTACGTATGGGATTAAACCCAACAAAGGAGGGCACGCAATCGTGGATCAAGCAGTGGCCGGACTCTAACTGTAGACTTTGTGGTTGGCCACAGGAAACACTAGTCCATATAGTGTGTGTGTGCCCCAATTTGATTGAGCTTCGACGTACAGTTTTGAGACCACATTTTTTGAAGAGCGGGGTGAGATCTTTTCGTCAGGCTTTAATCATCTGGCGAATCGATTCCATTATTGTGTCATTTGGTAAAAGTTTTATTGGCAGTTGAAAAACGTTTGATACAATAAGGTAGATCTCCAGTATTTCTACGGCTCTGTTGACTAATAGTTTTATCTGGCTTATAATCTTTACTACTTAATAATGATGTTGCGAGGGTGACAATTTGAAATGTCAAAACAGACGTGCCACTACTACCGTAAATTGATGCACTTTATTATTGTTTTAATATGATGGTCGTTGTAATAATCGCATATTAGCACTTTACAGTAAATTGATGCACTTTATTATTGTTTTGATATGATGGTCGCGGCAATAATTGCACATTAGCACCTTGAAATGTAATTTGTGCATGAAATGTACATTAGAAACTTTTTCGTTTCAGTTAATTTTGCACCTTAGCATTAATACTTTGAATTACAACATGTGTCAAGTTTTTTCAGCTGAAATTAATGGTTATTCGTTAGAATATCTTTCCCTTATGTATAAGGAAATAGTATGCTGTGCACGCCGTCACCTTAAAATATAAAATGTGCAATATTATTCTGTAATTATTGATGTTATGTGATTGGATTTGATTTTATTGATAAGTTTTAAATTGTATATATGGGACAGTTTCTTATTTTATGTGTTGGGAAGATGTTTTGCTTGTAATGAACTTCTTAATGATTAATCTAGTTTTTAAGATTGAGATGTGAAGTTGTTGTGATTGCAATGATTTTAAGTGATCAAGCAATAAAGATTATTAGAACATTGGAATGTTGGGAGCTCCATTGAAGACAATGGAGTGCTCCCTGCTTCTACGGGCCGGTAAAGGCCTGCAGAGCAACATTCCAATGTTTTACAAAGGCCTCTCGGAGCTCGAGGGGATTTAAATCCCCTCGAGCTTCGAAAAGCCTTTGTTTTATTTCTTAGAACATTCTGCCCTCTAGTGGCAGAATGTTCTAATAGCCTTATAGCCCTTCGTAGCAGGGCTATACCGGCTATTAAAGTCCCTCACCCTTGTTAAAGTCCCTCGCCTTCGGCTCGGGCCTTTAACGCAGGAGCGGGCCTTTAATAGCCGGTATAGCCCGCTACGGCGGGCTATAAGGCTATATTATTACTTACTAGGCCTACAGAGGCTATTAAACTGCCTCAGTTCATATGCAGGGGATAACGAGCTGTAAATAAACCGTAAAAAAACAGAAGTTATCTCATTCAGTCGCCGTATTCTACATAAGCGCAAATGCCACCTTAGCGGAAACATAATGAAGCACCGTCTTACATTTACTTAGGAGTCAAAATAGATGCAAGAGCTATGTTAGCACCCTCAAAGAGAGGCAATTAAGGGAAAGGCAAGAGCACTCAATCATGCCTTCACAACACTGGCAAGATCCATTCCAGGTCATAGCTTGAAGCCTCTGGTAACAGGAATGAAAGCAACTTACTACCAACTCTTGCGTATGGATCAAAAATAATGATAGGTACTGAGGCCATTCTCCTTGATAAAATCATGATAAGAACTTAATAGCAAATTTTCCGGCTTCCCAGATTAGCATTGCCCGCCCAAGTCAGGCTGGAGTTCTCATTGACAAAACAGTCACTCGCCAGACCCAGAGCCTACATTAAGTGCTGCCACAAACTGCGGTCAGCCACCGAGGGCACACTGGCCCATCTAGTCTGGTCCAAAAATAATCTGCAATGGGGGAACGGCAAACACAAAAAATATCTCAAACAGCATTGAGATGCTCGAGCTTGGTGACCTATGGAATACCAGTATACCTGATCAGGTAAATAAATCTATTAAACTGCAAAGCTGGATGAAAGACAAAGAAAAGGTGTCGAACTGGTCACACGGGGGGCTGGTCTTGAAATCTTATGCTGCCCCAAGTGAGTCACCCCTCCTGGAATCCACAATGTACCGTAAGATAAAGCAGAGTTTACTGGCACTAAGACTCGATGATATACTAACATTAGACTTCCCCCCAAAACAAAGGGAAGGTGGCCAAAGAGAAGACAATAAATTCTGCCTATGTTATAAGGGCCGATGAGACTTTGCAGCACGTTATATGTATCTGCCCCACCCTGGCCATACAGTGAAGAGCTTTGCTGAGAAAAAAATTGAGCAACCTAAAGATCAGGTCTTGTAGGTCAGCACAGATGGGTCACTAGATCCAAGGAACACAATGCTGAACATTAGACTGGCACAGTTCCTGAATATTTTTCAGACCCTTGCCAAAGCAAATCCACAGATACAGGTGGGGTAAGAAAAATGTACTTGGGGGCGTGGCTTCGAGCGTCAAGATGGCGGTCGCACTCTTAAGAGTGCTCCGGACTCCTCCTTCATCCGCTCTTATCCTGAGGCTCCTTTCACCATTAAAAAGTCACAAGAACTGGCCCGCATGGTATGCTGACAGTACCTGCAGTGGACTGCGAGCCCAACATCACTGTCCTGCAGTATCTACAGTGGTGGCGCTGACCCGATCGAACGCGCGCCCGCCGACAATATGGCGGCGGTGTACCTGAGCTCCCCAACCTGGATGCGGTAACTTGAAGGCTGCGAGACCTCTGACCTTCTGGCCAGAGACCCGCTCTCTCCCCCCGCAGCTCTGCTGGTCTGCCGCTGCCCGGTGTGAGCAGGGTTCGAGCCGCTCTCGGCCTGCTCTCTGCCTGCCTCTGGTTCTTTTCCTACTGCCGGTACTGTTGCCCTTATTTGTATCGCCTTATTTATATTGCCTTATTTGTACTGACCTTATTTGTATTGCCTTATTTGTACTGCCCTTATTTGTATTGCCTGCTTTTCTGATTTGTATTGCCTGCTTATTTCTACTTTTGTGGTCGTATTCGCTTTGTTTTTGTTTTCTTATTTTCTGTCCCGCCACCACTGCTGCCCCTGTGGCCCCTCCCCCCTGCCGCTTTCCCGCTCCCGCCTCCCAGCTGCGCTCTCCCGCCCCCCTCCTCTATTTAATGGCAGCCGCTGCGCGGGTGAGCGAGCGAGACCTATGACCTTCTGGCCAGAGACCCGCTCTCTCCCCCGCAGCTCCGCTGGTCTGCCGCTGCCCGGTGTGAGCAGGGTTCGATACTGCTCTCGGTCCGCACTCTGCCTGCCCCCGGTTCTTTTCCTGCTGCCGGCACTGTCGCCCTTATTTGTACTGCTCTTATTTGTATTGCCTTATTTGTAGTGCCCTTATTTGTATTGCCTGCTTTTCTGATTTGTATTGCCTGCTTATTTCTACATTATTGTCATATTCGCTTTGTTTTTGTTTTCTTATTTTCTGTCCCGCTGCCGCTGCTGCCCCGTGTACCCCTCCCCCCTTGCCGCTTTCCCGGCGCAGCCTCCCAGCTGCGCTCTCCCGCCCCCTCCCCTATTTAATGGCGGCTGCTGCGCGGGTGTCCGAGCGAGACCTCTGACCTTCTTCCAGAGACCCGCTCTCTCCCCCTGCAGCTCCGCTGGTCTGCCGTTGCCCGGTGTGAGCAGGGTTCGAGACCGCTCTCGGCCCACTCTCTGCCTGCCCCCGGTTCTTTTCCTGCTGCCGGTACTGTTGCCCTTATTTGTATCGCCTTATTTGTATCGCCTTATTTGTATTGCCTTATTTGTACTGCCCTTATTTATACTCCCTTATTTGTATTGCCTTATTTGTACTGCCCTTATTTGTATTGCCTGCTTTTCTGATTTGTATTGCCTGCTTATTTCTACTTTTGTAGTCGTATTCGCTTTGTTTTTTTATTTTCTGTCCCGCGACCGCAGCTGCCTCCGCGGCCCCTTCCCCCCTGCCGCTTTCCCGCTCCCGCCTCCCAGCTACGCTCTCTCACCCCCCTCCCCTATTAATTGGCAGCCGCTGTGCGGCGGCACCGCTGCGCACCAAAGGCAAGCCCGTCTGCGCCCGTCTGCGCCCGTCCGCGACCAGCGCTAGGACCACTGGCCCTCCGACCCGACAGCGCTACAGCCCCTCGGCTCTCCACGAACTCAACGCCGGCAAGAACAACAACTGCAAGCCCGCCTCACCTCTCAACACACACGGACCTTTCACCTGCCGTCACTGCCGCCAATCCTTCACCTTCGCCGAGACCCAGGATACTCCACCTCCTTCCAGCAACAACTCCACCGCACCCCTAACCCTGCGATGTATCCTCCTCACGTCCACTTCCTCCACAGACACGCCACAGAAATCTGGGACCTCCTCGACAGCACCTCCCCAGACATCGCCTTCCTCACCGAAACCTGGACGAATGCCGCCTCCGGACCAGACATCGCGATCGCCATCCCCGAAGGATACAAGGTCACCTATAAGGATCGCCCCAACAGACCCGGGGGAGGCATCGCCATCGCCCACAAGGCCAACCTTCGTCTGAGCACCTACACCGACGAGCCCACCGACCTGATGGAACACCTCCACTTCACGATACAGACCAACCCATCCTCCACCCTCCGAGGCACCCTCATCTACAGACCCCCCGGGCCCTGTGCTCCGTTCACTGACTCCATCACCGACATCATCATGCCATTACCTCCACCAACTTCACGCTGCTAGGAGACCTCAACTTCCACCTCGACAACCGCCAGGACCCCAACTCCGCCTCCCTCCTGGACAGCCTCCCTGTCATAGGACTCAAGCAGATAATACCAGAACCAACGCACTCAGCTGGGCACATCCTCGACCCCGTCTTCACTGCAGGGAACTCCATCACCTTCAGCCACACCACCGAACTCCCATGGACGGACCACCGCTGTGTTCACTTCACCATCAAAACCAACATTGCCCGCAGACGTCCGCACCAGCTCCAGCACAGGAATTGGAACAAGATCTCCGACGACCAGCTCACCGCCGCCCTCAGCAGCTCCGCTCCCACTGCCACAGACGACGACCCCACCACCGCCGCCTGCGCTCTACACAACTGGATGTCTGACTGGCCAACACCATCGCCCCCTTCAAGAAAGCCTCCAAACCTCACACCAAGAAAGCCAGCTGTTCTCCCCCAAACTCCGAGACTCCAGAAGGACCTGCAGACGACTCAAGAAACTGTGGAGGAGCTCCAAAACCCCAACAGACCTTGACAACTCCAAATCGGCTACCGCCGCCCACCACAAACTCATCAGACTCTCCAGGAAGAAAGCCCTTTAGGACATAATCTCCACCAACGCACACAACAGCAAGGAACTCTTCGGCATCATAAAAGAGTTCGCCCAACCAACAGCGAGTCTACAGACATCCCACCCTCCCAGGACCTCGGCGACAGACTCAGCGCCTTCTTCCATCACAAAATCACGACCATCTACGACAACTTCGACGACAATAACCCCCATGAGGAACCCCCTCCCAGCACCACCCAACCTACAGTAGACAACTGGACCACCTTCAGCATCGAAGACACTCTGACAATGATGAAGACCACCCACTCAGTGGCCCCCACGGACCCCTGCCCCCACCACGTCTACCGCAGAGCCACAGACATCATCGCCCCCGAGCTTCAATGAATCATCAGCCGATCCCTCAAGACCGCCTCTTTCCCCGACGACTGGAAACACGCCGAGATCAACCCTCTCCTGAAAAAACCTTCAGCGGACCCCACCGACCTCAAAAACTTCAGACCGATCTCCCTGCTCCCTTATCCGGCCAAAGTCATTGAAAAAGCCGTCAATAGCCAACTCGCCGCCTTCATAGTAGAAAACAACATCCTCGACTCCTCCCAATCAGGCTTCAGGAAGAACCACAGCACCGAAACCACACTCCTCGTGGCAACAGACGACATCCGATCCCTACTTGACAGGGGAGAGACGGTGGCCCTCATCCTCCTGGACCTCTCCGCGGCCTTCGACAGTGTCTCTCACGCACCCTAGCCCGCAAACTCCACGAAGCGGGTATCCGGAACAAGGCCCTCTACTGGATCCTCTTATTCCTCTCCGGAAGAACTCAACGAGTTAGACACCCTCCACTTCTCTCAGAACCCACCCGAACCACCTGCGGAGTCCCACAACGATGCTCCATCAGCCCGTCCCTGTTCAACATCTACATGGCCCTCTCGCATCCATCGTCCGAGCACACTGACTTAACATCACATCATACGCAGACGACACCCAACTCATCCTCTCCCTCTCCAACGAACCCAAAATCACCAGAACCAACTTTCAAAACGGAATGGAAGCAATGCCAGATGGATGAAGAACAGCTGCCTACAACTCAACACGGACAAAACCGAAGTGCTCATCATGGGCCCACACCCCGACGCCTGGAACGACACCTGGTGGCCCCCTCACCCTCGGGACCCCCCTCCACCCCCACGGACCACGTACGCAACCTCGGAATCATACTGGACTCAGAACTCAAACTGGACCGCCAGGTCAATGCCATCTCCTCCTCCTGCTACCACACCCTCCGCCTACTCCAAAAGACCTTCAACTGGATCCCCCCGAACACAGGAAAACCGTCACACACGCCCTCATCAGTAGCAGACTGGACTACGGCAACGCACTCTACGCCGGGATCAACAAGAACCTCACCAGCAAACTCCAGAACATCCAGAACGCTGCCGCCAGACTAGTCTTCAACCTACCACGCCACTGCCACATCAGGCAACACCTACGGACCCTACACTGGCTCCCCGTTGAGAAGAGAATCACCTTCAAGCTCCTCACCCATCCACACAAGGCCCTCCACAACACCAGACGTGCCAACCTAAATCACCGCCTCACGTTCCACGCTCCCCAACACTCTCTATGCTCAGCCCAGCTCTCCCTCGCAACGGTACCTCAGAACAAGAAAACCAGAGCAGGAGGACGCTCCTTCTCCATTCTCACGGCCAAGGCTTGGAACTCCATTCCTCTTCACCTCCGACAGACCACATCACTCCCTAAGTTCCTAAAGGACCTCAAGACCTGAGTTTTTGATGGAACTCAGAGACCCTCCAGATTGCTGCGGACCCCGCTCTTTCCCCCTATCCCCCAGCGCCGTGAGACCCGTTCCAGGTGAGTAGTATGCGCTTCACAAGCCCTTGATTGAAGGCTGCGGTAGAAACTGACTCAGAGAGGATCCGGCCCTCTGAAGCAGTGGCAGCTTACAAGACTGTGAATCTGAATGCTCCGGTGGCTTGCTGCGTGAAAGAACACCCCACGATCTGACCCTCTCACCAAGACAAGATGGCATCTGCCAGGCGAAAGACGGGGGAGCTGGCGCCTTGGGTGCAGCGAGATCGCTGAGGTGCAGATCGAGAATTATCCACCGGTCGCGCCTCCTGGCATTGTGCCAACATCCCGTCCGAGCCCTGGTCTATATCGCCCTTCCCAGCAGCATTGGCGGTGAGTGAAGACGCTGTAGCGGGGGGAAAATCAGATCATGGGCTTCCCCTCGGACAGTGGTGCGGACCCCGGGGACAAGAGGAGGGGCCGCTGTGCACAAGGAGGACAGGCTCTGGCTCGCAGGCTGGAGGACCGGCTGTGTTGATGCCCGAGACCCGGGGCGGTTGTCCCAGTGACACAGGCCCCGAGGAGAACTAACACCTGACTGCCTTCCCTGCGCGGTGGTACCCGGGGCCGCTGCGACTGGCAGAGGAGGTAGCTCAACGGCGGCTTCCTCAACCGGAGATACACCCCAGGGACTGAGGAGACGGCTGCCCAACAAACAAGAGTGGGGTCTGATTCACGTACCGGGGACCGGACTGCGGTGAGGCCCGAAATCCGGTGAGCGACGGGCCGATGCCCGTGGAGGCCCTAGAGTTAGACTGACCTCCGCCAAACAGAAGGCCCACAGGCCGTGGGAGTCTCCAGAACACCAAGACACTGGGAAAATCCCACACCGTAACCGTTCAAAAGCCGAGTAAGAGGAGCCAACAGTGGGAGCGGGAGAGCCCTTCCTCCGCTCCCCAAAACTTGATCCAGCCCGGGGGACCAGACGCACAACCCATAACACTCACCTGGTGCCCCGTGACCGGGATACCCCCCCCTCCTGAAGGCTTTCCTCCATCCCTCGCCCTAAGAAGTAGCGCGTACGATCCTGGGGGTTCCGTAGGAGTCCACAACGACGAGACAGAACCCCCCAGTGCATTGTCGGCCCGAAGAGATGGGTGGGAGTGGGGGAAAAGCACGGTGGGGCACCACTGGGCCTGTATGGATCTGAGACTCCGGACAATAGGATCCCATGATCAGCGTACGCAGCATTGGCTCTCGCAGACCCGCGCCCGGAAGTTGAGTCCCTGAAGTACCAGTCGACACAGGCGCAGTACACCACGAGCGGGACTGGTGCCGGCGAGGCTGTCCATGGCAAGGCCACCCTCCCCGAAGGAGATCTCGCCGCTATCCTGCAAGCCATACGGTCTTCACAAGATTCAGTGGAGAAAAAAGTAGGTGAGGTGCGAGTCGACATGGCCCTCATAAGACAAGATCTTCCTAATGCCACAGCCCGCATAATGGAAGCAGAATCCTGCTTGTCCACAGTGGAGGATGATTTACACAGTTTAAAAGAACAGGTCACGCAACTCCAATTCCACACGAGAGAGCTACACAGGCGCGCAGAGGATGCAGAAAACCGCTCACTGCGCAACAATCTCTGCCTAGTAGGCATTCCCGAAGGAGCAGAACCTGGTCAAGTGGCCACCTTTGTTGAGACCTGGATCAAGTCATGGATGCCAACAGACAGGTTATCAGCATGGTTCGCTGCGGAGCACACCCACCGAGCTCTGGCGCCCAGGCCACCGCCGGGTGCCCCACACTGTCCGATAATAGCAAGAATCGTCAACTTCAAAGACAGGGATGCTGTCCTATAGGCTGCCCGCTCCCAGACAACCCTGTCCTATCAAGGCCACAAAGTCATGATCTTCCCGGACTATACTAAGGAAGTTCAGACACAGCGCCGATCCTATGAGGAGGTAAAACAGAAATTGCGAGCCCTGAACCTCCAATACAGACTGCTGTTTCCGGCTCGTCTCAGAGTGGTCTTTCAAAACAAAACCCTCTTCTTTGACATTCCGGAGGAGGCATGGACTTGGGCAACTGAGGGGTGTCTCCTCCGGCCCCATGAGACCACCTCTCCCCCTGCACTACGCTCTGGAACCGTGGCACCCAGAGGCCCCAGGCCTCAAAGACAACGCACCCGCTCTCGAGAGGACGAGGCAACTGCAGAGACACATCCGCCTCGCCCACGGCTACTGCCCGAGCCTCCAATGAACTGATCAGACTTCCAAAACACACAGACCTGCCGCAAGACCAAGAATCGGAAGAGATAAGATCATAAGGGAGACCACACTCACTGCTGATTATTAGATCAGAAGACGCCCGTGAATTCAGTTCCGGGGGGCAGAACATCAAGCCCCAGCACAGCTTGCAGCAGCAGCCGCCGTCACCAGTTCTCCTGCGCCAGGAGGTGTGTTTTTAGGCTGTTGTGGGATCCCGCAGAACAGGACGCGCACGGGACGCGCCCGCGCCCAGACCGGGCCCGTCTTAGCCCGTCAGAGACCGGAGGAGGCCGAGATGGGCCCCCCCCATCTTGGCTTCTTGGTTTTTGATTTCCCAGAGACTTCGGGATTTTGGACACTTCCTCCCAGTAGAGCTACAATAACCACGCCTAAGCCTAGTGGTCCACCGCGTGATTGACAAGCGGTCCCAGCAGGGCGACCGGGCATTGTAAATTCTCCTAAGCTATTTAGAGCTATTTATAACTCTATCCAATTTTTTAAATAAGAGAATGTAGTACAAGTATTTAAGCTTCAACGTCTTGAGCCCTGATTTTTAGACATTGTGGACACTGTGGTGATCTTGTGAAGCATACACCTCCAACAGAATCGGGAAAATAAAGGCAACAACTAACCAACCACCACCACTAACAAAGACCGCAGTGGCACCTCGTTCAAAGCTAATGAACTACCTTACAGGGGCAATGGGGGCAATTGAGAAGCAGATTATCTCAGTAGAGGAGACCTTGAACTCGGAAAAACTGGGGGTAGCAGTTTTGACCAGTAGCGAGATAATAGCCGAACAGGTTGGTACATCCAAGTCCTCAAAGGGCAAACAACTCCAGAATGCTTGTATTCAAAACGTGTTAGAGCATATATCAGTTAGCGATCAGGAGTCTGACACACAGCCACCATCGAAACGCCCAAGAAATCCGGAGACTATAAGCAACCCGGAAGTTGCTGCCAGAGAAAATGAAAACACCCCTAGGGAACCTAAGGCACTACCTACAAAGCCCTGTAGAAAACCTACTAAACGTACTAAAACATCAGCTTCTTCTGAGGTAGGCCCAAAGGGAAGGTCTTACCCCAAAATTCAACCTACTAACTCTATAAATGAATTTGGGATTTAACTGCCTTAGAAGAAGAGCTAGATATATTCGTAAGAGACACCCTTGCCAGATTAACTTACAGAGTGGCCCTGATTGAAGAGAGATTGATTAATTATCAGGGAAGTGTGAGGACGGATATACATGGTAGTTTACCCCACAGCCAAGAGGGATTAGGAGAAGCTAGCTGTATTGAGAGAACAAATAATCCAACCACACAGCCAATCCCTACATTAGTTAGCGATAGTATAGGGACCCACTGTACAATATGTCATATAAAGGCAGGCCCAAAGACCCTAGTAGAACCTGCAAAGCCCCCTCACTTCCCACTCTACCCGAAGCCAAAAGAGACAACGTTATAAAAGGCACTAATCCACAAATTTGTAGCATTACCCAGCCAAATAGCAATCACCTTAACGTGCGCCCGCCCCAATGCATGATCTCGCCTGATTTGATCTGTCTGGACTTACCTCCAGCAGTCACTCCATACACAGTTATTTTAGCCAACGTCCCAAGATTAATGGCTCAGGAAACCGAATCCTGGGATTTTCTGAGAAATAAGGCTTTGCACTGGCTAGGCTCCAAAACAGGCCTAACTGAAACACTTTGTAGGGAGTTTAAAATGGCAAGAAGAGTCATCTGGCTTGGCAGAGACCGTAAAACCTTACGAGGTGATTGTGTGGTAACTAACGTTCAAAACCCCACATCTAGTGGAAAGCATTTTTAGGAGAGCGGGAAATCTCACTATAACGACCCACGGTATTAACTTACTGTCGTTGGGCTATTTTTACCGGCCATCATTTAACACACTTACAGGATTTATTAGAGGAGATATATATGAAAATGTTCACTATACATACAATGTTCCGGTCAAAAAACGGTTTGATTCTCTCCCAACACTGGATGAGGTAGATTGACTAAATATCTTGGCCACAAATGACACATCTCGAACGATAAACAGCTCACATCCTCCCTTAGATGCATACTGGCATATTTCCAAGCCTGGAATAAACTTAGACAAAGGTGCAATTGTAGACCCTTTAGAAAATTCCTCAGGCAGTACTCACTCAAGCCCTGATACTTTAACTCCTAGCTCGGGTACAAGAGCCATTCAAGATAGGGTTCCGATACAAGAGGCACCATCGACCCGCACAGTAATATCTGATGGGCTAGATGATCGTAAAGACAAGGTTATTAATACTTGTGTACTATTCTGGACTGTTGAGGTATACGTACAAAGCTCATAAATCCCCTGTGGCAAGAGTGTGTAGGAAAATGTAATATTCTCTGCTTCCAACAAACCTGGGCGGTAGATACTATCCATATTAATGGCTACTAGAACTTTCATACTGCTGCGGTGCCATCTACACATGGGAGACCTATGTATGTATGTATTAAATTATGTGAACGCTGAAACAAGATAACCCTGACAGTATCAGAGATTTATTATCAATTTGTCATCATACACATCGATAAATATCATTGTATCATATTGATAAACTTCTATAATAATGCCCTGCCTGATCAAATTGTGGGTGTATTGAAAAGACTAATCAGTGACCTTAACAAGTTGCATAATGATAATGTAAAAGATGTGTTTGTCGTCTGGGGCGGGGATTTTAACACTGCTTTGTGCCCGCTTATTGGAGGGGAAAATTGTGGATTACTGTCTGCTGATGACAATATTTACCCACACTTCCCTCACTCAATCTATGGGGATTATTTAAATGAGATTTTGTTTTCATTTGACCTAGGATTCGCTAATGATTTATACATTCCACCAGTACATTTTAGTCAGACGTTCAATGGGAGAGGTATGAAATCGATTATTGATTTTATAATTCTATCTAATAGACACTCGACTAGATTCCAACAAACCTGGGCGGTAGATACTATCCATATTAATGGATACAAGACCTTTCATACTGCTGCGGTGCGATCTACACATGGGAGACCAAAGGGGGGCCTATGTACGTATGTATCAAATTATGTGAACGCTAACAAGATAACCCTGACAATATCAGAGATTTATTATCAATTTGTCATCATACACATCGATAAATATCATTGTATCATATTGATAAACTTCTATAGTAATGCCCCGCCTGATCAAATTGTGGGTGTATTGAAAAGACTAATCAGTGACCTTAACAAGTTGCATAATGATAATGTAAAAGTTGTGTTTGTTGTCTGGGGCGGGGATTTTAACACTGTTTTGTGCCCGCTTATTGGAGGGGAAAATTGTGTATTACTATTTGCTGATGACAATATTTACCCACCCTTCCCTCACTCAATCTATGGGGATTATTTAAATGAGATTTTGTTTTCATTTGACCTAGGATTCGCTAATGATTTATGCATTCCACCAGTACCTTTTAGTCAGACGTTCAATGGGAGAGGTATGAAATCGATTATTGATTTTATAATTCTATCTAATAGACACTCGACTAGACTCAAAGGCTTTAGAACACATAAGAACGTCTCGAGGTACCACTTTCCTCTGAGCATAAGTCTTTCTCTCCCTAGCAATGCGCTAAATGCCCAAGTCAACTCAGCACATTTGGTCCAGGATATAGCCTTGAATAAAATCAATGGCTATGACATACACTGGTCTAGGGAAGAACCGATTGAATTTACTTAGAAAATCGTGGCTAATTGTCAAGCATCATTTTTAACTTGCCTTGAGGAAACAACAGCCCATGCAGATATCCTAGAATCTTACGCACAGATTACCCGCGAAATAAAAAATGCTTTAACGATGGAGAACAAGAACGTCTATAAGAACAACCAAGGGTGGTTTGACTCTAGATGCACAAAAGCCTACAAAAAATTGAAACACGCTCTACATGAACCATCAAGAAATGGCCAAGAAATCAAAGTTTATAGAGGGGAATATAAACAGGCCCTAAAAGCTCACAAAGGCGAACTGAAATACAAAGCTTGGGTCGCCATGCATGAAGCCACGCAGACTAGAGATAACACAGCATTTTGGCGAGCAGTAAATGCCCCATTCCTTACAGCCCAAGATATAGCTACTATAGAGATTGCCATAGATGAACGTCAATGGGCGGGATACTTTTCTAAAATGTATAAACAGACACTAGATGTGTGTGTTATGAACACCTCGCACCCTTTGCTGGGATCAATTCCCCCAGTGAACTATCCTATAGACCTCTGCTTTACCTTAGAAGAGGTTAACTGGGCAATCAAGAATAGCAAGGGAGGGAAGGCACCTGGCCCCGATGGTGTTCCGGTAGATCATTTTAAATCAAACCTACCTTTTTTCGGGCCCTCTTTTAACACGGGTATTAGCAGCCTATTGCTCCACTGGTTTTATAGAGGCATGGTCAGAATCAATATTGGTTCCAATATTCAAGAAAGGTGACCGCCAGAATCCTGCATGTTACCGTCCAATATCACTGTTAGATTCTTTGGTTAAGGTTGCAGGCGTATAGTGCTTAATCGGCTACAGGACTGGGCAGAAGATAATAACATCATATCTGAGTTACAATTTGGCTTTCAACAGGGTCTAGTTACAGTGGAACAAGGACTACATCTTAACATCTTACTGGGGAAGTATACACTGGCCAAATAGGGTAGATTATACCTGGCGTTCATAGATCTTACGGCAGCCTTTGACTGCGTAGTACATTGTAAACTATGGAAGATATTAGTTGACATGGGGGTGGAAGCTCCACTAGTACAGTTTCTGAGGCAGCTCTACAATGATGCGAAAGCAAGGGTTTGTTATGGGGCTAAGGGCGAATGCACTTCACCGTTCAATGTGGAGAGGGGGGTGAGACAGGGCTGCGTCCTGGCACCGTTTTTATTTACACCCTACACCAATGGTCTTGGCCAAGCCTTGGTGGACCAGTGCCAGGACTTGCCTCAAATAAATAACCGCCCCATACCTGCCCTTCTGTACGCTCACGATTCAGTGCTGATGGCCCGAACGCAACTGCTGCTCCAAAGGGCACTGACAAGTTATACCGTGTATTTGGAAAATTTGGGTCTTAGAGTGAATACGTCCAAAACATTTATTATGAAGTGTGGGAAAGGTAGTGCAAAATGCAGGGACATACTCATCGATAATAAAAAGGTGGAACCTACCAAGACATTTCCCTATTTAGGTATTTTATTTGACCAAAAGGGGACATGGACCCAGGCAGTCAAAGCTAGGAAGTTACTTTTTATGAAAGCCATGGCTGCCCTAGCAAATTTTGCAAGGAAATTCGGTAGGAGACCCCCTGTTGAGCTGTTGCATATATATCAGGCAAAATGTGTCACAACTGCTATATACGGTGCAGGTATGTGGGGTTACTGCAATCCTAAACCCATACAGCTGGTTGAGAACGCATTTCTAAAATTCCTATTGGCCGTCCCAGGCAGCACCTCCACCTATATATGCCATTCAGAACTAGGGATACCGTACATCTCGGACCTGATAAAAGTCCAGCCTGTCCACCTTTAGCATAGGATTTGGACTTTCACAAAAACTACTTTTAATCCTGACATAAAAGACAGCCTTAAGCTACAGCGGGCACTTGATATCCATTGGTTAAAATATATAAAAGATTTTATGAATGATCTTGGGCACCCTGAATATTATGATGACCAGGGGTCCATAATCTCCGTCACCAGAAGGGATTTTAAAAGATATTGTATGACGTACTTTGAGACAAATAGATTCTCAGCAGAGGCATTAAGACCATCAGTACAGTCTAATCAAATGATATTGACCACTTACGGTATTCAGTCATACCTAAAAATCATATTAAGTGGATACGATAGATTTGTACTGACCCGTTTCAGACTTGGGATTTTCCATAATTTCACGAGTTTCCCCACAACAAATGATTGGTCTAAAATATTGAGCAACTGCCCATGTGATGACATGTCCCCGCAATCGACAATACATGTATTTCGTTCTGTAAATTTTATGAAATACAAAGAAGGAGATGGATATTACCCATCTTAAGGTTACTGGGTCTGAGACAATGTTGTCCAGCATTTTTATTACTGCAGTTTTTAGACAATGAATGTTTTACGAGGTCAATTGCTTCCTATTTAAAAAGTGGAATTAAATGTAGAAAAACTTTTCTCATATGAATTTTCTGAAACAATTTGAATGAAATTATAGTAAGGCTCCTTTTTCAGCTTCTGATCATGCAATGTGTGTTTTTACTGTGTATGCTTTTATGAGTTTCATGCAAAAAATGGAATAAAGCTTTTTATAGATTGATTGGTTGATTGATTTATTGATAGATCAGAAGACACCGATCTCTCACAGATACCGACGATCTAACAAGCACTCAACTGGAACCAGTCCCTGCAGCCATCTATTGATGGCATCTGTTAAATGCTGCCCTTGACATTTATGGCTCTAGGGTAATTAATGTGCCTTGCTCGAGACTCGAACACATCCTACCATATGGAGGGGTCCAATATGTAACCCTCACACTAAGCCTATAGTTTAGTCTTGTTACACCTTGTTCTAGTTTGGGTGACAGATGCTTCCCTTTAAGAAGTATAGGGAGGGGGGTTGGTTGCAGGAAGAGATCGGGACCGTTGTCCCAAAGTTAAGTTCAGTTTTGCTTTGCAGACGCAGCACCTACCTTACTATGCTAGGCACATGTACACATCACCGTCAGTGTGGAATGACTAGATCTCCAGACAGATTCGGCCTCAGACACCCCGGCTCGCCAAATATGCTGCTGGTGCCCCCTAACCCTGCGCATGCATTATGGCCATAACCCAATATCAGGGCGACCCCTACAAATTCTCTCCTGGAATGTAAATGGGCTCCTTGACAAAGTGAAACGCATAGCAGTACTGAAGCAATCTCAAAGGCTAGCCCCCAATGTCTCATGGGCAACCAATGCCCCTTCCTCGCCCGCCATGGGTTCGACAGGTCTGGCATTCTGGGTTTGAACAGGGATCCCGAGGAGCAGCAATTCTCCTGCGCCGTACCCTCCCTCTCACTCCCACCAGCATAAGCAGAGATCCACAGGGCCACTTCGTGGCTCTTACTGGAACCCTAGGAGATGCGAACAGCAACCTGGTCTCGCTCTATGTGCCTCAAGCAAACCTCACACCCACCCTGAGCGCCCCAGTCGATACCATCTCCTTCCTTCCCCCGGGCTTAACAATAGTTGGGGGCAATTTCAATGCAGTCATGCAGCCAACTCAAGATGCCATTGGCGCACCATCCCCATATAGGACCCAGCATGCTAAACAAATGACGGAATGGGCAGCATAAATGGGGCTATGCGACGTCTGGAGGACATGGAACCCCAGAACACGACAATACACTCACACCTCAGCAGCACACCAAACCCATGCGCGCATCGACCTATTATTTATGCCAGCCCCCGAATGTCGCACGTTAACGGATGTCCGTATCCTCCCTTGAGGCATATCAGATCATTCTCCCCTCCTCCTCCAGGTGGGCGGCCCTGCTGGTACCCTGTGCCCCCTCTGGCGGCTCAATGCCTGGTTCCTCCAGGACTATAAGTTTTGGCACACACTTGAGAAGGATATCAAACAATACTTTCAGGACCACCAGAACTCCCCTCGCAAGGCACGCTGTGGGAAGCTGGCAAAGCCACGATTCGTGGGCTCGCCAAGGGGCATCTCAAAGCCAAGCGTTTGGCAAGAGAGAGCCAGCTCTCCCTCCTGGAGGCCCAGGCGACTCGCCTGGAGCAGACTGCGGCTGAGACAGAGACAGGCAGAGATTCCCAACAACTTGAGCGACTAAGGCAGGAAATAAAACACCTATTGCTCAAGTCGGCGAAGCTCTTGTGGAGATCTGTTGTATTCCGTGTATATGGATGGGGAGATAAAAATGCAAACTGGTCCATTGGCTGGCCTCCCAACCCCTGGTGAACTGAATAGTCCCAGAGATTCTCGACCAGCAAGGTCAAACCCATTGCACGCCTACCTCCATCGTCCAAGCCTTCGCCAATTACTACTCCGGGCTCTATGCGGCTGACCGGCCCCATGGCCCCGATCCCAGGACATTAGGCCTCACTCTCCTTCCCCGTCTAACAAAGCCAGAAAAGATCCTGTTGGACCAACCTATCATAAAGGAATAAATAGGGGAGGCTATCTCCTCGACCGCTGCTGTAAAGACGCCTGGCCCCGACGGGTTCCCAGTGGAATACTATACGGCATACCATGACACCCTAATACCTCACCTACATGTGCTTTATGGGGAAGTGGTTAAGACGGGAGCCTTCCCGCCGGAGACGGATATGGCGACAATTGTGGTCATACCCAAAACGCAGCCCCCATCGGCCTCCTGCTCGGAGTACCGCCCAATCTCGTTAATCAACACTGAAGTCAAAATCTACACAACGGTCCTGGCCACGCACCTTAAATCGGTCCTCAACAGTCTCATTCACCCAAACCAATGCAGATTCATGCCACGCAGCAGCACGAGGCACTGCATACTGCGCCTTCACTTGGCATTGGCCCACCGCCAACTCCTCACCCCTTACCTCGCCCTTTTATTGCTCAACTTCAAAAACCCTTCGATACCGTCAACTGGCAATATTTGGAGGAGGTGCTGGAGGCAGTGGGCCTGAGACACCACTTCTGCAGTCCAGTGCGAATATTATACTCTAACCCCTCGGCACGGGTGCTCATAAATGGAGCTCTCTCAGACACCTTCCCAATTCAGCGAGGGGCGAGGCAGGGGTGCCCTCTGTCGCCCCTCCTTTTCGCCCTTGCCTTTTTGCCACTAGCCTGCCATGTCAGTGCAGACACACAGATCCAGGGTTTTCGCTGGCGGGGAGCACATGAAGACCGCATCGCTCTCAATGCAGACGACATTCTGCTTTTCCTTGCCAACCCAGCCTGCTCGGGCCCCTGATTCCTTCAGCTTCTCCGCTTTTTTGAGGCGGCTTCAGGATTGCGCCTAAACCCAGCCAAATCACTCTGATCCCCTTACATGTGTCCAGGGAATGCATAGACTGGCAGGCGAATATACCCATAAAGCGACTCTCCTTTAAATATCTAGGCATTTGGGTGGCACTGCTCCCAGAACTCACCTGGTCACTCAACGTTAGTCCCTTACTCCGGAGAACAAAAACTGACCTCCGCAAGTGGCAATCCCTTCCTCTCAACCCAATGGGTAGAGTCGCTTTATTTAGAATCAAATCTCTTTTTTATTGACAGTTTAAAGCAGAGAAACAGTTACACAGCATGCCGCCTACAACCCCAGCTGGGTCAGCCGCGAAGTCTGTCTCGGTGCGTCATGTACAAGTAATACTATAGCGAACTTTCTAGACACCTTTACACAGTGAATGATGTGTGGGACGTTCTCGTAAAGGAATGTCTACCATAAAGAGGCAAGCATTGACAGTAACTTCGTAGTGGTGGCACACTTGAGGATGGTGGTTACACAGCATGCCGCCTACAACCCGCAATGGGCCGGCCGCGTCTCAGGGTAGGGTGCGTAATACTGACATATACTGCATACATGCTTCTTAATGTTCAGAGCCAGGGAACAGCTCTGACTTTCTTCAGAGCAGTGCTACTATTCACCAGAAACTGCAGGTACAGCCGAGTTAATGTGTGTAAGCCAAAGGAACCCTAAAACGCATCTAAACCCCAAAGGCCAAACCGCCTCCACCACCAACCCTACTCCAAGAAGGAGATGAACACATTCCCGCAAAGATCGAAAAGCAAGCAGAACCAGATCGGGCTCACCGGCGGCTGGGTCCCCAGCCCCCCAACGCCGAGAACTGTCTACTGGCTCCTATCCTCCCCAGCAGTCTGGCTCCCGAGACCACTCACCCGCATGAAGCAACTCTCCCAAGACTCAGGGCATTGACTCCGCAGGCTTGGACCTCTCCCGCAGCCCGGCTTTCCTCGACTGACGAAGGGGTTTCATAGACGGCGCCCTGTTGGCCGTGACGATCTCTTTGTGTACAGACACAATACACCACACCAATCAGATTCTTCTGCCGATGTATGATCTTATCCTGTAACAAGGGGGGTCCTCCACGATACCTTGACTCTAAGCGTTATATTTTAGCCTTTTCCTTCTATAGTATAGGGCGACAGATGCTTCTGCTCTCGAAGTATAGGGTGGGATGAGGGAGACTGGGACCGTTGTCCCGGATTCACATTTAGTTCAACAGTTCAAAGTCCGCAGCATTTCAGCCTTTTACCAACAAGACATTGCATTCCACTCGCAGGGCGGGTTCCAGTGATTCCGTGGGCTTCTCACATCGACCATGACACAAGCGATTCATACAGGAGACTCTCTCCGGATAATGTCATGGAATGTCAATGACCTGTTAGACAGAATCAAGCGAACTTCAGTTCTGCGACATGCCCAAAGACACACCCCCGACATACTCCTGCTCCAAGAAACGCACCTCATGGGTAATCTCTGTCCCTTCCTTGCAAAATAGGGATTCGATAGGTCCTGGCATTCAGGCTTCACACGGGGTTCACGCGGGGTGGCGAACCTCTTGAGGCGCAACTTACCCTTTGTACCTACTCAAATCACCAGGGATCCCCACGGTCGCCTTGTTGCCTTCTCCGGAACTCTGGGTGATAACGCCTTCAACGTCCTCTCCATCTACATTCCCGATGCCACACATACACCGACTTTAGGCCGCATTGGGGAGGAGCTTAGCTCCTTACCTCCCGGAACAACGGTGGTGGGAGGAGATTTCAATGCCGTCATGCAACACAGACTTGATACCACAGGGACCCCCTCTACCTCACGCGTCTTACACACCAAGCAATTGGCGAATTGGACCGAAGCCATGGGTATCTGTGACGTATGGAGGTCGTGGAACCCACAAGAAACCCAGTATACCCACACCTCAGCAGCACACCACACTCAAGCCCACATCGACATGATGTTTATGCCGGCCACCGAATGTCGCAAAGTCAGAGAAATACGTATCCTCCCCCGAGGCATCTCGGATCACTCACCTCTGCTCCTAGCCCTAGGTGATCCCCTTGATACACTTCGCCCAATGTGAAGGATGAATGCATGGTTTCTCCAAGACGGGAAATTCAAAGAAGCAATTGGAGCCGAACTTAAGCAGTACTTTCTCACTAATCAAGACTCCGTCTCGTCTCCGGGTACCCTGTGGGAGGCGGTTAAGGCCACCATCCGCGGATTCGCCAAAGGCCACATTAAAGCCCAGCGAGCAGCTCAGGATAGCAGGTTCGCCCTCCTTGAGGCCCAAGCAGCCCGACTCGAAAGGAGTTCATCCGATGCAACAACTGAGTCCCAATTGCGCCAATTAACATTGGTGAGAGATGAAATTAAACAGATCTCACTGGACTCAGCAAAGCTTCTATGGAGGTCCTCCATCGAGCGTGTATATGGATGGGGTGATAAAAATGGGAGATTACTGCATAGATTAGTGTCATACCCCATGGCGAACCAGATAATTCCAGAAATCTGAGATTCGGAAGGGATTACTCACCGGTCTCCCAAAGCGATGGCCCAATCCTTTGCTGACTATTATTCCGATCTTTACACGGCCCAGAAGCCTGAACTCTCGCTATCGGATCTGATCACCCTGGAAAACCTCCACCTTCCTAAACTCAATGCAGTAGAATCGGCCGGAATGGAAGGCCCGTCACACACGCAGAAATACGAGATGCTCTCTCGCAGGTTGCAGCCGGGACAACTCCAGACCGGGACGGCTACCCACCGGAGTACTACTCCGCTTACCGTGACATACTTGTCCCACACCTTGCGGCCCTCTATGCAGAGGCCGTAGAAAGGGGCTCATTCCCTTTAGAGACTGATGCGGCCATGATAGTTAATATTCCCAAAACACAGCCACCTTCACCAGCCTGCACGACTACCGCCACATATCCCTAATTAATATAGAGGTCAAAATGTTTGCCACAGTCCAGGCCCAGCCTCTCAAGCCATATCTCAACAAGTTTTCCACCCCAAACAATGTGGCTTCATGCCGGCACGGAGTACCAGGCACTGCCTTAGACGCCTACACCTAGCCTTGGCCAACCGACAGTCGCTAACTCCCTATTTGACACTTCTGCTAGTCGACTTCGAGAAAGCTTTTGACTCGGTCGACTGCGGATACCTGGATGATGTCCAGGCCGCCATGGGCATGGGCCCTGATTTTCACCATCTGGTTCATATCCTGTACTCCAAACCGACCGTGAGGGTGCTGGTCAATGGAGCACTCTCAGACATGTTCCCAATCAGGAGGGACGAGACAGGGATGTCCCCTCTCGCCCCTACTGTTTGCCCTGGCGATGGAGCCCCTGGCCAACCTCATTCGTTCTGACGATCGGGTCCAAGGCTGGAAGTGGGCAGGCTCTCATGAGGACAAAATCGCCTTATATGTGGACTATGTCCTACTCTTTCTCCCAGAGCCGGCCCAATCCGACCACAGATGCCTACAAATACTCCATACCTTCGAACGAGCCTCTGGCTTACGCTTGAACTCTGCAAAATCAACCCTGGTACCCCTGCTTTAATCTAGAGTGTTTTGACTGGCAATCTACCATCCCCGTCAGACGGCAATCGTTTAAGTAATTGGGAATCTGGTTCACCCTGCTCCCTGAGCTGGCCTGGGCGCTTAATATCACCCCACTGGACACAAAAGCCAAAAAAGACCTCCAGAAGTGGCAAACCCTGCCGCTCAACCCACTAGGTAGAGTAGCACTTTTTAAAATGATGATTCTTCCCCGTTTTCTCTACGTCATTCAAAACACCCCATTCCATATTCCCCGGGCCTGGTTCAAGGGATTGGACAGTTTGATCGCGAGGTTCCTCTGGAATGGTTAATGGCCACGAATGGCCCTCTCCCCCTGCCAAATTCAACCCTTCGACTGAGGCATGGGGATGACAGATTTGTACTTATATTACCTAGCAACCCGCCTTCTAACACTGCATGATTGGTTCAACGGGGGCTGGTCTGACCCTGCCTACACGACCGAGTTGAGGGGTCTCTCAGGTCAAAACTATGATGTACTTGGGACCCATTCCCAAGAGCTTACCCACAGTAACCTGCGCAATTCTGCTAGCTTGGCGTGCATCCCTGCGCTATTCCCAATGGGGAATTAAACTGACCCAGCAAACACCCCTCTGGCAAGGCACATGGCTGCAAGAGGTAGGGGGCCTGGAGGGTTTCAGAGGCTGGGATCTTATTGGTATCTCACAGCTCGGTGACATTTGGGTCAGTGACCATATCCGTTCCTTCTCAGACCTTCAGACCAGACACTCACTCCACCCGTCACAGTTTTATAAGTATTTGCAACTCCGCCACGCCCTTAGCGTACATATAACAACAGGCACGTGCTGCCAGAGCACAGCCCCTTAGAAGCTCAAATCACAATGGGCGACTTGGGGGGGGGGTATCACGCATTTATCGCTCCTTAACTAACAATGGACCCACCTCCCTTGACCCACTGAGAACTAGATGGGAGGCCTGGCTGGGTGCTCTGGAAGATGAGGACTGGAGAGGTTCCTTGATGGCCCCCAAGACCATCACTGTCTCAGCCAGACTCCGTTTGGTCCAACTGTACTACCTACATACCTCCTATCTCACCCCTGTCCGTTTACATAGGGCGGGCTCACTACCACACCCATCTTGTGCACGATGTGGGGCGAAGCCCGCAGATCTTTTCCATATGGTGTGGTCTTGCCCACGCATAGCTTCCTACTGGGAGTCACTGGAAACGGAGCTTACAGATGTGCTGGGAAGGGAGATACCTCACAACCCCTTGAACATGCTACTGGGTGTCACAGACGGGCTAGATGAGTCTAGAGCAGACAAATTATACTTGGGCACTGCCCTTGTGGTGGCCAAGCGTGACATCGCTATAGCGTGGAAGAATCCCGTCCCACCTAACATAGCCAAATGGCGTAAGGGAGTATACTGGTGCGCCACACAAGAACTGCCACTGTACGAGGCCAGGGGATGCCCAGTCAAGCATCGGAAAGTTTGAGGCAAATGGTTGGAAATGGTGGGTTAGTCAGCTTCCCCGTCCTCTTTGAGTCCATTCCTATATATCATTTGGTGGGCGGAGATACGTCAGTGTATGCCGATATAAGAATGTTTTACTCATCTAATGTCATATGTATTTATGCTGCTGAATATGCTGTGGTGTTTGTATTCAGGTTTTATTATTGTCTTCTCATAAAATCAATAAAATTGATTATAAAACAAAAACGCAACTAAACAGTAAATTGGAGAAAACACCCACCCCGTCCACCCCCACCACACCCCTTCCGGGTGAACCACCTATTGAAAGAGAAAAAGTGCACGCTCTGGGGGCATGTTATAAGTCCGGGTCACGCCGATATCCTGCCACAGTCTTTTCCTCCTCAGGAGTATCTGGTAGCAACCGCAAAATGCGTAGGTATTTAGGACACGTCAACTCCCTGAAGTCAGAGGAAAGGACAGTGATAAAGGGGGCCCAGATTTTAGTGTATGCGGAGGTATCTGCATAATTCGGGATCGACAGCCGTTCCATGCCCAGCAATGACCAGAGTTGATGAAGCCACTTTTTTCTGTACCCCAGTTGGCCAGCAACATTCTATGGGCGGCATTCAATGCCAGGGCCATCTGCCTTCCTTTGACGGAACGAAGTAGGAATGTAAGTGTGTTAGGGAGCCCCAGCAGAGTGTATGCGGGGAATCAGGGGATTGTGGTTTCAAACGCACCATCAATGTCATTTAGGACCTGCTCCCAGAATTTCTGCAGGTTCCGGCAATGCCATAACAGGTGTTTCAGCGTCCCTGGGTTCCCACAGCCCGCCAGCATTGGCCGTCACTTTGATCGTTCCATTTCTGTATATGAGAGGGGGTGTAGTACCAGTAAGAAGTGATCTTGTAGGCCGTTTCAGTGTGCTGATGCAGCGGATACAATGAAAACTATTTCTCCTAGGTCACTTATCGGTCATCCAGGCGCGACTTATATTTCTCACATCCACATGACGATGGGGCCCATGACATCGCCTAACAAACACACACACACACACACCTGGATTTCCTCTACACCTTTACGAATCTATACTCCTAGGAGAAAGAAAAACTAAATGAAAATCATCATGATGTACCGCTGGAAGGAGCCGGGATACCTTATTACCTTAACCTATCGCTTTCTTAGTTATTTCTTAAGATATTCCTGCTCATTGTTTGTCGATGGATCATCTAGTGAAAATCAGTTGATAGTGATTAAGACCAGCTAAATCACAATAACTAATTACTAATTTCACAACCATTTAGTAAATAATCACTGAGTCGTTTGATTTAAGAATTTCAAAATTTATATAATTTTAAAGGCATGGAAAAGAATTTAGACTTTATTATTCAATTATTCCTACATTATTAAATCAAATATTTATTAAGCAAAATCAATTTTATTGCAGAAAGGAAATTTTGTCATGAGGAAAAATCCTAATTAACCTGCCTATCTTCCTAATTTAGCCTAATGATTTCTAACCTAAGTTTAAAGTTGAAAAATAACCTGATTCTCATACTAAACTGGAAAAATAAAACAGCAACAGAAACTTCAGCTCGTCAGCATCAGCTACCGCAACCCGTCTCATCTAACAGTCTTTCAGCATCTCCCGCTCAGTAAATGGATCGATCTGGAACTCCAAGTACTGGAAGCTTCAACTACCCCTCCCACTAAGAGTAGGCCTACTTGTACCCTAATTCTAACTTTGCTAACTAAATTGTTGCAACATTAATAACGCGCTTTTCTTTCATTGGTCCACTCAGTTCATTATTCAGTTTTAATCAAATTCTCCCGGATGCAGCTTGTTCTTCTGGAATGCATATGTTCATTTCCTTTCTCACAGTTCATAACATGTTTCCATCCGCTTCGATCAGTACATTTGTAACTTCTTTCGATACATTCGAGAACTCTGCAGGCATTGTCCTTTCTCTTAAAACTGTTTCCCACGATTCTCTGCTGATCACCACGGCACATTATCAGTTCAAATAGGTCACATCAGCCTTGACCATTCTTGCATCCTAGCCTTTCAGCACCATCACGTGGTCAGTCTTTCTCCAACTTTTTCTCCCTTGTCATGTGTATTCTCAGCGCATGCGTACTCTAATAAACAGCAGCCATTTTATATCGCCACTCGATTAGACTTAGAAGCACTATTTAGAAATAAACAAAACATAATTAACATAGAGAAACATAGCCTTTTCGTTTCCCTCCCGTCATCTACGTACCCCAATTAGTTATTACCTAGCAGAAAGCAACATTTAAGCTGTTCCTTACTTACCATCACTATTGTTTTTGCAACGTCACGTTTTATATTCTATGAAGCACGAATCATGCATTTATTATTTATTTAGTACGCAATTATTTTTATGTTATAATTATGGTTTAAATCTTTTATTGAATTTTCAAACAGACACCATTATAAACATGCAAGTATAGCTATCAAGTCGTCCATATCACGCAGCCGGGTGCTTAAACAGTCTCGTGTACATCTGCCAGCCTAAGTGGAGGCTCGTTTTAGAGCGGAGAGACCTTACATGCAATAAGGTGAAGCAGGGAAAGGGAAAAAGAAAACAAAAAAGGGGGAAAAAAAAGGGGAAGGAAAAGGGAAACAGTGTAAACCCCCCACCCCCACCCTCCCTCACCCCCCTCCACCCATGTTCCATGTCCACTGACTAACCCCCAATATTATATCTGGTCGCAATCACCTCTCTGGATGTGGTGTGTCTGAGAGACGCAAAAGACGGAGGTATCGGGGGCAGGTGACCTCGCGGAACTCAGAGGCCAAGAGGGACAGAAAAGGCTGCCATAGCTCAACATATTTAGACCCCTCCCCGCTATTGTTAATGTCAGCTTCTCCATACCGAGAACATACCATAAGCGATGTAGCCATCCTACAAAGGTTGGGGTGTGAGAGGTATGCCAATGTGCGAGTATATTTTGTGTCGCCGCCCCTAGCGCGATTGCCATCTGTCGTCCTCTCCGGGATCTTAGTGGGTAGGTCAAAGGATTGGGAAGGCCCAGTAGGACATATGCTGGGAACCGGGGAATCTCCGTATTGAAGTGTTTATCTATTTCGTCTATCACTTGTTTCCAGTAGGGCTGAATGTGTTCGCATTCCCATAAGAGGTGCACCAGAGTTCCTACCTGTGCACAGCCCCGCCAACATGTTGCCTCCCGTGTGGGATCCATTGAGTGAAGACGTTCAGGGGTGTAGTACCAGTAGGTTGCTACTTTCGTAAGAGTTTCAGTCAGCCCCATGTGATATGCGGAATGGCGAGCCCTGTAGTATATCCCGTCCCATTCTTTATGGCTGAGTGGTCTGCCCAATTCCCTCTCCCAGCGTGTCTGACCGGCGTTGTAGGTATGTGAATAACTGTCCTGAAGCATCTTGTACAGGTCGGATATTAGCTTCTTATCTGCTGTGCGAGTTATAAGCCACCGCTCATAAGTGGAGAGACTTCTATCGGCTATCGAACGGACCCGATCGTGAAGTGCCCAGTGTCGTGTCTGTAGGTAGCGGAGTCTTTCCGCCTCAGGTAACCCGAACTCCAATTTAAGTTGATGGAACGGAATAACTCCCTCCGCACCATACATATGATACAGAGAGCGGCAGCCCGCGGATCTCCATTGTGCAAAAGCGTTCGCGTCCATGCCCGGGCCGAGTCGGGGTTGTCTAACAAGGGTGTGAGCGGGGACGGAAAAGTGGTGAGACCATGTTTGGTATTAGTGTGGTCCCATACCTCTAGGGGGACTCGTGTGATATATGAGGCATAGAGATTGGGGGTCTGTGTTGCTTACGGAGAAAGGGGACGTCCTGCAGGGGTCGGGCCGCTACTGCCTGGTCCTGGAATAGCCAGTGCTTCTCCGATTCCCAGCGACTCCATTCAACCAAGTGGCGCAGCTGGGCCGCCTGGAAGTACAGCCGAAGGTCCGGGATCCCCAGTCCACCCCTATCCGGAGGGAGCGTAGCCAACATTCGCTTGAGTCGTGGTTTCCGCCCATTCCAAATGAACTGAGCCAATTCTGATTGTGTCTGTTTTATCCAGCCCGTGGGGGGATGGAGAGGGATAGTTCGGAACAGATAGAGGATTTGTGGTAAAATGGTCATCTTGACCGCCGCGATTTTGCCTAGCCACGAGAGGGGGTAGTGTTTCCACTGGCCAAGTTCTCGACGAATTTTCTGTCGGAGGCATGCATAGTTGTTAGCAACTATTGTCGGTAGAGAGGAAGCCAATTGGATTCCCAGATATGGGATCGTGTCCTTCGTCCACTGAATGGGCGACAGGCCCTGCAGATGCGCACGCGTGTGTTGCGTCAGGGAGAGATCTAAGGCTATCGACTTGTCCATATTTACCTTAAACCCTGCAACCTGTGCAAAGATTTCCAAGTCTGCTAGGCACGCTGGCAGCGCACGGCCCGGGTTAGACAGTGATAGTAACACGTCATCGGCGTAGAGACTAATTGTATGGGTATAGCCGCCGAATCTGATCCCCGTGATCTCCGGGTTATGGCGCACCCTCTGGGCTAGCGGCTCCATGTAGAAGGCAAAAAGGAGAGGCGACAACGGGCACCCTTGTCTGGTGCCTCTCTCAATAGGGAATCGGGAGGATGTGTGTCCGTTAACTCGGACGGAGGCTGTCGGAAATTTGTAGCAGTTCAGAATGTATGTGCGAAATTTCTCCCCTATCCCCACGCGTTCTAGGATCTGCTCCAGATAGGGCCAATGGACTCTATCGAACACTTTTTCAGCGTCGATAGCGAGCATCATATATTCTCCCTGTGTACGCGCGGCCTTCTCTATGAGGTGTAGAGCCCGTTTCGTGTTATCCGAGGTTTGCCTTTCCGGGATGAAGCCCGCTTGATCCGGGTCAATGAGGCTGTGCATGTGGGGCGCTAGGCGGGCGGCCAGGATCCCCGTGTACAATTTGAGATCAATATTCAGGAGGGAAATAGGACGATACGCTCCGCAGCTGGTCTTATCTTTCCCAGGCTTGGGGATCACCACTATGGAGGCCTCCAAGAGATCTCTTGGGATCGTCCCGGGACCGGCGAAAGAATTCAAAAGCTGGGTGAGGAGAGGGGCAACCATGCCACAAAAAGTCTTATAGAAGACAGCCGAAAAGCCGTCCGGCCCTGGGGCTTTTCCCAATTTAAGGCGGGCAACGGCAGCGATGACCTCTTCTATTTGAATGTCTCTGTCGAGGTAGTCCGCCTGCGTTTTAGTCAGGGCTGGTAGAGTGACTGAGTCAAGGAAGGCGGATCCGACCGAATGCTCTAGTGGGGCGCAAGCGTAGAGGTCAGTATAGAAATCGCGGAAGGCCTCCGCGATATCGCTATCCTCCGTCACCCGTCTGCCGTCCTCCCGTCTGATCTCCTGGACCCCCTGTTTCTGGCGGGACTCACGGAGTTTGTGGGCAAGAAGGCGCCCGCATCTGTCCCCGCCTATATAATAGGCATGCCGCAGCCGAAGTGCCGCATACTCTGCCCTATCCTGGTCAAGCGCCGCGAGCTGGTGCCGCACATTTTTCAGTTGACGCCAGACCCGAGGGGCTCCGTCCGTTGGTGCATCTGCTCCAGCTCTCTGGTTTGTTGCGTGAGTTCGTCCCGCTTGTGCCGGCGCTCTACGTTCTCCGCTGCTGAAATGGCTATCAGCTCCCCCGTAAGACCGCCTTGAGTGCAGCCCATTGTGTCGCAAGGGTCGTGTCTGAATTAGCATTATGAGAAAGATAGTCTGTGATGGAGCGTTGTATGTGTTGAACCACCTCCCTGCGATGTAGTAACGTGTCTCTAAGACGCCATACCCTGAGGGGCTGTTGAGTGGGTGGTAGGGTGAGGGTGACCGTGACCGGTGCGTGATCTGAAAGGAGGCTACACCTATTTCGACCCCCGTCGTGAGCGTATACACGGGTGCAGATGCTAGGAGATAATCAAGTCTGGCGTAAGTTTTGTGAGCATTGGAGTAATAAGAATACTCCCGGCGTTGGGGGTGGAAACCACGCCACAGATCTCTAAGCCCTAGGTCATGCAGCCGGGTTAGTCCTTCTGCGGAGAGTGCGCCTGTTGTATGTGTGCGTTGGCAGGACCTATCCATAATATTATCGAAAACTAAGTTCAGGTCTCCCCAAGAAGAATGTGTCGGTCAGTCGTGGCCGTTGTTTCAGTGAGGGCGTCGTGCAAGAATTGTTCTTGGCCTTCATTCGGGGCGTATAGGGAGCCAAGTGTGAGTGTGGAAGTGCCCAGAGCAAATCTATAAACCAATAGCCTACCCTTTATTTCTGCCTCTTTATGTAAGACCGTCCCTTGGAAATGTCGAGCCACCAAGATAGCCACCCCAGCTGATTTAGTTGGTCCTGAGGAAAAAAGTTGGGTTGGGAATTTCTGAGACCTGAGGCGGTGGCAATCCTTAGTTAAGAGGTGGGTCTCTTGCAATAAACATATATCTGCTTGGGAGTTTTCCAGACATGATAGAACCGCTTTGCGCTTCACCGGGTTATTCAGGCCTCGTACATTTAAGGTAAGTATTTTAAGCGTGTTGGCAGGCATTTATAGTGACCAAGGGACCGGTAGCGTAAGTACAGTGCCTCCGTGGGTACTACAGAGTCGGGAAGCAATCATTTGTATCAGGACATCTACGCTATCTCTAAGAAGAAAGTGGACATGGAACCCCGAACCCCTACCAAAAATCCCCTCAAAATTACAATAAAAATAGAAATAGAAAAAGAGCAACATATTGTCCATCATCTTATGGTGAATGGAAATAAGGCAGTTGAGGGTAGTCCTGCGGAAAATCAGAAGGCTCCCTCCCGCCCACGGCCCAGAACTCAAGTGAACATTGTTAACTGGCCTTTCGTGGCTACAACTTTCAGTCCGGTCGGGGTTCAGACAGCTCCGAGGAGACAGCCACGAGGGCCGACTGCTGCCCCTTTATTATCTCTTCAGGAGGAGGCTTCTTGACGCGGTGTCGTCGTCCTTGTTGGCGCCATCGGGGTCTAGGATCGGCTGCATCCATCGTAGAACTCTCCACGCCGCTCTCTTCCGCGGGTGGATCCACCCCTAGCAGTTGACAGGCCTCTGACAGCGAGCGCAGCTGGTGCAGCTTATTTTCTATGCGGAACACAAGGCGAAGCGGGTGGCCCCAGCTGTACGGGATGTTGCGTTGCCGGAGATGTGAGGTGATGGGTTTAAATGTTCTCCGCTTTTGCAACGTGAGTGCGGACAGGTCCTGGTAGAGGACCGGTGCTTGATCACGAAACTTCAAGGGGTGCATCTGGCGTGCTTTCTGTAGGATGTCTTCCTTGGTGCGGTAATCTTGGACGCAGACCAGGATGTCTGATGGTGGAGCCGCTGGAGCCCGCGGGGGGCCTACTCTGTGCGCTCGGTCCAGGCGTAAGTCTGTCTCAGAGGGTCTGCCCAAGATGTGATTGAAGAGTTCCTTCGTGTATTTAAAAAGGTCTTTCGTGTCGTCGCTCATCCTCACCCCTCGGATCCGGATATTGTGCCGCCGAGAGCGGTTTTCCAGGTCCTCCAGGTGCGTCTGTAGGTCTACCTGCTGATCGTGAAGCCGGAGGACCTCCTGTTGCAACGCTGCGAGCTCCGTGTCCCTCCCGTCGCTTTTGTCCTCAAGTTCGGCAACTCTCTCACCGATCCCATCCATGTCTCTACGGACATCTTTAATCTCCGTGGTGAATTCCCGCTTCAGCGTGTGGATATCCTCTCTGAGTGCTACAAACATGGATTCCAGGAATGCTTTGGTGATCGGTTCCATCCCTTCGTTTCGCTCGGACACAGGGTGGTCAGTGCCCATTGCCATGTCCGTTGTCTGCTGACCAGCCGGGGTTTTCGCAAACATGTCTTTCAAGGTCCTATCTTTGCGTCCCCGGGACGTGGACATATCGTGGCAAGGGCGGGCCCGAGTGCTACCCCGGGTAGCCGGACTCTCCCCCGTCTCCGTCTACATTGCCCTCTAAGCCTCGCTGCCAAGTGCGGTACGTGGATTCCTGCTTTCCCCGTGTATCTGGGGGCCTGGGTCCTACCAGTGCCTCCGCCGGAGTCTCGCAACTACTTCCTCTGTGTGTCGCAGGTCCCACTATGCCCGGTGTTTCTCCGATTCCCGGCACCGGTGCGTCTTTTGGCCTAGAGGCCGGCCGGGCAGGGTTACGTCAGGGGCCGTCTCTGCGCGGGCCCCCACCGTAGTGGCTCTCCCTTTCCCCCAGCAAGGTCCCTTCAGGGAGCTCAGTGCCCCGTCTCCATGTCATCCAGGCCTTCCCTGCTGGGAACTCCAACTGCGGCCGTAGCTAGCTCTCTTATCGTTCCTCACCCCCAATGGGGCGCGCCTGGCATGTAGTTCTCGCTCGGGACTGTTCTTTGGCGCCACCACTTTGGATGATGGTGTGCGCTACAGCACCTTGTTTAGTGGGAGCCTTTCAGTCGTGGGCGCCGGCGCAGCGATCCTCCCCCAGGTCCCGAGTGCCCCCCACTTGGCGTTGGCCTCCACTATTCCACTCCGACCTGCTCTTCTGTTGTCCGTGGGTGGTGCCCCCTCTGTGTCTCCCTCAGGGCTCCTAGTCTCTCTCCCCCTGGCGGGCTCGTCGATCGGGGCCTTCCCCACTGGGCAGCGAGGCCCGGACCGGGCCGCAGGCAGACCGCTGCTCCCCTCTCGGACGCTGTTGGATGGCAGCCGTCCCCCTCATTCACATGGCTGCGGGGTGGGTACTGTGTCCGCCCTCCGTGCCCCGTCGGGAGACTTCCAATCTCTTGAGCCGCGTAGGCCGGGACCCCTGGAGCGCGCTCAGTTCAGGCCTACCTGCAGCCCTCCACGCACCGACGTCTCCGCTCCAGCGGTCGGTGGACACTCGGTCACTCCTCCGCTGTCAAGCCTCGCTGGGGTGTGGGCAGCGCCCCCGGCTACCCTCCGCTGGAACCGCACTCTGGGGTCCACTGTAGCACCCCGCAGGGGGATGGGCGCCGCGGGTCGCCCCCTCGCAAGATGGCCGGCGCCGCTCCCAGTCCCACTCACTTTCACCACTGCGTCACAGCCATAGCGGTGTGCCCGCCCCGTCGTCTATGCTCACCGCCGGTGCAGTCCGATAACCTCCACCTCAGCCGCTGCTCCGACTAGGGCTCTCAGTGCTCTCGTCTCCGGCCGCCGGGCAGACCGCCCCGCCACTGAGGATCTCGGAGCCTCGCTTCTCGGCCCCGCGGGCCGGAGGTCCCTGCCGTCGTTTTTCACCGCTCTTGCAGGTGTCTGGCTTGTGGGCTCATCCGGTGCACTTCTCGCTGGTCACGACACCGGTGTTAGCGCCAGCAACAGCTTTAAACGGCTATTAGCCGGTGCTTTTAGCGGGCCGTCGGCGGGAGCTCCGGAGCAACACGTCCGCTCACGTCGCCATCTTGGCCACGCCCCCCTTTATGTTATAATTAGACACACAGACATTTGTAAATAGATTATTCAGCACACATACTTGCGTGTTACCCTTCCCTCACATACATTGTTGATTAATACATTTAAACGAACATATTTATTAATTATTTATAAAATTTGTTAGGGGTTAAATTTTTTCATTTACTCTGCTCCATCAACTCCCCCTTTGGTGATTTTTAAATCACCACATAAAACCCAAGTTATACTTCTTTTTCAGGCAGCATATGTCTCTCATCCTTTTGCTTTTTGTTAGTTATACATCTGTTTCCATTTCATCTTGTCTTCTTGTCTCTTTATACATATTTTCTTTCATTTTCTCTAACTCAATTTCACCCATTTCTCTCTCTCTCTCTTTCATTATTCTGTTATTTCTTTTTATCTTATTTTGTCTTCTTTTTCTTTTTATACACGTTATTACAATTTTCAACACCATGGCTAACAATATTGCTACAGTTGCTATTATTATAACTTTCCCTATCACTAGTCTACTCATTCTTGTTAACCAATTTGCTACTGAAGAAAACCCTTTACCAAGTTTTCCAAGGACACTTTCAACCTCCAGTGGAACTAGTTCTTTGTGCAAATTTGTAATATTTGTGATATACTTTTGTATATTTTCACTTTTATCAGGAATGTAAGTGCAACAATGTTGGACTTTCAGAATTCCACAAACTCCACCCTCTTTTGCCAAAAGAATATCAAGGGCAAGCCGATTTTGCATCACCATAGCTCTCATGGCAACCATTTCGGTATTTACCATCAAGAACCCTCCCGCAGTATCTGTAGACAAACGATCTACTACTGTGGATAATTTCCGAATTTTAAATGCATTCAAAGATATTCCCACTGCTGGTATTAATGCTCCAAAAATATCACCTACAATTTCTGAAAAACGTTCCCTCTTTCTACGTGTAAAGCTATTAATCATCTTGTATGTTCCTTTTTCTTCTCTGTCCATATGAACATTTTTTGGAAAGACCAGGCCTACATAACAAGTTCCATACCAATGGTCCGGTAACCTGTAATAAGCTCTATTCCCACAAATATAATAGATACCTGGAAATATTGGATCTTTTCCACCTTTGAATCCCCAACCTCCCAAAATTTGATAATTGTCATGGCAGATACTAGAACCTACAAAATAATTGTCATAGACTGTCTTATTTCTCCTAATACATAACTTTCCTGTTTGCGGCCAATCTAATGTCATTGCTGCATTTATCTTTTTCCCTTCAGGATTCTCTTCCTCAAACGTCCATAGATGTGTTCTTTTCTCTTTTATTGCTTCTTTGTGAAATTTCATTCTTCTTTCTTCAACCATTTCTAAAAATACCTTTTCTTCTTTCTTTAACTCACAGGTAAGGTTGTTTTTAGCTATTTCTTCTAATGTTAAAATTCTATGCTCTAAAAAGAATTCTCCTAAAACTTTTGCTTGTTTTACTTTGTTTAGTTCTGAAACTACAGGAATATTTGCAAAAATCTTATCTACATCAGTGTAATAAAATTCTAATCTACCTGTTTTATAAAATAAACTTACTATGACACTACATGTTATTCCATAAGTTAGAGGTAGGTGATGATAAGTCACACCTTCTGTCACTGATGCAGGCAACTGCATACAAACATAACAATCTCTCACATCCATTGTCTCTACATATTCGTACAACAATTTTGTAAAAACATTTTTAGAAAAATCTGTTACTGACTTATCTTTATGTAATTCTGCACTACTTCTTAAAATAACTGGTTCTTTAATATTAGTTTCTTTTTCTGGTTTAGTATCATTCTTTGCTTCTACTACAGCTATACTAATAGGAATTGTGATTGCTAAAACTATCCATACTGTCATTAATAATCCTGTACAAAAGCAGCACATTTTACACCATCTTTTTAAAAACTCACATTTGTCTCTTCTATCTCTAGTATTCTCCATTTTTGTTCTTATCTTTTGTTAAACCTCAGAAAATTGTGTCACTACACCTCAGAAATGACTTAGATGCCACCCTTCATTCAAAAGTCTTTGCTTGGTACTTTCTTTTAATTCTTTTCAGAATTCTTTCGTTGTCACATCCGGTGATTTGTCATATCCAGTAAAATTGTCACATCCAGTAAAACTGTCACATCCGGCAGAAGCACTTTAAGTCTTCACTTCAGGTTTGTTGCACCTCACCTTTACCCATTCGGTTTCGTAGTCTCGGGTTCTTGTGAGTGTTTCTTTCTTCTTTGTAATCAGTTAGAGCGATGTACAACCACTCAGGTGACTTGTATTTCGAATTCACTTTCTTTATTCTTTTAGACTTTTGCAATCGTTTCCCACTTGGCTTTTCTTGTTCTTTTTGACTTATTTCATTCACCTGTTCAGCACTTTTTTCTCCTGTTCTGATTATTCTGTATCTCAATTTTCTTATATAGTTGCTGGGCCAATTGTCTCCTTTTCTTGGCCTTTTGGCTTCACCTTCTTTTTCTCCTCTTTCTGATTTCCAGTTTCTTTTTCTTGATTCAGTTCTTGTTTTCTCTTCTCCGCTTTCTTCAGATTCTGTTTCAATTTTCTCACAATTGTCTCTTATTTTGAAGCTTATGATCTCATTTTCTTTTACTTGTGGTTCTATTTTCTCCTTCTTGTGTTCACCTATTACTGTCCCTCCTCGATGTTCTTCCGAATTGGTATTTATCTCACTCTCTGCTTCTAATTTTCCCTGTTCTTTTGTTTCACTATCTGTCCCTATTGCTCCTGGGGGTTCTTCTCGATTTTCTAGCTTTTTAATTGTCTCTTTCCCTTCCTTGTCTATTAATATTACTTTTGAAGGATTTCCACCATAACTTGTACTTGGTTGCTCATTTAGATCATTTTCTTGTTCATTCTCTTCTCTAATTGGTTCAAATTTCCAAGTTTTCCTTCGAAATTCTTCACAGTTTTCAACTGAATCATCAGATCCTGAACTCGTGTCAGATATTTCCAGATGTCGACTTACAGGTCGATCTTCAAGTTCTGGAATTTCTGCAATTTCTCCTTTTTCTTCTTCTTCTTCCTCTATAGAGGTACTTGCAGTTGGGTTTTCCAGATGTCGACTTTCAGGTCGATCTTCAAGTTCTGGCACCCTTTTTCTTCTTCTTTCTGTCTCAGTCGCTGAACTCTCATCCCACACTTCCAGATGTCGACTCACTTGTCGATCTTCAGGTTCTGAAACTCTGATTGTGTGGCTGGCATGGACCCAGTTTTTCACTCCTGCACACTTGACTGCAGTCGTTGTCACTAGGATTACCTGTCGTGGCTCGTCCCAGCGAGGAACTAGACAGTTTCTTCTCCTGTGGACTTTTATGCGGACCCAGTCTCCTGGATTCAAGTCGTGGGCTGGTTTTCTTTCAAGAGTGGTCGCATCCGGTCCAACCTGATGAAACACAGAACGCACCACATCAGCCAGTCCTTTGCAATAATCCAGTACTAGATCATCAGTTATAGTCAGTAACTTGTTGACAGGTACTTGTGCTTGTCTCATTGCTCGTCTCATGATCACTTCATGAGGACTAAGTCCAGTTTTCTTTTCAGGAATACTTCTGATGGTCATCAGGACAAGGGGCAGTGCATCGGGCCATTTGAGTCCTGTAGCTTGACACATTTTTCCTAACCTGTTCTTAATTGTTCCATTTATTTGCTCTACTACCCCAGAAGCCTCTGGTCTGTATGCACAATGCAGTTTTTGTTTAATACTTAATGCTTCACAAATTAATTGAATCAACTCATTTTGAAAATGTGTTCCTCTATCTGTCTCAATCGTGACTGGAAAACCATACCTTGGAATGAACTCTCGCAGCATAAGTTTTGCTACCGTTATTCCATCATTCCTTCTAGTCGGGTATGCCTCCACCCAACGAGAAAACAAACAGACGACCACTAGAACATATTTTAGTCTGTTACAAGGGGGCATTTCAATGAAATCCAATTGCATTCTAGTGAACGGACCTCCTTCTCGTCCTATTGTTCCTAGACTCACTATTGTCTTTCTTCCTGGATTAAACTGCTGACAAATAAGACATCTTTGACAAAGACTTTCAGCTATGGCTCTGAATTTTGGGTTATACCATGTTTGTCTAAAAAGTCTGATCATTGCATCTCTCCCAATATGAGCTTGTCCATGGTACATCCGTGCCATGTCTGAAATCATGCTATCAGGCATAACTGGTCTTTCATCTCTGTAAACCCACACACCATTGTTTTCTTGTCTTCTACATCCTGCTTTTATCCAGTAATCTTTTTCCTCATCATTTGCAACTTCCTGTAACTGTCTCACCTCATCCCATGTCTCGACAGTGTTAGTAAAAAGCAAAGGAGAAGAGATATGCTCCCTTTCGCGATTCTTATTCAGGGATACCATGTTCTCTGCACAATATCTGGCTATCTCGTCGGCGTAATTATTTCCGACAGTTATGTAATCTTCATTTTTCTTATGTGCTTTGCATTTCACTACAGCTATCTGCCTAGGCAGCTGTATCGCCTCAAGCAGTTTCTTTACAAAATCTCCATTTCTGATAGGTGTTCCTGCAGACGTCAAGAAACCTCTTTGTGACCAAATCTGACCGAAATCATGCACTATACCGAAACCGTACTGGCTATCGGTCATAATCGTAACTCGTACATTTCTTCCCAACTTACATGCTTGAATCAAAGCAATCAGTTCTGCAACTTGGGCAGACCTTATTCCTTTCAGACAAGACGCTTCCATCACAGTCGCCACTGTGCACACTGCGTAAGCTGCGCTTAAAACTCCTTCTCTCGTTCTCAAGCATGAGCCATCCACAAACATGACATAATATGATTCTTTTAAAGGCTCATCTTTTATGTCAGCTCTTGGTTTTGTGCAATATTCCAGCACATTCAGACAATCATGATCTACTTCATCTTGTTCAATTATACTCTCTTCATCTGGCAATGATGTCGAAGGATTCACATTCATACATCTATCTATGGTCACATTTTCTGCACTCAAGATTACTTTTTCGTACTTAGTCAGCCGACTATGTGTCATGTACTGTGTTTTTGTTCTTGTCAAAAGAATCTCTACTGAATGGGGAACATATACTCTCAGTGGATACCCCATCACTATACCTTCACTTTGTTCCAGACTTTGTTCACTTTGTTCCAGACTTTCACAAGTTGCAGCAACAGCTTTCAGACATCCAGGCAACGCTTTTGCTATAGGATCTAAAACAGCTGAAAAATAAGCAATTGGTCTCTTCATTGTTCCATGTTTTTGTACTAGTACTGAAAATGCACATCCATCTCTTTCACTGCAGTACAATTCAAAATCCTTTTCGTAGTCAGGCATTCCTAAAGCAGGGGCCTCACACAATTTCTTTTTCAACTCTTTGAAAGATTTCATTTCTTCGTCATTCAATTCAAAAGGGTCTCTTACATCCTTCTTGGTCAGTTTTTGTAATGGCTTAGCAATCAAGGAAAAACCACTTATCCATTGTCGGCAATATCCAACCATTCCCAGAAACATTCTTACCTCTCTTTGCGTCATTGGTGCTCTCATTCCTTGAATCATTTTTATTCTCTCAGTCGTTATCTTTCGAACTCCTTTCTCAATTTTATGCCCTAAATATTGGACTTCTTTTTGACAAAACTGCAATTTCGAAGGGGACACTTTATGTCCTCTTTTCTCTAGATGGTTCAGTAAAGCAATTGTATCGCTTACACATGCTTCTTTTGTTTTCGATGCCACCAACAGGTCATCGATATACTGCACCATCACTGACTTTTCTGGCATTTTCAAATCTTCCAGGGACTTCTTTAAAATCTGATTAAAGATTGAGGGGCTTTCTGTATACCCCTGAGGAATTCGGCACCATGCCAAAATACGCTCTCCGAACCGGAACGCAAATAATGGCTGGCTATCTGGATGTAAAGGAATAGAGAAAAATGCGTGACACAAATCTATCACGGTGTACCACTCAGCTTCATGTGGAATTTGGTATAGAATTACTGCAGGGTTTGGCACTATTGGACAACAAGGCACAACTATTTTATTGACCTTTCTCAAATCCTGTACTATTCTATATGTTCCGTTTGGCTTTTTCAGTCCCATTATAGGTGAATTACATGGACTGCTCATTATTTCTTTTAGAATTCCCTGTTCAATCATTTTATTTATTACAGGAGTTATTCCTTCAATTATTTCTGGAGTCAATTTATACTGTGGCGTATTTGGGTAAGTTGTTCCTTCTTTTACTGTTACTTTTACGGGATCTACTTCTTTCATAAATCCAATATCTTCTCCTGTAAAATCCCACACATTCTCTTTCACTGTCTCTTTCAGTTCTTTTGGAAGTTTTTCTGCATCAAATGCAGGAAACAAACCATTCATTTCAGGTTCCTGATTCATCAATGTCACTTTATACAATACATCTTCATCTGGGGTCTGAAATCCAATTCCATTTGGCGTACAATAAATTGTGCAGTTCATCTTACTCAAAAGGTCACGACCTAAAAGATTTACCGGACTACAATCGCACACTACGAATTTATGCATTTTGCTAAAAGAACCAATTTTTAATTCCACTAATTCAGTAAGTGGTGTTTTAATCTGCTGATTCGCTACTCCAACTACTTGGATATATTCACCTGAGAGAGGAAGGTTTGGAATTTCCACTGACCTAACAGTAGAACGGGTAGCTCCAGTATCGACAAGGAATGTTACATTTGCACCATTCACTTCTCCATCCACAAAGGGACCAGACTGATCTACCTCTAGAGTTGCGCCAAGTACGCACTCTTTTCCCTCTCCTAGGCACCGTCAGAAACTTTCATCCGACTCATCCTCATTCTGACGCAACCAATACTGAGAAATGTTAGCTGCTCGCGGCAACTGTGTTACCTGCTCTCCTCCGTAGAATCCTGTTTCTGTACTGTATCTTTGCTGGTTAACATTGTTGGGAAGTGGTGGTTGTGGCACCTGACCTTGTTGAACAACTACCTCATTCTGCACCTGTGGATTTAATGATTGATTTTCCGGATTAGGTTTAGGTGGGAACGTACACTCGTTTCTCCAATGCCCTAATTTTCCGCAATTATGACATGGCCATTTTTTCTTTGCCTCTTCTAGACTCATTTGACCTTTCCCTTTACCTATGTTAGGTCGGGATTTATTCTGTCCTGTTTCATTCCCACTATTATTCAATTGAGCTTCTTGTTTCTCTGCCACTTTTACCTGTGCCCACATTGCCTTCTCTTTCAATTTACGCTGTCTACTCTCAATATCATCACTACAATACTTAGCATACCTCAGTACCTCATCTACAGTGCCGTTTTGCCAGTTAATCATATGTTGTTTAATCATTTCACTAATCTCTGGTTTCAGTCCAAACACAAATCTATATACAAAATGACTCATATCCTTTTCACTCAACTCCTCATACCCACTATACTGCTTGAAAACCAACAACAATCTTTCATAATAGGCATGTACGGACTCCTTACTTTCCTGTGTAGTTCTTTCTATTTTTACCCAATCTGTTTCTTTAGGAGGAATCTTATTTTTCAAAAAGGTAATCACCTTATCATATTTCCTCATCACCTCAGGACCTGGAGCTCCTGTCTTAGGATCTCTTGGATATTCTGTAGTTGGCCAGTCAACTGTAATTTTACATTCAGACCACAAATCAGTTGGCACCACTATGTCAAACAATCCATCTAAATCTATCCACAACACCTTTGAAACCTTCACAAACCTCTCCACTTGTCGGTACCATTCAACTGGTTTCTCTCTCAGCTTCGGGAATTCGTTTGTAAATGACACTATATCCTGTCTAGTCCAGGGAACATGCACATAACTACCACCTGGAGTTTCTCTCATAGGGTATTCTCTTGCAACAGGTTCCTTTTCAGTTATCATAAAAGCCAAAGAAGCTTTGTCTGCAGTTTTCTCATACTTTTTCGTCCATCTGACTTTCCATCTGTCCACATCACCCCATTTTCTCAGTAAAACAATTAACTCTTTTATCTGTGTCAGCCTTCCTGCTGTGTTCAAATTTTCAATATCTTTCTCACAAAAGTCTACTCTGTACGGTTTCTGCAATGTTTTCACTTTCGCGAAATCTACTCCAATTTCACTTGCTATCTCTTCCAGTTTGTCATGTAAATTTTTAGCTCTCCATGTAATACTTTTGCACAGAAACATAATCTCATCATCCTGGTAATTTTTCAGCTTTTCTGTACCAATCGTCCCTAAAATTAATTCTTCCATGTCAATCTTTAACCTAATTACATCTAATGGTTTTTCTTCTGGTTCTTTTATTTTAAATGCCTTCATCCATTCATTTAACTCATCAGGAGTCGGACCTATAGGCGTATTATTTAGTTCTATCCAATTACCACTCTTTTCAGGGGTCACTGTTGCAGATTCTGTTACCATAGGCATTTTCCTACCATTACACTCATTCACTGTCAAATTTGTAGGTGGACTTGGTCTGTAGGTACTAGCCAAATTACTTGTACTTGCACTTGGTTCCATCCTTTCTTTTTCTCTCTGAAATTGTGAATTCATAGGAATCACTAAAGATCGTTCATCAATTTTCTGATTTTCAAAAACTGGTATTACTGGACCTATTGTTACGGGTACAGTTACAGCTTCCATGTTTTTCGTTAATTCCCTAATTTTCTCAGTCAGCTCTTTTGTTGTTCTTGCTAATTCAGTTGCATTGTCACTTTCTACTCCTTCATTTTGTGAAGTTCTTATTTGATCTTGTGACCTATTTATTTCAATTCTTTTTACAGGACTTTTATTTCGCACAGTCTCTATTTGCGGCGCATTAGGTGTCACCACTGTAGAACTCTGCTGATACGGAGGGGGATTTCTATTTAGAATATCTTCCAGCAATTCATCATCCGTTTCACTCTCATGCATATATTATTCCCTCTCCATATGTTTCTTTTTCTCAGTACGTTTTCTCTTAGTCTCTTCCTCAACTGTAAAAGCCGGAAACAAACCTCCTGTCATGTTAGCACATCTCCATCGTTTTATTCTATCCTCATGATTTATTCCCCACATTCTTCCAGGCATAAACTCATGATCCCTTAAACCTCTGAATCTCTCTCGCTCATACATCTCATCTTCCCATTCCGTCAACGCTTCAAACTGTGTCGGTCTAGGTCTAGGTTCTAAATTTGTCATCTTTTCCCTCAAATTCCGCAAAACCCCTACACTAAATGAACCATTCTCAGGGAAAGCTAATGCTCCATCATTCTTCGTATACTTTGCCCAATTTTCTAACCATATGCATGTATGATATCCATATTTCAGCATCATATGTGAAGCTGCTGATTTCGGCGGAGGAATTACTTGTCCCTCTCTAGTCACAGCCTTTTTGTCTTTCTTAAAGAAATTCTTAATTTTTGTCGTCCATGACGTTCTCTCCCTTTCATACTCATAATACGGCATGTTTTCGATTGGTTTTTCTCTTCAAAACCAGCACAGTTCCGTGTACGGAACTTCAACCAATCACAGCGCGATTCACACCAACACACCAATCAGAACGATTTCCTTCTTCTGCGCACCCACCAATCTTAGCGCGGCACTTTTCCTACGTCACTCCTGTCTTTGCGTTCACGTGACTAGCGCACTATCCAATCCTAGCGCGGCACTGTCTATGTCACTCTTGCTCTTTTACCCCTCCTTTACAAAAATTATCGGCAATTTTCTTTTTAATGTTTCTTCGTTAGTTACAACATTTAAAACAATTCCATAGTCTGATTCGCTAAACAAAAGTGACAGCTTTGTCCTTTTACACAAGAATCCTGTATTTCCAGTAGGCAGCGCTTACCTCTACCCTACCACAGAATTATTAACTTTCGCCGATAAAGTAGCACTTCCCTCTACCTTACCCTTCTTTCAAGCAAACAGTAAACCCGTTTCTCTGGGGATAAGACACATGTGGAGACTATGCTCCTGAGAATTAAGGCCAGAGTTTCACAAGAAAACGTGATTTGCTATCCCAGTTACACACCTTTCATACAGAAAATCCCTAACATAACACAACCTGTGTTATTACCAAAAATGAATTCAGACCATGTACCAAATTCCATGTGACTTCTCTTGCCACACGTGTTCCACTTCCTACATCCCAGAAGCGTGAAAACTCACATATAACATAACGCGACTCAACATATAGTATTAGTCATCAAAATAATCAATAATCAATAATCACCAAACTAATCTATAGAAACCATAACTCTGCTACCAAGAAATCTGTTGCAGCGGATACAATGAAAACTATTTCTCCTAGGTCACTTATCGGTCATCCAGGCGCGACTTATATTTCTCACATCCACATGACGATGGGGCCCATGACATCGCCTAACAAACACACACACACACACACACCTGGATTTCCTCTACACCTTTACGAATCTATACTCCTAGGAGAAAGAAAAACTAAATGAAAATCATCATGATGTACCGCTGGAAGGAGCCGGGATACCTTATTACCTTAACCTATCGCTTTCTTAGTTATTTCTTAAGATATTCCTGCTCATTGTTTGTCGATGGATCATCTAGTGAAAATCAGTTGATAGTGATTAAGACCAGCTAAATCACAATAACTAATTACTAATTTCACAACCATTTAGTAAATAATCACTGAGTCGTTTGATTTAAGAATTTCAAAATGTATATAATTTTAAAGGCATGGAAAAGAATTTAGACTTTATTATTCAATTATTCCTACATTATTAAATCAAATATTTATTAAGCAAAATTAATTTTATTGCAGAAAGGAAATTTTGTCATGAGGAAAAATCCTAATTAACCTGCCTATCTTCCTAATTTAGCCTAATGATTTCTAACCTAAGTTTAAAGTTGAAAAATAACCTGATTCTCATACTCAACTGGAAAAATAAAACAGCAACAGAAACTTCAGCTCGTCAGCATCAGCTACTGCAACCCGTCTCATCTAACAGTCTTTCAGCATCTCCCGCTCAGTAAATGGATCGATCTGGAACTCCAAGTACTGGAAGCTTCAACTACCCCTCCCACTAAGAGTAGGCCTACTTATACCCTAATTCTAACTTTGCTAACTAAATTGTTGCAACATTAATAACGCGCTTTTCTTTCATTGGTCCACTCAGTTCATTATTCAGTTTTAATCAAATTCTCCCGGATCCAGCTTGTTCTTCTGGAATGCATATGTTCATTTCCTTTCTCACAGTTCATAACATGTTTCCATCCGCTTCGATCAGTACATTTGTAACTTCTTTCGATACATTCGAGAACTCTGCAGGCATTGTCCTTTCTCTTAAAACTGTTTACCACGATTCTCTGCTGATCACCACGGCACATTATCAGTTCAAATAGGTCACATCAGCCTTGACCATTCTTGCATCCTAGCCTTTCAGCACCATCACGTGGTCAGTCTTTCTCCAACTTGTTCTCCCTTGTCATGTGTATTCTCAGCGCATGCGTACTCTAATAAACGGCAGCCATTTTATATCGCCACTCGATTAGACTTAGAAGCACTATTTAGAAATAAACAAAACATAATTAAAATAGAGAAACATATCCTTTTCGTTTCCCTCCCGTCATCTACGTACCCCAATTAGTTATTACCTAGCAGAAAGCAACATTTAAGCTGTTCCTTACTTACCATCACTATTGTTTTTGCAACGTCACGTTTTATATTCTATGAAGCACGAATCATGCATTTATTATTTATTTAGTACGCAATTATTTTTATGTTATAATTAGACACACAGACATTTGTAAATAGATTATTCAGCACACATACTTGCGTGTTACCCTTCCCTCACATACATTGTTGATTAATACATTTAAACGAACATATTTATTAATTATTTATAAAATTTGTTAGGGGTTAAATTTTTTCATTTACTCTGCTCCATCAGTGCCCTGTAGTGTGTGCCGTATGGTGTGTTCTATAGAAAATTTCTTCCCATTCTATCTGATAGCGCTCAGCCTAGCTCCGTTTCCCAGCGGTTCTGTCCTGGGGTCCTGCGATTTTGTGCTTTCTTCGTCAGGTGAAGGTAGATCTCTGAGATAAGCTTCCTATCGTCTGCCTTGAGGAACAGCCACTTCTCAAACGCTGTCATCGGTCTACCTGCCTCAGGGCGTGTGGTGAAGCTGGTCAGCCAATGTGTCATTTGTGTATAAGTAGATCGGTCTGTTTCCTGCGGGGCATAGTCCGTTTTTAATTGATCGAATGGGATGTGGCCATTGTGATCAAAGAGACTTCCTATGCGGTTAGATCCGCCTGCAATCCAGCGATTGGGAGCATGTGGGCTCATTTTCAATGGTTTCTAACAGAAGGTTCAAGAGGTCTCTTCCTGGACATTAATGCCTTAAGTCAGTTCTAGGAGAGGCTATCCTCGAGGTATTGAACCTTTTATACCTCACTTTTTGAGCATTACTTCTGTGTGAGATTGCCTCCTCCTTTTTTATTTATCCACAAATATCGTACTTCATGCTGGATGGTGATTTCCAATGTATTTCTTTATTGATATATTTTCATAGAATCATTTCTCTTTTTTATAAAATCAAGTTCATGAAAAGATCCTGCACAGCCGACACGTGTTCGCCCCACAATGTCAATCGGACCAGGGCTTTTTCAAGGCTGAAAAAGAGGATCAGACCACAACATCTATAATATTTTAAAAAAAGGGGAAAAGAAGCAGAAAGTAAGAAAAGGAAAAGTGCAGAAGAGAAAGAGGAAAGAAGCTCATCACCAAGAGCTATGTGAGATAAGTGAGTATTTATGGTGATTGGATATTGTATGCAGTCGCATATATTCTAACAGTGAGGTGTATTTTAGGATAGTGATTAGAAAATTAAACCAAAAAGATTGGATTAAAAATAGCAGTGCTCGTTCTGCATAAATGCAGTATTAAGATTTATTATTCGTTTTATTCTGGTGCTGGTTTTGAATACATGATCTATGTAAGTTAAGTATGGAGGTGGTTCTAGTTTTAAATGCCAAAGATGATGTGAGCAGGATAGTCACCCCAAGATTGTGAAGCTAATGGCAAAGGGTGATGGTAAGAGCCACAAATCCAATTCATTGAACAGTAATTATGACATGTACCTTTTACAGCAATGATTTCATCATGTTCCAATCATATTTGTAGGTATAATATATACTCTCCATTGGTAATCTATAACGTGAAAATTATTATAAATACATTTAAGTACATAGCTAGTAACTCAATATGTCTAAGTAATGTACTACAGTATTGTTTGCTAAGAAATGCACATTAGAGTAAACGTTCTACAGTATGATAGACTGGATAAACAATGTGTGGACAGGTGGAAAGGACTCCTCAACATTAATTGTGTTTTCCCATTTTAATTAAAGCATGTTTTGGTCAAAAATAATTCTGGATGAATGTCTTCAGAGAGGATAACAAGAGTTCCATATTAGCTATATTACAAGTTAGTAACTTGACCAATGTTTCATCTACCCAAAGCGTGACCTTATACTTGTCCATCTTAAACACCCAGGTTAAATGTCTGCGCATAGATTTATACAGGGTAAAATCCCGTCAACCTCGAGGTTGACAATGTGTTTAACAATAAGAATACCCTAGTTCTGCTAATAAAATAACGGTTTCGTCAAGATTGGCATTTAGTAATTCAGGGTGACATGTCTTTAATATACGAGTGTTAATGCGCCACCGATTTGGCCCAGTTGATATTATGTTAACAGTCGATTATTCGACGATAGAAGAAGTGAGACAAATGGAGTTTACACTCAGGTATAAAATCTATACTTGAACCTAGGTCAAAAAGTACCCAACGTTGTTCACGCATACTAATAGTTAGAAGGCCAGAGGCTCTTGCTATAGGCTCTTAAACGGGAGCTGAGACACTTACTTTGATGCGGTTTGTACGGTTGCAGCAACAGCGTGTCCGTTCGCGAGCAGTGTGTGCGCCTTGTATGCCAGCGCCATGTTTAAATAATACCGAGTTCCGCATTATGACGTCATCCTCAGCATCTAAAAGCTTCCGCCATCTTGTAATGGTGAAGACCCTCTAAGGAGAGCAGACTAAGGGCATTTATTTAAAAGAAAAACACGAAGATGTAAGAAGTAATAATAGCGAGAAATGATTTAGTATATAAAAGCCATTGAAAGGGGGAGGGACCTCGTAACTGCGACGAACTCGATTTATCGATTCTAGAACAGATATAATGACTGAACTAGAGTGACTTAAACAGAACAAAAGGACATTAAATTAGTATTCTGTCGTCATTTTCTGCTAATCAGTTGAAGAGTAAAAATATTTTGGACTTTCCAGATTATGCCCATCGGAATTACATTAGGGCAATGTCCGGGCGAAACCGCCATTTTGTAGAGGTTTTATTCACTCTTTGGAGGAAGGGGAAAAGCCAACGTTTTACTTAATCCTATGGGCTTGCAGCCATCATAATGTCTAAGAAGGACCACATTTTAAATTTTCAATTACAGAAGCCCAAATTCATAAAAACCAAAGGGTTATTGGTGGGCAGAGGTGTCTTTAGTAATTTCTAAATCTATGATTTCAATTTATTATATTTGATAATGATTGTAAAATTTGTCGCAAAAAGGTCACCATGGATGAACCATAACTATTCAACAGAGGAACCTGGATGATTTTAGAAGCATGAGAGGATATTTAAATGTTGTCTATTTAGGTCTATGATGATGATTTTTGTACATGTGCTAAGATTGTAATTGGGGGGGATTCTGATGTATAGAGTTGGTGCTTAGCAATGGGATTTAGTAAGGAGGGGCTAACGTGTTAGAACAGTTTAAAAAACACATTATAAGTCTCACCGTCCCTTCAAATTGAGCGTGATAAGCTGCGTCATAATGTACGTAGGTTACAGCCAGGAGTGCCACTCTGGATCTCTGTTGAGGCCATTGGCAACTGTGTCGTAACGAATTATGAGGGCACTTTCGTGTTGTCGTAGTCTCAGTTCCAAATTTCCTCCTCTTGCATGTGCTTTCATTTTGATCAGGCCGCTGAAGGTGCGTTGATGTGGGTGACATTTTAAGTAGTGGTCAACTAGAGGTTGTTTCTCGTCGTCTTTATTGATGTTCCGGTAGCGTTCCTGGATTCGTATTTTCAAAGGTCTAATGGTACTGCCTATGTAGTTTTTGTTGCAGGGGCATGTGATTGAATATACTGTATTGGTACTTTCACAGTTAATGAAATCCCGTATTTTATGGGTATGTCCATTGATCACTGCTTCTTTACTTTTGTTTTTACCCAATTTACAAATAGAGCAGTTAGAGCAGGTATAGAAGCCCTTTGGTTGTTGCAAAAAGGATTTTTGTTCTTTCTTCTCCTGAAAGAATGATGGACAAAGTTCTTCCCTTAAGTTTTTACATCTTTGGAAGCTAAGTTGGGGAGTGTTGCTGAGAGCACCTGATATTGTTTGGTTTTGGATGAGTAGATTCCAGTGTTTTTGGAGAGTCTTGCGGACATGGTAATGACCATTGGTGTATTTGGTTATGAAGCGTATAGTTGATTTTGAGGTGGTGATTTTCTTGTTATGAAGTAGGGCAGTACGCTCCTGTTGTGCAAAATGACGTCGTTTCTGGTCTAATTGAACACGATCATATCCTCTCTCTTCAAGACGTTCGGTGATCTCCAGGGATTTATGTTCATACTCCTGTAGGGAGCTACAGTTTATTCGTGCTCGCCGGTATTCTCCAGATGGTATATTGGCAATGGTGTGTTTTGGATGTTAACTTGATGCGTGAAGGATTGAGTTTGCAGCTGTCCATAGAAAACTAACAGCTGCAAACTCAATCCCATGCCGATGGGGAAGCTAGGAAATGGTCTAAGCGAGCATATGTCTTGTGAGCTGCATAATAAAAGGTGTCGTTCGGTTCGTCTGGGTGTTGAGAGCCCCACACATCACGCAGCCCGCACTCTTCCAGCCACTCCCGCCCCTCAGGGAAGAGGACCCCTGTGTTACCGAATCTGAGCCCCGAGCGGTCCCGCTCAGCATCCATCACTATATTCAGGTCACCGCCCACCACTACCGCTGTGTCTGGGGATATGGAGTACACTGGCTAGTGCGTCTGTCACGAAGGACTCATGCTGCTCGTTTGGGGTGTATATCGAAGCAACAGTGAGATGAAGTGTACACAATTGCACTCGAAGGGCTAGTAGGCGACCCTTGATCTCAGCTATAGTACCTAGGGCTGTACCTGGGATGTGCTTGGAGAGGAGAATGGCCACACCCCCTTTCTTCCCCCTCCCCGAGGACCAGAATTGGTGCGGGAACCTCTTGGTGCACATTCTCTGTGTGTCTTTATGGAGTAAGTGCGTCTCCTGCAGCAAGTATATGTCACCCTGAGCATGTTCCAACAGGGACAACACGCAGATCTCTTGATAGGGTTGTTGAGGTCACGCACATTGAGACTAATGATCTTGGTTTCCATAGACAAAGGGAAGAGAGCGAGCTATGAGAGATCGGGCAAGTACCTCCATAGACATGTGTGCGTGGTCCAAAGGACCTAGTTGGTGGGAAGGTCTGATATCAGCACGCGTGGGTGGAGGACCTATCTGAAGTGGTTCATCGGAAGGGGCATCCCAACAGAGCAACCTAAACCCCAACAAAATTACAAGGCGAATAAAAATGTTAACATGTGAAAGTTTCTGAAGACCAAAGTTCGTCTGTTCTGTTGGATTGGGGAGGTCCGTGGCCATGTAGGACGTGTCTATTCCACAAGAAAGTCCTCCGTAGTATTGCAGAATCCAACAGGAGACTAGCAGCAGGGGTGTCAACATCAGTGTCTTCAGTCTATCTGTCGTCCCGCCGCTGTTGCTATCACCACTCGGCTCCCTCGTCTCCTTGTATAGCTAGGCTGCCCCAATCTCAGGAAGCCTCTGAGAGGGCAGAGTCTGCCGAGAGGGCCTGCAGGACCGCTTGTCTCTCTTTGCTAATGGTGTCCTGGTCCGGTTTCGTTCTGCGTCGGGCGTTTTTGACTGTTTGCCATGTTTGTTGCTGCGATCTGGCGGCACCCGGGGAAGCAGGCCCCTCCTCAGAGCCCTCTGGCGTGTCGATGTGCAATAGGGCACATGATTCCTTCACGGACCGGGTCTGATGGAGAGTAACCTCATAGCGGAAAATGATATGGATAAGTGTCCCCATTCGTAAGGAATGTTGGCTTTCCGTAGGTGATCTGTGATTGGGCGAAAGACCTTACGCTTTTGTAGAGTGATCCGGGAGAGATCTTGGTATTGCACTGGTGAGTGGCCTTTAAATTGGATTGGGTGCATGTCTCGGGCTCTTTTGAGGATATCTTCCTTAGTTTGAAAATCGTGCACGCACACCAATATATCCGCCGGGGGTCCTTTTCCTGACCGTTCAGGTCCCACCCGGTGGACCCGGTCCAGCTGTAGGGTGGATTTGTCTGTTGGTCCCAGGACATGTGGAAAGAGGTTTGTGATGTATTCTCTTAGATTGGACCCCTCTGCTTTCGATGGCACTCCCCTACCACGTATGTTGTTTCTCCGGGAGCGATTCTCCAGGTCTTCGTTATGGGCCTGAAGGTCTAGGTGCTGCTCTTTGAGTCTCAGGACCTCCTGTTGAAGCCATCCAAGTTCTTCTTCTTGGTTGGACTCCCTGTCTTCTAGTGCGGCCACTCTTTTGCCCACTTCATCTACATTACATCGCAGCTCTGCCGTTAGATCTATTTTTATTACCTGCAAGTCCGCTCGCAGGGAGGTGAAAAGCGATTCCAGGAAGGTCTTAGTCACCGGTCCCTCTCCGTCTTCGTGGTCCACTTTGGAATCAGCGCCTGCACTGGTGAGTCTGTCCTCTGTGGCGGCACTTCCCTGCTTGCCAAACATTTCTTTGAGGGAGCGATCTTTCATGGATCTGTTCACCGCCATGCTGTTGAGTTTCTGTGTGTACCGGAGTCAGGCCGGCTTCTGGGCCTTCCCTCGGGCAGCTCTTTATTTCTAAGCTGTCTTGGCATGGTGTATCTAAGGAGCCCGGTAATCAAGGTCCTCCGTGGGCCGCCATAGTGAGCAACGGGCAAAGGGACCGCCCCCGCCCGCCTCTCTCTCAGATCTCAATCTCCATGTGTGTGCTCAAACCCTGGAGTGATAATATCTTTCAGCTTAACCCTTAATTGGCAGAGCTACTGGCAGTCACGGGAGGGGGGGACCCGGCATGCAGGAAGGACCAGAATCTCCGTCATGCTTGGCCAGTCCCTCCAGTGCTCAAAGCGTGGTGCGTAGGTATGTGGCACAGGCCGCACATTCTCCCGTTCAGGTGCTCCTCCCGGTTGGTAGCTCACGCTTGTGTTGAGCTAGGCCCGTCTCTGTGGTTGTCTTCTTGCCGTGGGTGGGGTGGGAAGAGACTGTAGCGGTCCTCTGTGCACGTGTAAGCAAATGGGCCCCATCCAGAGGGCAGGTCCGTGGCGAGCCCCCCAAGGGCCACCGAGGCCCAGAGCCAGGTCACGCAAAGCCAGGAGGAACGGCGGAGCCCGGGCCTTCAGGAGTGTTGGCCCCAGGCCTAAGGTACCTCGGTCCGCAGCCCGGCAGGGCCCTGAGTTCTGCAGTGGGACCCTCACCGCGAGGCTGTGGTCCAGAGTAAGGCGCAGGGCTCGACCTGGGCCTCAAACCATGCATCGGCCCTCTCTTGGCTGCAGGGAGTCCCCCACCGCAGGCCCCGAACCCTCCCCACAAGCGTGCTTCAAACGTGGAGGGGTGGGCGGGGGAAGATGCAGTAGCTGTGAAGGAAGTGACCCGATTCGGGCCACCCGGGTCACCACTGACCACCTCTCAGCCTTCCATGCTAAATCAAGAGTCAGAGAAGCAGTGGAGAATATACACCAATAATCATTTATTGTATATGCTCAGAGCGGGGCCCCGTCTGCACAGTCTCTTTAGAGTGCTACAGAGGGAACTAACGAACAGTGAGCATAAAGATACATTATATGCATTGCATGGTCAACCCATAACACGCCCACAGTGGAATTTTCCAAACAGATGTGGATACACAGCGTAAAGGAGAAAAAAATGGTTTCTACTCTCGTATCTTGTAACTCTGAACACTTTAAAGGCAGTTCCACCCTGGGCTGCGATCAAACTGCCAGACAGGTGGGAGAAGGCCTTTGCCGAGAGAAAGCTATGCACTGGCACGGACAATTCTTCGTTACA